>PVIU01001896.1:0-182746 GCA_004026605.1 Ondatra zibethicus | reverse complement strand
CACATGCACACAAGAAACTGTCTGATTGGCTACCTAGCCATATGAGCAGGGTGCGAGGCATCAGCTGCCAGGAAACCTTGTGGCTGGAGGGCAGAAGGGGTGAGGTCTGTGGGAAAGAAGGAAAGTGCCCAGAAGTGTCTAAACTTCTTCCCTGGTACTGTTTCACTTATCAATAATTTACTATGGAAGAATTGGAGCAAGGCAGGGGACTGACTGCTTTCTGCTTGTTAAGCCGGCTTCCAGGAGGCATTCTGAATATTCCATTTTCATCTGATGGCATCAATAAATACAAGATGCCCACTCAAACCCAGGCTAGAGCAGAAGATGACTGGCCTCTTTGCTCACTCTGGGAGACCCAGCATGCCAGCCCCTTACTAGACCTTCTCCCTCTGCCTCATTAGTTTTTCTGTCTACCTAAGTGCACCTGGGGTTCCTGGAGGGGAGACACCCCAGTCTTGTCCCTAGTTCTCTTCCTAGCACACGACAGAGAACTTGGCATAGAGCCAAGGCCTAAAGAAGTTCTGAAGGAAAACAGTGACTCGTGGTGAAAAGGCCAGCAGTGAGCTGGGGATCTGGTTGTCTTATGTTATGGGGCCACACCCTAGGGACGGACCACATTCCTGTCCCATGCTCCCCATGGAAGCTTACAAAGCACTAGGAATAGAGGCCTGGCACAGCGGCACAGACCTCACACATGAATCTGAGAGCACACTCATAGAGACACATGCATGGCTAAGTCAGGAGCTGACAGGAAGCAGTCAATCTGTTGAGCAAGTTTGTGTTTTATAAACCAGATGTTCGGCATTACTAGCCATCATTTCCTTTGATACCAGAACGGTCCCCATTATGTAGCATAGGAAATGAAGGATATGGAATAATAGACACTTATTACACAAGAGAACACCATAAGCAAGCAGTTCAGGGGCCATTCAAAGCCTGGACAAGTGTAACTGAACAGCAGTTCACTTTAGGATTCCTGCTTGGACTTAATGGGATTTTGCCCAGATGGACCATGGTGACCCCCATCTTCTACTTCTGTGCTTTGGAAAATGAATGTTGATTCTGTGTCTGCGTTTTTCTTGGAAGCCTTGAGTATGAATCCTAGGCACTGGTGTTGCCTCAGCAGCAGCTACAGGTTGGAGGCCGCAGAAAAGCCAGCAACCCCTAGTGAGTCGGAGACAGACGGCTCTGACCGTGGTTGGCTGCATAATTTCTGCTTGGAGGTCTGGATAAAAACCTCTTGCCCCCAGCTGCTGTTTCCTGTGACAGGCGCACAGATTGCCTTTTGGTCATAAAGTACGTGTGGTGCAAACAAACTTTCCGATTGATTTTCTCCTCCATGGAATGTTTCGGAGGCACAGAGGCCAAACTGGGGAGATAGGACTGACGGAAGGCAGGTGAGGGTCACAGTATTGTACACATGCTGTTTCTGGGTTCCTGCTCGTTCTCGCTGCCATAAGAGGATCTGGGTTCCACAGGAAGCCTGCAGGTTGGAACTCTGGCCACAACCCTTAGCAGAAGAGTACACAAGATTATAGTCCCACATGTGAACCCTGGCCTGCCTGGACTTACTGCATTTCTTTTGTTTACCTGAGGCTGGTTACAAATGAGTGGTTTTAGTACAAATGCAATAGAATAAGGATTTTCTTTCTTTCTTTCTCTTTTTTTCCCCCCTGGGTGAAGCTGACACTACATTCTGGCTTAACATTTCGAAGGCCATTTCCCCTGGTCTTGCATTTGTGCCAGGACAATCACCAGCGATTTATAACTGGCTCTTACTGGTTGCAGGGGGAAGCTTCATTTCTCATGACTGCCAGTGGTGTGTTTTGGTTTCATCGTGATCTATGTTGGCATGGCTTGAAATTTCGATTTGAGTTGCAAAGTGGAAATTACCCAGGGTTATGAATCAGCTCAAATTAGTTTTTCTGTAATTAATTTCTGTAAGCAAGGATTAATCAAGGAGTTGGGAAATGGGATTTCTGATGCTAAGAGAGCGCTTTACTGTGGACTGGGTCTGCCTTTGAGCCTCCACCAGCCACCATGGTATACTTTAAGTATTTTTAGTAGAAGTTGAAACTATGTTTCCATAAACAATTACGATACTGCATACACTGCTGACTTGATTCTTGGCACAACAAGAGCTGTCAACATTGTCTCAAGCTAGTACAATTTGGTTATAAATATTAAAGGATAGTTTTTTTTACTTATTTTAATGCCCAGCAAGTTACTTGAGTAATACTAACATGACAATTAGTCAGAAATCTTGGAAGAGATGGGACAGTAAAAGAGCCTATATAGAGAAAGTGTGTATATGTATATAAGCATATAAAGACAGCCTATGTGTGTGTGTGCATGTGAGCATATAAATATATACATATACATAGACTTATATTTGGAGAGTGTTTTATATTAAAGAATATAAATTCTGATAAATCCGAACCTGTGAAGCAGATTGGTGAACTGGAAATTCCAGGAAGGGTTGATGTTTCAATGTTGAATTCAAAGTCAAATTGAAAAGAGAATTCCTTCTTCCTTGCACAGTGTGTCTATTCTCTTAAAACCTGATTGTATGAAGGCCACCAAATTGTATCTGCTGTATTCATAGTCTGCCTGTTGAATCTGAGTTACAGATTTTCACAGCCGTCATCCAGAACAGTGGTTGAGCAAACAAGTGGACAGACACACAGTTAGCCAGGAAGATACCACAGGTTTTCTGATCCTTAAAGACCATGACACTTTCGTTTCCTTTTTCACAGAGGATCACAGGCTCATTTCTAAGTAGATGCAAGATTAGATGTTCCCTGCATTTCTGCTGGGTATTTTCTACTGCTCTTGAGATTGTTAGTGGGGTGAGGTGGGAAAGATGCCCCTGTAACAATATTCCTTGGTTTCATGTACACTAATTATCAAAATAAGGATTCCTATTTAGAAACTCTAGAATGGTGCCTGGAGTTTTACATTTATGACTAGCTCTGGAGCGCTGTTGTCTTGGGCATCACACTGGAAGCAGCGAGGTCATAGGAACCTCAATAATAGACATGATACGTATGTAACTTGCTGAGTACTAAGTAAGTGTGGAAGCGTGGGGTGTTGTGGTAAAAACCAGTAATTCCAGTACTTGGTAAGTAAAGGCAAAAGGATCAGGAGTTTAAGTACAGCCTGGGCTATAAAAAGCCCTTTCTCAAAACAAACAAACAAACAAAAACAACAGTAGAAAAGATGAACTAAGGCTGGCTTCAATGACTTTTGTCTAAAAGACTAAAACACTGTGTCGCTGTCAATCACTTCGATTCTAGAATTGTCTCCTTAGGTGGCCTCTTTCTAAGAAAGAAGCATGATGGAAGAGCACCTAATTACTCCATGGCTAAAGCCATGGCAAAGTGAGAAAAACATCAGCAAATGCCGTGGACTAAAGATGGTGGAGCCCAGGCCTTGGAGTGCTCCACAGTGGGTGCTCAAGGAAGATACGAAACAGAAAGGATTTCTCCCATCCGACTTGCACAAGCAACTGTGACGCATGTCAGTTGTGCCAAATAAGTCTTTGCTCTCTTAATTTTGTGTAATCCTGCCACGTACTTGTTGTGTGACCCTAGGGCAGAGAAAAGAATCCAAAGCCTCTGGAGTGCCTCTGTGCTAGAGGACCACGCTGGGCCCTGTTCCGTCTTATCCTCATGGTGATGTTAATGAGCGTGATTTCACAGGACACCAGCACTGCCTGACTGATGCAGCTAAGAAACTCAAAGCTGAGAGTCAGAGCTAGGTTTGTCTTGAACCAAAGCCTGCCACTGGACTCTGAGACTCTGTTTCCTCACTTGTTACTGGGACAGAACAGCTGTTCCTGCCTATGTCCCTCCCAGCATGGTATGAAAAGCAGATGTACCCAGAGGTCTGAAAGTGTCTGATGCAGCTGAAAACACGGCAGACTTGCATCCCGTTTCAGGAACAGTTCCTTCAGAAGCAGCAATTAGCTTCCTCGTGGCGATTTCCAGAGTCGTATGCTAAAGCTATCTTTTCATTCCTTTGCTTTGCATTTGGGACTAGCATTCAGGGGTCTGAAGAGGCGAAGGGGCTTGACCGACCTGCCTGCCTTGGGGGAGAATAAGAGCTTCTGGGTTCTGTTTCCCCACCCCCTAAGGACACTTTTATGAGGCCACTGATGTCTGATGTTTCTGATCCCGTGTTATTGGAAGTGTCATTAGAACACACACTGGACATAAATGCCTGGGGAGTCAAACAGTGAAGTTGATATGTTGTAATAAAACACTGAAATCCAAATGAGGGTCATCTGAGGCAAAATAGCTGAACACGAACATATCAGCTGGAGTGACTGACAGGTGGGTTCCAGCTGGGGCTTGGGACTGTCAGCCTGCAGATCAGGTAGAGAGATTCTTTGCTCCTTTCCTGCCAAAGGTTCCCAAGGGCTCTTTCCCAGTAGCCTTTGGCTAGAAGGGACGAAAGTCAACAGGAGGCCTCTGCACTGAGGCGTCCATGGCATACCCAGTAACTGCCTTCCCTCTCTCCCCAGCTGGCTGATGATCAAGGCCTCGTGCTGATGACCACAGTGGCCATGCCTGTGTTTAGTAAGCAGAATGAAACAGTGAGTATCTGCCGTGCCTCCGACCTGGTTCTGGGAGGGCTATTCCTCAGATATTCTGCATCTACGCTCTGTAAGCTCTGGTGACTTCTTTCTCTGCCCAAGGATACTGTATGTGAGTTTCTTCCTCTTATCTCACCTTACTGTGAAGGCTAGTGGGCCGAACGTAAACGAGAGGGATGGGCAGAGTTCTTAGCATCTGTAGTCCCTCTCTAAAATACTCAGTGATCAGAGGAGGAAAATTTGCAGACAGCTCTTGATTACAGTGGCCACACCTCTCCTCGGTTATCTTCCTTTAATGTCTTGGAGCAAGGCATGAAAGCACCACAAAGTGTGATGCTTTCCCAAACAGTTCGAATCTTGAGAGCATGAAATCAAGATGTTGACAGAGCCAGAGTGCCTCCAAAGAAACAAAGGAAGAATATGTCCTTGTTATTTCTGACTGTGGAGCCCAACATCCCTTGGCCCATGGCAGCATCAGTCCACAGTCCATCGTGTGTAGTTGTCCCCTCTGCACTGTTGTCTTCTCTCTTTCTAAAGAGACCAGTCACTGTGCCAAAGTCAGTCACTCTGAATCTAAGAGGACTCTTCAGGGGGTCTTGAGCTACGGTATCTGCCAAGACCCAAAGTTCCGAATGCACTGGATTCTGAAGTTATGAGTGAAGTTTGTCATAACCCTATTCACACCACAAACAAGACCACAAAGCAACAGACAGCAGCAATTCATATGCTTTTCCCGATGGCCTTTCTGTTACTGAAAGTTCCAGCAAATCACAGTGGCCACCTGCCCTGGAAGTGGGGACCCTGGTTCCACAATACCACTAAAAGAAAATATGTCTATCTTTGGCCATTAGGCGTCTCCTTGGGGTGCCAGACGGTGGTGCATGTGGCAGAAAAGAGTCGCCACTGTATCTCTCTTACAGAAAGGTTTGCTCGAACCTGGTTCATAAGCAGAGTCCTTGGCCATGAAACGTCCAGGCTCCCATCTCAGTTTTCAGGAGGAAGGGACACGCGAGAAGAGCACGGTGTGTTGCTTTTAGAACAGAGATGCTCCCTTTGTTGACTAGCTATAATCTGAGTGGAAGGTGAAACAAACAAGAAGCCTGTGGTGATCTGAGCTCGTGGTCTCAGAGAAGGCATCAGACAGTAATCTATTGTATTCTTCTTAATGTCTGTTTTCTACAGAGGTCAAAGGGCATTCTTCTGGGTGTGGTTGGCACAGATGTCCCAGTGAAAGAACTTCTGAAGACCATCCCCAAATACAAGGTAAGGCACTAGTTCAGTATGGCTAGCGCCACAGTGGGACACGAAGCCTTGATTCCACAGTGGTCTGGCTTGAGACTCTGCCTGTTCTTTAGGCAGAGTTCTCCTGACCACCACCATAGTCTATTGTCTGTACTTGATGGGTATTTTTTTACTTTAAACAGATTGTTTCCTTATGCCTCCTCTAACCTCAGTATAAAGACCTCCTGTGAAACCATGGCTTTTGAATAGGTCCTTGTATTTTCCTTCCAGTGTTGACATGATCATCTGGCCTTTAAAAAGGTGGCACAGAGGCTCATTGAATTTCCATGAAGAAAACACCCTCATTTGCTGGTGGAGAGGAGAACAAATCAATAAATGGGGAGGGGCATAGGGCTCTCAAGGCCCAGTCTATTTACGCACATAAAATTGTCCCAGGGGCCCCTGAGTGGGGAAAACCTGGGGTACACTGAAGATTTTGGTGACCCACTGGGCATAGAGCTCTACCCACTGCCCAGAGCTTCATCCTTTCTCTTCGCCCCAGTCCCGGGTAGACTAGCTGGCCCACTCAACTAGCTTTGAGCTCACTCTGGTTGGCAAAGGCTCCCTCTGATTTTATTAAGAATGAGGCCAGGCCCGAAATCTACCGGTACTGACTGTACGGCTCTTTGCATAGCTTCCTTATCTGATTGGCTGATGCTGGCTCAGGCCTTGACTGGCCTTGCTGACCTTCTGGTGAAACAAGAAAGTAGGAAGAACTCCATGGATGTCGGAAGGAGACAGCCCACCAAGACTCCCAGAACTTAGATTATGTTTCCAGAGCCAGAACAAAAATCTAGCCCCATATAATCAAATAGTATAAATGATAGAACCTCAGAAAATGAAAGCCACGAATGGGAAGAGAAAGGCTTCCTAGCCTGAAGAGAGTTGGCTTTTGTTTAAATGCTCTGGCATTTATAACCAGGGCCCACTGTTTAAGGAAGGCATCCACTTGTAGTGTTTCAAATAAATTTTAAGTTCTGGTTTCAGTGAGGATGTGTAGAGATCCAAGCACTGGTTACTACTTGATATGCACCAAATGAATCAAGGAAGAATGGGTTGGCTATAGAATGTCAACCGTTACCTTCGGTGTCAGTTTCTCAAAATTTCTTCTACTGGGAATTAGGCTAAAATGTGTTAATAGGTAAGCACCTTTCTCCCCAACCTTATAACAAAAAAATTGGTCCAAAGAAAGCTTCAACAGTTTGCCATGTTTTGTAGCTGGCAAGTGGAAAAGCCATGGTGTTAGCCGCTAGGTCCCTAATGTCACCAGGAATGGTGAGAGCAAGTAGCATGATAGTTAAGACAGAGTTAAAATCATAAAATCATAGAAATAATGAAAAATAGTATATTTTTTGTTCTTGCCATGTGTTACCTTTTCAACCTCACTCACCGAGTAAGAGATCAACAGAACACAGTGAGACAAGAGAGTAGAGGAAGGTCGGTAGTGGGGAGCAAACCAACATCTCTGTAGGATGTGTTCCATGCTCTCCCTGAGCCTGGTGGGGTAACTGGAGATAGAGGTCTGGTACATGGTGACGTAAGACATCTGCCCAGCCTCCATTCTCACAAAGAGCTTTGGGAAAGGTATGGCTGTCAGTCAGGTGGCATTCGGGGCAGCAGGAAAGGAGAGACTTTAGGGAGCAGGATCCGGGGCCCAGTGGCCCTCCTGAGTAACACTGTGTGAGGGTGTGTCAGCTCTTAGCTCTGGGACTGTTCCCGGGGATCCTAGGTAATGCTGTGGGAGGAGGATCCAGGGCCCAGTGGCCCTCCTGAGTAACAGTGTGTGAGGGCGTGTCAGCTCTTAGCTCTGGGACTGTTCCCAGGGATCCAGGGTCCAGTGTCCATCCTAGGTAACACTGTATGAGGAGGAATCCGGGACCCAGTGGCCCTCCTGAGTAACACTGTGTAAGGATGCATCAGCTCTTAGAGCTGGGGATTTTCCCAAGGATTGCCCTTTCTCCCTAAGCTTCATACATTTTCCCCCAAGCCATCAGACTTCCTATAATTTTTATTAAGAATCCCAGACACCCCAGCAATAATTTCCAGACACCATGGCCTCTGTTACCATAACGAGCCATTTTATAATTGGGTTCACTTCATTAGCCTGAAGGCTCTCGGCTTGGAAGGGACTCACTCCTCTCCCAGGGACAGGGGTCTGTACAGCTCCTGGCCTCCAGAAGAGCAGGGGAGTGAGCTGTGGAGCCAGGGCCTGTTTGGCAGCTCCTTGTGCTGGAAGGTTCTGGGTCCAATCTGTTCCCTGTTCCTCCACAGAGTTGAGCATGCAAATGGACAGGGATCCTGGCTGTGCTTCAGATGAAGCGAGAGTTAGGGATTTCGTCAGCATATTGATTTTCGGCCAAAAGCAAACATTGTCTGTTGTCATTTTATGAAGTTTTGATTCTCAGAGAGATCCATCTACAGGCTGCATTTGGAGGCTCCACACCTCTCTTCTTGTAGCTGTATCAGATGGTCCCTGAGAGTCACCAACCAGCACACAGAAAATTCAAATGTAGTTTTCTCGGGGGGGTGGGGGGGTGTTCTTCTGGGAAGGAGTTTAACCCAGCAGTTTCCGACTGTCAGGAAAAGTTAGGCACAGGGTTGAGAAGGGCTGGCTGTGTATGCTGAAGCCCATTAGCTTCTTTTTGGCTCATTTTTTTACTGTTTACTTTGGTTCTGTTTTTCAAGATCATCAAGATAGTGTTTGCCTAAAGTGCAGACAGATTGAACTGAGGGCCCGACGCATGCCTGACCTGGTGCTGAGGGCTGTAGAAGCCCAGGATTTGTGCGGGAGCCCTTTCCAACAAAGAGGTTCTGCTCCCAGAAGAGGTTCAGTCCTGGGTGCTTTCTAAAGCAAGACAGAGGAAGGAAGGAGACCTAGGGAGGGTTGGAGAAGCCAGAAGGTACAGGTAGCCTTTTTATTTGTTTGAAGGTAGGAATGAAAATATTTTTGTGGTTTATAAAAATGGAATGGAAAGGAGGAAAGGAAGAACAGAGTCAGAAAATGCAGAGAAGATGGTTGGGAGGCCAGAGCGTAACAGGTAAAGAGTTTGCCTGAAGGGGCTGTGCGAGGCTGGCACCTGTGGAAGGGTCTGAGTAGGAAAGAGTACTGCTGGGGATCGCTGATGCCAGGTCTATCAAGGGGCAGCAGGTGAAGGAGGCAGTACCGATACTCAGGTCGGGCCAGCCCCAGGGAGACTCAGGAAGGCCCTCTCGTACACAAAAAGGATTCTCCAAGTCTTCCACGGGATGTGACCAGAATTGCCTTTCACACTGCTCTGTCTTTGAGGCCTAGAGGTTGGCTAGGACGGTTTTTGGAAATTGAAGCAATATAACAAAGTACGAAGAGGCAGGCTTGCATCTGAGAAATATCATAGAGAAAACATGTCACGATTATTTGGTTTGGAGGATTGTGGGTAAAGGGAACACGCTAAGGAGATGCTTGGGTATCTAACTGTGGGAGAGGGGAGTCTGGAAGGTCCTAGTGCCACCTCCCCATAGAAGCAAAAAGAGAAAGAACTTAAAGAGCCGCCATTGGATATGTGGACTGTCTCCAGTGTAAGAGCTCAGGGAAGCAGAGCCCTTAGGGTGACAAAAGACATGGTTGCTGAAGTTCATAAATGGAAAGTAGAGTGAAGGTAGGCAGGAACCACTGGTGACAGGGTCTGAAGGAGAGCCAGGGCCTGAGAAATAACAAAGGAGTAAGGAAAAGAAGGGTGGGGCCTGGCAACTAAGGAGACCCAGATGAGGCCCGCATAGACTCAGGATGTCGGGAGGCTGCCAGGCAGCGTGGAAAATAGTGGTGTCATCTAATGGTGGGCGAGAGGGGAGTGTTAGCGTCTAGAGGGTTGAGGCAGAAGTGGGCAATAGGCAACAGAGACAGCAGATGGTCAGAGAGAGGATGCTGGTCTGGAAAGGCCAGGTCCCTTGCTTTCCCAGGGAGGAAACACGAAGGAGGCTTAGCTTGTGCCAATTTCTCTTCCTCCTGTTCTTCTTCCTCTTCCTCCTCCTTCTCTTCATCCTCCTCTTCCTCCTCCTCCTCCTCTTCCCCTCATATTCCTTCTTTCCCTGTGTTTTCTGCCTGTTCCCCATTTCATCCACCCTTCTGGCCATTTGAACCATATGCTCTGACTTTTGCCCTCATGGCTCTTGTATCTGGTATAGAGAGGCAGACGTTTAATAATCGATGCCGTGGCCATCAACCATACCCTCATAGATGATGACTCTCAGTTATAAAGATCTATGCCAGGGTAGAGCAGAGCAGGGAGACCGACCTTCTCTCAAGACCCACAGCAGAGGGAGAGGCAAAGTCAGCTGTGCTGGAAGACACTGGCTGCATTAGCTGACTATAAAATACCATTTGTTTGGTCTGATGCTGAGTTTGAATTTCCAGGCAAACCTCACTCTTGCCTTTAATGGAAGAAGTCAATCTCCCAGAGTCCTTCCTGACCCTTCCAGCCCATATTAAACCAGGACTTAATAACGATAATTAATGCAGTGTTGACTGTCTGACATTCTTCCAGGAGGCAAGATGAAAGAGACGATAGACATCTCAAAGGATAGGAAATCTTGGGTTTATCTTTCCCGGCATAATGAAATATACTTTTATCATTAGAGTCAAGTAGAATGTTATTAAGGCTTGCTGTGCAAGGTAAGACTGGGAGAAACGTCTGTTGCCCTTGGCGACCACAGGCGTATTTGCTTTATGTAATGCAACGGAAACTTTTAATTGCTGGTGGTAATTCTCTGAAGTTCATTTCACATCACCTTGACGTTAAGCTAACAAGCAGACAGGGTCACTCCTGGTTTGTAAACCCCATTGTCTGGGTCATTTAATAGTATCACATTCAAGACTGTGAGTGGCAGGGAATTTGAAGGAGGAATAAGTAAGGGTTCCGAACTGTGAAGTGATCCCTCAGACAGAAAATAGAGAATTGTTTTTTCTTCTCTCTCTCTCTCTCTCTCTCTCTCTCTCTCTCTCTCTCTCTCTCTCTCTCTCTCTTCACTGTTCTGGCAAAGTGGATTACAATATCTTTAGAGAGAGGGGGGAGAGAGAGAGAAAGACGGAGGGAGGTAGGGAGGAAGGGAGAGAGATCAGTATGAGTTTTACGCCAGAGGCCATTTTAATACATGAATGATTTGTAGGTAAATTTATTGTAGCCAATGGGTGCAGTCAAGTGTGTAATAGAAATATTGTCAAAAAGCTGGGATTATTATTTAAATAAGTACAGTGTTAAATTTGATTACATACTTTTTAAAGCTAATAAAACATTTCATTGCTTTCAAACTATTTCCCATAGTCCCATGTAGTCAGAAAACACAACATAACTGAGGCGCTGCATAGCGGATGGTCCAGGCTTTGTGTGGCTGGAAGGATGTGTGGACAAGCTGGCAGCCACCATCAAAATGACAGGCTACAGAGGGACTGGCTGTCCCACACTGTACTGCTAGAGACACTTCCACTTCAAGGATTATGGAGGGGACAGAGCAGGAGAGCGGAGTTAGAAATGGCTCCTGTGGGTGTGGCACAATAGGAAACCAGGGAGTGAGGTGGGATGAGGGTCATTTTCCTTATCTAGATAAGGGAGAAAGTACCCCAGGCACAAACGTTCTGTTTGCTTGGACAGGCTCTCCTGTCTAGAAATATCCATGACTTTGTTAGTTTTTCTAAAAAGTAATTGTTTTGTTTTAAATAAATAAAAATAATGCCATAGGATGCCAGTATGGGGCTATGACATTTCAGATTGTGCTGTTTGCTGAGCTTACGTGTGACAGATCTGCGTTTCAACCATATGTCAAGGATCAGTGCCTTGCATTCATTTTAATGAAATATTGTGCTGATAAGGGTTATGAATGCCAAGTTTAAGCTGTGAATTACTCAGGTCGGGCTGCTTTGTGCTTTGTGACTCCGCCTGGGAGTGAGCTAATGAAGGTTTCTTTTGGTTCCCTCTTACAGCTAGGAATTCACGGTTATGCCTTCGCCATCACGAATAACGGATACATCTTGACGCACCCAGAGCTCAGGCCACTGGTAAGAGGGACATCCTTTCCTGCATTTCTTCAGCTCTATAGTGACGGCGCTTTGCAGCAGTTTTCATTAGAAAACCATTCAGTTCACAGTGTTAAGGAGGCTGTTTGCATAGCTGCAAGCCAGTATCTTGACACACAGTGGATCAGTAATAAAGAAGAAATCACAGTTTCTACTATGTTCTTATATGTAAATTCATATATATATATGCATTCATTCATTTAAATAGAAATCTATCAGTGTTTTGAAAGTTTTTCTTTAACTCCACGCAGTTTGAAATCCATTATAATGAAAATTCATACTCTAGATCCACTTACTGGAAATCTGTTTTGATAGGACAAATCAGATACAAGATCTCTGAAAATTCACTTCATTAGGATTTACCTCCCAACTACATTGCCAAAATGCAGTATTCATAGAAGCTATTCAACACCTTTCTGCATAAATGGAAACAGCTAAGATTTTTCTCCATTTTTTTATCTTCTGAGTCATACCTAATAGCATTGTTTTGACTTTCTTCAAGAGTGGCCCGAGGCCAACCCAAGATAGTTCATGGTCTGTGTTATGAAAACAGGTCCTCATAAGGAGGTTGCCTAGTGTACCCTCCAGAAAATAATGAGGACCATCTCCCAGACGACAGCCAGGCTCTTCAGGAGAAGCCTTGACTGAGCTTTACAAGCTAAGGCCAGTGCAGGCAACTTAGTGAGACCCTGTCTCAGAATAGAAAGGTAATGTGTGCAAAGGCATGACTTGCCTTGGGTAGACTAGATCCACAATGATGCAAAAAGGAAGAAAAAAGTAAAGAGAAGAAGAAAGAGGCTCCAATCCATTGATGGTATCTCTTGTGGATTCTAGAGAGGTGTTGAGAGGAAAGGTGACATTGCTTGTCATTCTGGGCTACTTAGAATGTGCTGCAAGAGTGACAGCCTCTTAGATTTACGAGCCTTTAGTTCACTTTAAAGAAGACGTGGGTATTAGAGGAACACAGCCTCTGGGTTGAGAATGCGTAGGCCATTCTCTTGGCAGCACACTTGAACGTGCACGGAAATGCACAGTGCCGCCCCCAGCAGCAATCTCTGTCCCTTTCCTCAGAATTAGAACATAGCATCAGAGACCTCTGCAAATGTTGGTCAGCCCAGCGCTGTGGGAACGATTCTCTTCTCTCTTGTGTCATTGTTTAGAAACTGGCCATATGAGAGCCCGTCATCATCCAGCTTCAGTCTAATCACCGTGGTATTAATGGAGTCATGACCACATCATGAATCCCATACGCTTGCTTTTAGATGGGACTGAATGTGATGTTTGATTGCAGCTCTCTCTCTCTCTACATATATATACATCCACACATATATGTATATATGCATATCATATTGTTATTATTCCTATATATATGAATGAGTGCGTGTGTGTGCGTGCGTGCGTGCGTGTGTGTGTGTGTGTGTGTGAAGGACAGAATTAACTGGTTAGCTGATTGCAATTATAACTCTGAATTTGGGGGATGTCTGATTAAAAAAGCCACAGGTATCTTAAGAATATCTAAGTCTAAAGATATAGCTGAGTCTAAAAAGCTCACTGTATTACCTACCCCAAGCTGTCAAGGGGGGGTTTTGATTGGGCAGATTTGGTACATGTGAGTTTGGTGTGGTAGAGCATGGGCTCCTGGTACTTGTATGTTCCGAACCAGAACAGATCAGAGGCAATGACATGATCAAACCCGACTCTTTTGCCAGGGAATGAATTAGCTTCCTATTGTCCGGCTTTTGAAGGAGGAAGGATGTGAAGTCAGATGTCAGAAGTTGCCCTGGTGGTCTCCTTCTCTTTATAGCATTGGGAATGGCTGTCCTCTACAAATGTATCCAGTGTCTCTCTAACCATTTATGTCTCCTGGCAACACAGCGAATAGCCTCTTGTTGGATCTGTGTCTACTGGGAGGGCAGCTGAAAGTCTGGAGGAGCAGGTCTACTCCTCTCAGCACTGACTCTGGTCATGTGACTCTGCAAGCACACGAGTCATTGCTATGCATCTCATTATTCAAATGCTGGGATGAGTGGATTTCCTGGAAGCTACAGCAAGGGTCAGCTTTCCATACAGGAGGTAATCTAAGGGAACGCTCTACAGCTCACTTGTCCAAACACAAACCAGATGCATCTGTTGCAACTGACTCATGACAAAGACATTGGCCAGACCAATGGGCCATCTGTCCCACTCAACTGTTCCTGACTCTGAGGCAATCAGATGTTTAGGAGAGGTTAGGAGAAGGGATGTCACCATTGGAGATGACATGAATCAGCTTATCTAAATATGGCCACTGAGTATAGGCTGACTCTGCTAAGGGGAGGACACGCCATCTTACCCAGGCTATCTTTAAACTCTAGTCCTACCTCATCCCAGCTCTATGACCCATGAAGTCAACAGCACCTTTCTGAGAATTTCCCTCCCCTGATGCTGCTGCTTTAATAATATGCATACCACAACTTTGTCGTAGGTGTGAACGGAGAATGTTAAATGAGAAATCCCACAGCACAGCAGGTTCCAGGATGTCATAGGGTGGTGGGAGGTTCTAAGTACCCCCTCTGTTCTGGCTCTGCTGATCTGGGCTTGGCCACGTGAAAGACTGTGAGGCCTGGATAGTGCCAGTGAGTCCTGCATCTGAAGAACACATTTGGACTATTCAGGAGGTGATCCTGACAAGCATCTGCAATGTCCCATGTGTATTCATGCTCACACATGACTTTTGTTTATTTGCTTGTTTTTGAGGGGTTTTGTTGTTGTTGTTGTTGAACAATAGTTTTGGCCCACTCTAATCCAGAGTACAGACAAAAAACTGTTTAAGTAGCTCTCTGTGGGCCTTCTATGGGGAAAGGGTCTCGGTTAACATTGAGACAAAGACTAGAAACCGCACAGTAAGGTGTCTGTGGCTACCCTAGCTTCAGGTGTCCTGGTTCCTTTTCTTCGTTCTTTGTGTTTTCTATCCCTCTTCCTAACAGCCTTCCCAGCATGTAGTCAGTCCTCAGAGAATAAATGAAGGGCTCCTTCAAGTCACTATTTTCAGTGTCCATTTTGGGGGCTCTAAGTAGACCCTATGCTGTGCTGGTAGTGAGGTGTCTGTCATGCGTAGGTCTGCCTGGACTGGACTTGGGAGCACAGCTGGCCGCAGATAGCTCCTAGCAGCTTCTTTGACTGACTCAGGCCCCAGTCGCCTCCTCTCCAGCCCAGACTTAGAATGAAGCCGTTATAAATGGACCTTCCCCTGTGTTCTGGCCAAGACTGCAGATGAGCATGGTGAATGTGAGCATGGGCTGTGGCCAGCCTGGGGAGGGCGGGGAGCGTGCTCTTCACACAACTCGGATTCCCTTCTTTCTGCCGCTGAGGTTGTTCCTGCCCTCGCAGCCAGATGAAAGAAGTGGCTTTCGCTAAAGCACAGTACCGATATTTTTCTAATTTGTCCAATAAAATCTTTCCCCCAAACTTCATGTTTGGCTTGGTTTTACCCACTATTTTCTTTCATCTTGTATGATTTGGGTGTAAATCCTGAAAAGTCTCCAAAAGCAGCTCACTCTAGGGGCCTCACTCAAACTCCCTCAGAAATCAGGCCTCCCTGTGATAACCAGACATCTCCCTGTCCTGTCAAGTGCCCCCCACCTTCTTGCCACCAAGTCATTTCCTAATAGCTTCACTGGTGTCAAAATAACAGGTTCTTGCTGAGTTTCTGATGGGGCTTGTCCTGTACTGCCTTGAGGGCTGAAGTAGCTAGCTGCCTTCCACTAGAGTAGAAGGCCTTTCCTGACAGAGGCAGCGCCTATTCCTTTGGGGGTGGGGGTGGAAACTGTACAACGATGGGGGATTAAGTTAGTCCTGAGAACTGTCTCCCGTGGAACGGGAGGCCAGTGCATCTACCGTGGCCATCACCATCCTTACATCCTTACCTTTCTTACTTTTTTAGTTTTCCTTCTCTCTAAAGATGTATCTTAGAATGTCAAGCCCTGAACATGTATCTTTTTCTTTTGCCTGTCAAGGAATGGAGGGACAAACAGTTTATAACAGGTTGTCTTTAACAGGACCATTAGTTTTGTTAGGATTTTGGTGATCAGTTTGCCTCTGTATTGTAGAAGATAAGGGTATTTACTGACCACCCACTAAGGAAGCCTGGATTATAGACCTGGTCAAATCCTCAAGGGAATACAAAGTAGGTTCCTCCTAGCAGCCACAGCAATGGCAGATTCCACAGGGAGCCTTGGGATGACAAAATCTGGGACTCAGTTCCACAAAACTCATGCTGAAATCAGTCAAAAGATGTCTGTTCTGTGTCTGCAGGCCCAGGAGGTGGGGTAAGATGCCGCCATTGTTTTAAACTATGTTCTCATATGTCCTAGACTGTCTTTGAACATCTGACCTCCCTCTTCTGCCCCCTTGTGCTGGGATCGTAGGTCTGTGTTAACATGCCTGTTTCACGTGATGCTGAAATGAAACCCAAGCTTTTTACATGCTAGACAAGTTCTCTACCAACCGAACTACACCCCTTCCAGCTTCAGGTTCTATCCTAAATGCAAATTTATAAATAATCAGTCATATTGATCACCATGAAAACATGGGAAGTAGACTACTGAGGCCAGAAAATTGATAATCTTGCTGGTGTCGTTGGATGTCTGCTAGATTCTAGGCCTGTGCAAGGTTACTGAGATGCACTCTGCTTCAAGGAAGTGAAGATCTGATGGGAAGGGATTCGATGTAAATATAGAGACCCAAGGACCCTGGGGCAGAGCAGCTTTGGTCCATTTGCTTTTGTGGCTGCTACCTCTTAGTATGCATGTGTGATGTGTGCTGACTCCTCCATTTGGGAAGGACACCACTCCAGGTGCTTTTCACATGCCATTGCTTTCATTTGACAGTGACAGTGGTGAGTCTAGGGTGCCTTAAAAGAATCCAGAGATGCTAGAAGGTTGAAAGGGATAAGGATGGGCAAGGTGTATTTTTATAAGTTATCCTGGGCAACTTTGAGCAATGGATTAATAACCTGGAGTGCTCTGTGAACAAAGGAGCCATCAATGGAAAGCCAAGTCACTGAGGGATGATGTGGCCTTCCCCAAACCACATAGCCAGAAAGTGCCAGAGCCAGAAGCCTTGGCCTAGACCCCCTAGATGAGCTGAATTCAGGGTGCTATGTTGGCTCCTCAGGGATCGCGTGGCAGGGTGGCTGGAGAGCCGGTGTGGCTGAGAGGCCTGATTTCTGCAGTTCTGCAGATGACTTCCAGGGCAGTCGCAGTACAGTTATAGTTAGAATCCGTCCAGCAGGAACTCAACATGTGCCACAGAATGAGCTGCCTGTGTTGTTAAACATTTCCCAGAAGCTGCATCTAAAGAGTAATGGAGGCCACAGGTGAAATTAAGTTTAAGGATAGTATTTTAGCTCATGTATTCAAATCACTGGTGTTTAACATATAATCATCTCGGAAATAATTAATATAGTATCTCACATTGTTTCTGTAATAGTCTGTAAAATCTGATACAGATTTGACAATTAGAACATGTCTCAATTAGGACCAATATTTCAAGTTCTCAAGAGCCGTATCTAGCTGTAACAACCACAGGGATTCTATGGGCCTAAGATGTAAACAGACATCTGAGAAATTTCTGGAGAACATGGATGAGAATGTGGGTGAAGCGAGTGGTCAGTTATGGCTACCCACCCCCTCCCAGACTGCGGCTTGTTTGGCCTATGACAGGGAAGTGGGATGGCTAGAATTCACAAGGGCCTGGCTGGAAGCCAGAGCAGATGTACTCTCTTCTTTGGCTGGGAAGCCCTGACTGTGTGAGCCATGTGGGCTTACTCCTAAACCGTGTGGACTTCCTACACCAAATTGTGCTGCAGTGGGTAGAAGGCATTATCCACTCTGGGAGAAGCTGGGGTGTCAGGTTATCCCAGTCAGGCTATTTGGAGGCAAAAATATCTGTGCTTTTCCAGAAAATCCAGGCTAACTTTCAGACAAATCCAACCAATAGCAGTGCCATCGTCCTTAACTCCTTCTATCCCATTACCCTATGGCAATGCCAGTACAGTTGGTCCAGCCATTGGCGCTCTACAGCCTCAGTCCAAGATGGCACCCCTGTTTTGCTCCTTGACTAGCCTGCTCTATCTTGTCATTCTGTTTATTTGTCTTAGGGGTACATGGGTTTTATGGGTTCACTTTTGCAAGCCTTGCTTGCTGTTGTACATTGGGTAGAGATGGGCCCCTGCAGAAAGTTATTCAGTACATGCAGTGAGTGTTGTTTGTTCCTCTCTGTGGAACTGACTGGGTGTTCTCACAGTCCGTGTAAATGTATGTTACACTAACTAGAGGAGAGATCTAATAGCAGGTGAAGCAGAGGTTAGGTAGAGACGACATTCGAGTTTTTTCTCTCGGTCTAGCAACCTTCTGAAGTTCTATTAATGCTATAAAACTGGAAAAAGTTTACATTTTGTGGTGTTGAAGCAGGATCCTTATAGAATTGAGCCTGGCCTCAAGCTTGTACCTGTTCCTTAGAAGCACCAGGCTCCTCCCTGTGCAACTGCGCTTCTACCTGGAATCTGATCTTGTGTGCATACGACCAGCTTTTTCTCTGGCTCTCAACTCAGAGATCACCCGGAGAAGCCCTGCTCTTCCTCATAGGTCTCCAGCAGGCACCTGCTTGTTTGTTTTGGTTACTGATTGCTAGGACATGCCTATGTGTTTAACCTCTCTGTCGCCCTTTGCTGGGCTTTGCACAAAGTAGGTTCAGTGGGATGAGCGATGCAGATGATGAGAATCTGGGTACCACGTTCCTACAATAAATGAGAAATGGAGGTGCCACATGTGCTTTCATCAAACATTCACGCGTTATTGTGTCAGGGAATGTGTGGGTTGTTGGGCCCTTCTACCCTGGTCATCCCTCTGCCCTCTGACCTTCCGTTTGCTGACATCCCACAGATGCTGCTGATGTCAAGCGTGGTACTGGCGAAAGAGTCTTGGGCAGTTAGAGGGATGTTTCTGCTTAAGAAATGCTCATTGCATCATAAAAGTGCTCTCCAACAGCAACAGCATGAAAGGCCAAGAAGACCTCTAGGTATACAGAGAAAGCATCTTTTTTTCCCCCATCAGGGAGGCTTTCCAATGGAGAGATGGAGAAGGACTGGGGAGACCTCACTGTCTCCCTGGGACTGCTGACCTCAGGCAGCTCAGGGACAACTTCTCTCTGGTCTTAGGAGGATACATTCTGCTGGAAAAGTCTTATCAGAGAGTATATGGTAAACCATCATAAACCTTGAAGCAAATATGCCGATCTTTATTATTTTCTATTTTTTTTATATTATTTTCAGCCACTCTCAGGTTGCTGATGAACTAAAGGAAACTGCCCAGTAGGTGGCGCGCAGGCATCACTGTGTGCTGAGACCCAAGCATACAGCCCCAGAATAGGGATAAGGAGAGACTGCTTAGGCTTGGTCTGAATCCACTCCAGTTTAAGAGACAGAATTAAGGGATGCCTAGAAATTATATCTGCTAAAAGGGTTGTGTTCACCAAGGTGGGGTGGGGAGACTGTACAACCCCTACAGGGAGAACTGCCTCATTTTGAAATACATAATTTGGCTAGGAGAACACAAGAGTCTTGCATTTCTGCATGCTTGCTTCTTGTTGAAATGCCACAGGCACTGTGGGAACTGCCTGGGCTGGGCACTTGAGCAGGAATGTTGCAGCTTACATTCTGATCTAAGGAATAAGGGGCTTAACTGTGAGAGCCTGCATTTTGCCAGGTGGAGCTGAGCTTAGCGCTTCAACTTCCAACACTCCAGCCCACAGCCTCTTGGTCTTGGGACCAAGTGTGTGCTTGAATACTCATGTAGTCAATGAGCTGTAGGAGTCAATTTCATGTTCTGAATATGTAATGTGCTTTAATATTACCCTTGGATGCTGGAAGTGGCAAGCCAATGGGACTGGCAATGACTATGCACCACCACCCAGGATGTCAGAGGCCGGGCTCTCGATGGGCACTCTGCCCAGGTTGTCTCGTGAAGTTCCAGCAGCATGCCGCTTGCTAGCATGTGTCAGAAAGGTCACCTGAGTGTAAGGATCCGCCACGTGTGGTTGTAGTTTTAAGAGAAATTAATTAAATATTTGCAAAAGAAAAGAATCTGATACTTGAACCAAGGGATGTGTCTGTCAGAAAATACATTTCAGGTGGTTTTCACAAAAGTCAAAAATGGCTATGGACATGATCTGTCAGAGCTTGTTCCTTTGGTTCTGAAGCTGTGTGCCTCCCTTTCCCTCTTCCAGTGTTTTCTTTGTCCCTGGATGATGATCTGCTGGGAACAAAGAAGTTGTTCTTCATTCTAGTGTAGATGTGGTTGGAGCCATGCTGGCTGTGCCCAAGTTAAAACTATGGACTCTTTCTCTGTTGCCTTCTTGCTCCCATCTCCCGTAACTGTTCCTCCCTCTGTTCTTTCCTGCAAAGTGGGAGCAAGGTCGCCCAACATTTCTAGCTTCAGGGAACCACCCTGCCATTGTAGTGTGAGCCATCCAGCCCAGAACTTTTTACCGGGGGTTGTTTTGTGATACCCCCACCGCCTGTCAGCTAGCTTACACTGTTGTTGCTCCCTGCTGGGGCCACAAGTGGCCCAGAAGAGTAACCAGCTACGTTATTTCTCTTAAGGTATTACTCTTCCAGAAGAGAAAGGAAAAAAAGAAGAAGAAAATGGAAGAAGAAATTGGAAAGAAGGGAGGGAGGAGAGAAGGGCCATTTATCCATTTCTTTATTCATTTACCGCTGATTTGATTCTTTTTTTTATATTTCATGACAGGAGAAGTAGAAAATTTATTTCCTCTTTTTCTTCTAGTGAGTTCCCCTTTTGTGCAAACAATTAAGAATCCATACCGGCTGCTTGCAACCAAAGCAGCCTGACTTGTGTGTTCATGAATCTGAGTACTGGGAACCAGGGTTAGCTATGGCTCTGATATCTTCACTCAGGGAGTTCAAAGTCTGATGCCCCACCCACTTTAGCCCGACTGCAGTATGGCCCATCTTTGTAGGCTTCTTATTCTTTGTAGGACCATATATTACGGGTTCCCCACTGCACAGCTGATGTCTGGACACTTAAAGTAACCAGAGGACACCGATCAGATTGTGTCCCGTTCACTCTTACATGTGATGAGGTACCTGCTGGAAGAGATGGAATGAAACACAAATGTGGAGGAAGGACCTAGACACGCGAGATTGAGCTTGGGAAAGCTGAATACTACAGACTCCAGGAGTGGCAGTGCTGACAGGTGCTGAAAATGCTTGGTGCTAGCTGTGGGTCACATAGCTGCAGAAGCATGCAGCTGCGGAAGCATGCGGGGAGCTGGTCCGCAGCCTCCAAACTCCCAGCCTTGATACTGAATGGCAGCAGTTAGGGACAGCACAGGGTCATGGGATCCCCACAAGAGGGACTTACACTGGATACTTCCCTCTCCTCGCTTTGTTTCCTCCCCTTGCCAGCCCATCCCTTCTCTACTTCTCTTGTGAGAGACATCTGTTTATTAAAAACCTATCATATTGTACCCTCCTCTAGAAGCCAGGAAAGCAGAACCCCCTCCCGATATTTGGTGCTTGCACTCTTATGGAGGAGATTTGTTTTGTTTTTGAGCTCATAAATAAAAGGATAAACAAAATGCAGTACAGATTCGGAATGTGCTCTCCAAAAAAACAAACTGACAACAACAACAACAAAATAGGTCTGAGAGAAGAAATGGAAAGGAGGAGAAGCTGCCTGCCTGGGTCTTCAGAGACCATGTGCTTAGGTCTCCACTCACTGTAAGCTGAGATCTGGAGGGTGAGAGTGAAATCTTCATACAGACCTTGAAGCTGGGGCCATGCCAAGGAAGCAGCGTGTGCGGAGACCCTGCAGCCTGGACATACACAATGTGCCTGGAATCAATCCATGGATTTAGGACAGACCGCTAAAGCAGTTTGATGAACACGTTCTTACTGGTACTGCCAGCTCCTGATGATGCGGTCACCGCCGATGTCTACCCCACCCTCTGCCATTCTGTACATGTTGAATGCATCACAGCTGCCTGTACCTGAGGATGTGCTCTACTTCTGGAGCCTACTGTCCCCAGGCACACAGAAGGCCAGTGCGCTGAGTAGCACCCCTTCGGAGCACAGCCGGACAGCAGACACTCTCTCCCAGGTGTGTGCTCTATGCTGGGGCCCATAGCTCCCCAGGGAAAGGAATCTCCAGTTCCCCCCGGTGGTGCTGGTGCCTGCCAGTGTCCTGCTGTGTCTCTGAAGGTATCTCTCCATCTCTGGGAGGAAAACCTTGCACTGCCCTTATCTTGAAGTCTTCTTCTAACCGAAGTGTGCCTACCACTTTTTCCAAGTAGTCTGCTCTGGAGTAGCAAACCATGCCACACTGAGTGCGTCCACACCTTATCTTTGTGACACACAGTGGGGCGACACTTGTTTCCTTCTGGTCCAGGCCCCCTGCAGCCGTGTTTCCATCATACTTTTTTTGCTCCTTTGCCCTGGGCATCCAAGTTTGCATTTAAGTCTATTGGGCAGCATTAAAAGTCATAAGTAGGCCCCGGAAAGAAATCTGGTTTAGAGATGGGAATTTCTGCTGCTTTATTTTTTAGGTGGAATAATTTGATGAGAAAAAGACTCTTCTTTTCACTAGGCACACTTTGACCTCTGTTTTACTAGATTAATTTCATATCTAGAATGCCCCATCTTGGATGATAAATTAGCAATAAAAAGCTCATCAAAATGTAATTACAGGCAATGTGTTGAATAATGATCTCTTAAAAATTCCTATAGATTTGTCTGCACCTCCTTTCCCTAGTGAGGGAAATGAGCCTCAGCTGCTAGCTACTAGCCTGGGCCAGGAATGCAAAACCTAGCCACGCTTCCGGGCTGAGACACGCATGCTGGTTTCTATCACCGCCAATGTCATCTCCCTGATCAATCATGCTGCCCCATGGGCTGCACATCTTTATACAATTTAAAGGACCATATTCATAGGGAGGCAGGGAAGTGGAAACTCAAGGCAGAACGAAGCCTTCCCCTCCTCTGCCTGTGGCAGTCTGCTGGGGAGATGCTCATTGGTGGTACCTAGGAAGACAACAGCAAGCAGCCCAGCATAGGGAAACCAGACAGCAACATGACAGCTCTCAGAACTGCAGATTGCAAATTCTAAGGGCGTTCACTTCTCCAGAAAGAGGGAACAGCAGCCCCCTACCTCTGAGAGAAGAGGGAGGAGTCTAAATGAGGCCAGCGGTCCTGTCTGCCTTCTTCAAAGAGCTGAGTGGAATAGGTCGCCCCGTCCCACCCTACTGGTACTGAAGGGTTCTATAAAGCCTACAGCTGAGTTTGAGGGCAGAATATTCAAATGGTCTCACTGTGTGAATGTGCACACTTATTTGAATAACTGAAGAATTCAATCATGTGAATGCCAACAATTATTCCTCTGCGTTTACATTTTAGGAAGACCTTGCATCTGAATCCCCATGAGAGCATTAAATTGCTATCTAATTAGCAGTTCCAAATTATATATATTTAAAAGATAATGAAGGGTTTGAAGGCTGTTGGAATAACTGGTTATACATTTAAATGAATCGCTAGAAATTTGTTAGTAATGTGTGGAGTTTTCTTTTATTTCTTGATTCCCTCTTTGAAGTTCAGTAGACCCAACCTCGCAGGGTTAAGTCTGGTAGCAGAAAGATAAAGGCAGATGTTTCTAATTATTGCAACACAAAACTCCCAAATAATTATAAGCAGCTGTCATTTTTATATAATCCTGAATGATAAGACCCAAAGAATGCAAATAAAAGTGTTGAGACCGTGGCTTTGGGGACACAATAATTTAATCCCATCACACCACTGAAATCATGACTGCACTTGGTTGAGGAGCCTGCTCTTAATATTTTTCTTAGCTTTTCCTGATCATGTGGAAAGCAAATATAGTTCCAAATATACAACCCAGGTGCCATTTCTACATTCCTTGGGAATGTTTACTGGATGAAAGCAAACACCCAAACATTTAGATTACCGAGGCAAGAAAACTCACTGAGCTGGGCAGAGTTTGCATTAGAGCGCTCAAACTTTGGCTGCTCCTTTTAACCTGAGATGGGTCTACAGCTGTCCTTGACCAGTCATCTCCCCCATCAATTGGTTGGCAGAATAGTTTGGTGCCTGGTAGCAGCTCTTTGTCTTCTAGCTGAAGTTTTCACTGGATTAGACTGCACCTGAGTAACATCTACCTGGAGGCAAAAGGGTGGGTGATCTGGTCTATCAGCTCCAAGGGTGGCTTACTGGGTTAAGATCTTAGTTTTGTTGTTTCTTATACACATCTCTTTCTGGAAGTTTGAGAGGCTCATAAGAGCAAATGCAAGGGACTTTGACATAGCCACAGTGTCTTCCCCATTCTGATTGTTAGTGCCGCATCACTGTGACAAAAGATTTCTGCGGAAAAGCCCTGAAGGAAGGATGTGGTTTTGGCTCATGGTTTCAGAGGCTCTTGTCACTGGTCAGCTGGCTTTGACCTGGGTGAGGCTGAGGATGGCGGTAGGGATGTGGAGGAACAAAACTGTACCTCATGGTGGCCAGGAAATAGAAGGAAAATGAGGGAAGGGTTAGGGACAAAATGTGGTCACCAAGAACATGCCTCTAGTGACCAAAATAGTATGATAAGCTGGGGAGCAAGCCTTGGACACAAGTCTGTAGAGGCGTTTCACATCCAGATCACAACATGGACCCAGAGATGACAAAACCAAAGTCTAATTGGTCAGGTATACAGTTTGTAGAAGGCTTAGCTAAGCCATCAACTATAAGAACCATATATACATACAGAGACATACACACACAGAAGCACACAGATACCCACATACACATATAGGCACATGGGCACATACATTCTGAGATGCACCAAAAATCCTAAGACCCGTCTGCTAGATTATTGTCAGGCCATTTTATCTTGAGGCAAGACCTGGCTTGGTAGACAGCGCCAAGTAGAGAGGATTTCCCAAAGAAGGGTGCTTTACGCCCCCCCCCCAGGAGCAAGAAGTACAAACAGATAAGAGAGGACCCAAATTAGGCCAACGGATTCATTTGAAATATTCATATTTCAAATATTCATAAGTATAAAGTGAGGTATTCTTGCGTGTTATTATCACTTCCCAGAAATGTGGGGGTTCAGAGTGTGTCCTGAGTATCAGAGACAGTGAAATGATACAATTCTCTTGGAACCTCCAGGTTCCCAGCTGCACTATACAAAGGGATTTGGGGAGGTACAGAGAGGGGCTTTGGCATTGTCTGAATCATAGTTCTGTAGCAGGTTCAGTATTAACATGGTTTAGATTTGATCATCCTAAACTTGGCTATTTCCTCCATTGTGCCCTTATCCCCTTCCGGAACCATCATGCCTCATCTCAGTCAGACACTGGGCAACAACTTCAGTTTTAGAACAGAGCTGTTTCCTAGCAGAAGTCTCTCCATAGAGCAGAGCCATAACTGATACCTTTGAAGTGTCAGCTCTGCCTCTGCCAGCCGTGTGACCTTGGGTGCGTTTCTTAACCCTCAGACCTCAGTTTTCTCTGCTGAAAGATGAGAACAGAAACAATGCCTCCTGCAAGGACTATAAATGAAGCATAAATGAGTACTTTGTCCTGGATGCCCACAGCAAGCCAGGTGTGTTGTCACCGTTAGGCAGGTATTGGTGGAGTGAATCCTACACCAACGTGTTCACTCTGCTGTTAACTGCTGTTTCCTGAAGAGCCTGCTCTTGGCCAGGCAGTTCCCAGGCATGGCACACCCAACAGCACACGAATAATACCTACCTTCTCTGTGATGCTTAGGAGCCAATGTAGGAAGCAAACACATAAACTGAACTCCTGTAGCATATAGTGGAGTACATCTCAGCTGAGCCCGTGGGGCCAGAGAGACAGACCCCTTGACTCAGAGTCAAGGGTATGAGGAGCAGATGGACTGGCATGTGCCTAGACCAGAAGATAAAAGTGATGATGCCCTTTTCGGCAGCTAGCTCTGTCTAGTTGGAGAGTACAAAGAGAGGGAGGAAATGGTAAAAATTGCAAGAAGAGCAGAGGCTATGATATTAAGTGTCATCCTACAGAGCATGAGGGGTCAGTACCAGGCACTGGCATGCTCTGATTTTGGTTGTAGAAGAGTCCTTCAGTCTGAACCCAGGGAGTGGGTTAGAGGTAAAGAATTCAGGCAAGGAGACTGCTTTGGGGTCAGTTAACCTCATCCACTGGGGACATTTCCTTGGTGGTTGACAGTAAGTGGATGGCCTGCCTTTTAAAACACTCAGAAGCCAGCAACAATCCATGGATCTGGCAGCTTGCTTCACTGGCCCACTGGCCCATTCTCTCATTCTCCCTCTCCAACTCTGCCAGCATTTCCATGGTCACAAGCAGTGAGAGATTGTGAGAACTCAGCCAACCTTGCAGGGGACCTTGGCTTTTCTGTGTGTCATAAATCAGATCAGAAATCTCCTGGGTTTATTTGGACCACCGTGTATCCAAAAACATTTATAAAAAGATACATCACTCTAATTGGCACTGGCACACACCACACACACACATACACACATACACATACACACACTAAACAAAAGATAAATATTTTGCTTGGTCACCAGGCTAGTGGAACTGGAAAAGGTACTGATGAATGAAAACCTGTCCAGGGTGGAGGTCAGAAGGTGACTAGGGCAGGGAACATATGTTAGACAAGGTGCCACATGCTCATTCATGCTGCGTGTTCTCAGGGAAATCTGAAACAAGGGCCACCCAGGCGAGAAAGGAGAGAGACATTAGCTGGAAGGATCTAGAAAAACCTCATGGAAAGGGTGCCCACAGGTGTGGGTCCTTCTGTGCACACCCTTCCTTTGCAGGTATTGGTAGCGATTTTAGCAGGAAACGAAAACCCAAAGGAAGCTGCCATCCAGTATTCCCAAACACCCAAGATAAAAGTCTCTTCTCACACACAGACACAGGCATATTGGAGGAAGCTGGGTATTTTGACAAGACTGTTACCACACTGCATCAGCGAGGTGATGGTGCTTGGCTTGGAAGGATCCCTCCATTGCATCATCATAGAACCATCTTGTTAGTGTTTCTGTATTTATCAAACTCTGCTGGACATTGAGAGTGCTCTAGGTTCTGACTCTGGACCCCACAAGTAGCAATGGTGAGAGGAGAGTACTCGTCCTAGTAGCTAACTGGGAGAAGCGTCAGGAATGTGGGTATCCAGGACTGACCACAGGGAGAAATTAGCCACAGTCTGAAGTTCTCTCCCCAGCAAATGACAGTCCCCTAAAGGAAGGCCAGTTTAGCTGTAGAGCACATTGCTACTAGCTTGGGATCTTACTTGCGTGAATAAGGAAATTTGTTTTCTTTGCCATTGCAACTCTAGAATCCATTTTCTGTGCCTGATTAGACCCCCTTTAAAATAGCGTGACAGCTGAACATACCCTGGGGTCTTCTGATATCATTAATGCAGTCATGGAATATATCAAATAAAATTCCATAAATTGGAAAAAAAGTTACTTGCCAGATATCACAGATAAGCTTCCAAATTGCAGGGGTTCTCTTGGCCTAGATAGGATCTCCTAATGGTACGGTGGGTGGTATGTGAAACTTTCCTGAAATAGGATTTAAAAGAAGCCACACCCACACACAGGAGCCCGATTCAACTCTCCTGAACTCTGAATTCCTTTCAAGGACCTTTAGACAGGCTTTTGTCTCAAAATATTCTGACTTCTTGGAGAAAATATTCCCCAGGTGCTAGCTGCACCCCTAATTTGCAAGCCAGTCTGTCATTCCATTTCTCTTAGTGGCTGCCTGTCCTCATTGACACCTCTACTTTTTTCACCAGGCCTGGCATTGGCCCTCTCCTCCAATCATTGACTCCCTGTCCCTTGTCCCTTTTGCTGGTACACAGTTTCCTTCCTGTCAAGCTACGGAGCACATTTTAATGTATCTGACTAGCTTGTGGCAACCAGACAAACTGGCTTCTTGAGAATTAAGTTTAATCCAGCCATGGTACAGTAAGCCACGTTTGACCTACAAAAGCATGGTAGGGCCAGGCCACCCTCCCCACACACAGTGTGTGACTCATGACTTCTAGGAGGACACTGATTAAGATAAAGGTCATTTGGGTTTTCAAAGAAGCCTCTTAATTGTTGCTTTTTTTTTTTTTTAACATCCAAGCCATTTTAGTGTTACAGCCATCAAAAGGAGGATTTTGTAATCAAACTACAGGAGAGCACACGGAACTTTTCATCTTCTAAACACTTAAAAACATTAATTAGCAAGGGCAGCGTGCCTCTGAGGAAGAGGAAAAGGCTCTGTCTGGACATGTCCCACAGCCCCTCTCCATGCCCTGCTGCTACGGGACACACCCTCATTGCCCTGGGTCTAGGCTTCTCATCTTCCCAGGGCTTGTAAGATTCCATCTCCAATACAGCCCCAGGGGAAGTTATAGTGGGGCATGTATGATGCGTGTGTCATGCAGGTGTGTGTCTTGTTGAGGGGAATATAGGTTACTGGAGAGTGACATACCATGGGGGCAGCATGATTTTGGTGGAAATTCCAGCTCAAATGCTGTCTTCTTCTAGTCTTGTAGCTATTGTCTGACTGAGGTCCTGAGAGGAACCATGGTGACGTTAAGTAGAAACTATAAACTGGGCCCAGCTCTGACTCCTTGAAGTCCCCATTGTGTAGACTTCTTAATCTAAGACTGTCATTGGACACTAGGGCCAGTTTCAAAGGACAGTCACTCTGCCAGAGGCCTACATAAGTTTTCACTTCGGCATAGAGAAGAATGAGCCTGCTGGGATTTACCTTCCAGGTGGCTTTACCACCATGGTGGAGCACTTATCAGCTGTCCCGGTAGAGATGATCACCTGTACAGAGGGCCAAGTTAGTGAGGTGAGAGCCATTCCAGTGGGGAACTCAGACATCGGGTGTTGTTGATCTGTTTCTCAGTTCCACTAGCAATGTCACTAAGGGATCTGGCTCTGATTTTTCATCTATGAAATGCTTCATTGACAAGATTCAGACAGTAGTTAGCACAGTGCCTAGCCCGGGACATGTTCTGTGGAGAATAGTGGGGGGCAGAGAGTGGGGGTGTCATGCAGTCATGTGGACAGAGCAGACTGGCTGTGTGTTTTATGAGTTCCTGGTTGGGGAAGTAATAAATGTTGCCTCCGAGTACTCTTTGGAGAAGATGGCAGTGTGGCCTCCCAGGTAGGAGTGGAGACAATAGTAGTTCCAATTTCTGCACTATTTTCATTCAGAATTTTCTACAAACAGTTATTACGCAAAGAATTAGGGGAAATGGTTAGAGAAACAGAAAGTAGTCAAGCAATTTAGATGATGACATTTGTTTGTGGCCCTGTTGCTAATCCCTGGGATAGCTGGGGCTGAGTACTGTCATGGAACCCACCTCTTCTAGATTGTCCCTATGGAAACCTCGACTTCTCACTGGCAGGATGGAATCAATGATAGCAGTGTAGGGGAAGGGGCATTGCTCTGCCACAGGCCCATATTTCTTCTCCTTGACCTCGAGAAAAGACTTGACAGTTTAGACTGACGTTTCCTTTTAAGTGGCTTATGTATTAAGAATCAGTTTGTCCTGTGAGCACCCTCACTGGGGATGAGCAGCGTGAGACACAACATACCATACTTTGGACACCAGCCAAGGCAGCAGTGGTCATTAACACTGGCCAAAGGAGCAAATTTTTAGGCTGCATCTGTTAAAACCTGTGATGTTCTGGGCTCAATGCTCAGCCACGTTTGTTTTTGGTGCTTCTCAAGGCATCTCTGGGAATCAAGGGCTGGGACTTCTAGCTAGTGAGGAGAGCAATGACAGCTAGCCCTGGATCTTTAGCATGTAAGCTTGACAGGGATCTGGGACTGTCTCCCAGGCCCTTGCTTTTAGCTGCCCTCCAACAGCCTACCTTGAGAGAGTTTGAGCCATTAATAATAGTGAGCTGTCACCAGGAACTTGAAGGTAGGCTGATCCTCCTGGGGCAGTTTTTCCAGGTCTTACCGAGATTCACTGTGCCTGGCACAGAGGCAGGAAGTGTTTGACATCCATTAGGATGTGAGGATATGTAGGTAAACAGGAAATGAATAGACAATTGAGTGTTCACAGGAGGGAAGGATGCCCATGTCCCTTCTGAAATAGTCTCTTCGGGCTTAGAGAGGAGAGGAGAGAATGGAGGCCTTTCCCAGAGGAAGGTCATGCCTGCCTGGACATAGAAACATCCTTCAGAATGATTGGATCTATGTTGACCATATCGTCATCCAGATGGCACTGTCCTAGCTAGGCAAGATGTCTTCCTCCCCATCTCTGTCCTTTCTTCCTTTGGGCAGTCTGTAGAGCATGTGCTTTTGATCAATTAGTCCATGCTATATTTGTTTCATGGAGGCAATATGTATATGTATAGATGATGCCCTTGGGCCTTCCCAAAGGAGCACTGAAGAAGCAAAGCCGTTATCCTTTTCTTTAAATCAGAATGGGCATAGTGTGGCTCACCTTGGTGTGTTTCCAGAGCCAGTTTGCAGGTAACACAGGAGGAGTTTTTATCCAGATCCTTAAAGATTATGCTTCAAGCCACTCCTTGGGTAGTTCTAGCTTGCTTCCAAGATCAGTGTCTTCTGATCCCATCAACCTAGCCCTGGCTTGTTCATCTGCTCACCACATCTGGCCTTTATTTGAAACTCCACCTCAAAGTGGAGTTTCATAGCACACAATAGCTTCCCTTATTAAATTCTCCTGGACATACTTTTTTTTTTTCCGTAAAACAGGCACCAAAAGCTGCAGGCCTACCTGTGCCTCTGAAAGTCTGTTTATAACCCTTTGGAAGCTGTTTGCAATTCGTTAATCACATTTTCAAAGGAAGTTACAGATTATAGATATACTAACAATTGCCATATACAATGCCTGGCACCATAACAGGCTCCTTATGAACAAGGAGAGGGAGTCGGGGAGCCGGATTTGTCCCACACAGGGCTCTGTGGGAGAGGGGAGCCAGTTGCAGCATGGGAGAGTTCAGAGCTTAACCCATTTGGCTGTTGCTTGGAAGAAGCATGGAGGGAAAGTATAAGGAGCTAAGCTCTGTTCAGACACAGTAGTGCATCTGGGTAAGTGGCAAGGTATTTTCTAAAATCAAATGTTCCTAAAGAATTATTAAAGTAACAAAGTCTGTAAATATTTCACATAAAATGTAGTTTTAAAATAATGCATTGGGCTGAAGAGATGGCTCAGTGGTTAAAAGTACGTATTGCTGTTGCCACCCAGGTGTGGTTGGCAGTGCCCACATTAGGCAGCTACGCCCGCTTTTAACTCTAGCTTCAGGAGATCCCACACTCTCTTCTAACCTCTGTGGGCTCCTATATATATGCACTACACATAAGCTCAGACAGGCATGCACATACATATAAAAATAATAAGTAAATAATCTTTAATGGTAGCTCATCCTAGAGAAAAGGGAGGCATTAAGTGTGTACAGTCCCGCCACCGGATGGGCGAAACCCCAGGCAGGATTGTTTTTAGGAGAGTGTGGTGCTGGCTGATGTGGTGGTGCGCCACCTTTAAGGCAAGCCCTTGTGAGGTGGGCAGGTAGATCCGTGTGAGCCTGAAGACGATCACTGAGCAAAGATTTCAGGTCCAGGTACACGCATGATTTCAGGACTATCATCTTCAGTTTTCCCTGCTTTCTCTGTACTGACTTCACTCCCAGGATAACTCAGAGTAGCGGTCAAGGTGGCCAAGAGGTGCTCCAAGCACGCATCTCACAACCTTAGCAAGGCTGGCACATGGGCAACCCCTTTTCTGGACCAGCCCAGGAGAATATCCCAGATGGAATCTTTTGGGGCTCTTTGGGTCGTCGTGGGTTATGTCCCCATCTCTGAAACTAATTCCTGTGTCCTGGAATGATGTGAGCCCTTCCCATATTGTCAGGCCCTTTCCTAGTCTCTGTTCCAGCAATGGTACCATCACTAGATCCACATTTCTAGGAGTTTCCCTGCAAGGAAACCTGGACACTTGTCCTCGATAGTATGTGAAATGGGTAAAGAAGCTTCCTTCCTGGCCTGTTGAGCTTTCTTAATGAGGAAAAGATACTGGCAGGTTTGGAGTCCGTGTGTTCCTGTTTAATTATTACCCTCGGCTTCTTCCAGCTATGTGATAGCCTGCTGAGTTTTCGTTTTCTAACCTAAAGGAATCCTTGAGCTTCATTGATGTTGAAGCTGTAATGTTCGCGTTTAAGAAGAAAGTGTCTCAGGCCCATTGCACATACTTAGTTAAGCAGACTTTATGGAGGAACCTTCATCAAAGGCTTTTCTGAGGGAGTGGCTTCTGCTCCAGTTCCCTTCAGCAATGTTGACTTATAAGGTCTTGCACAATGTAGCAACTGATGGACCAGCCTGCAGGGGGACCTTTTACTCTCACTCTCTGGTGTCTCTTAGTTTCTCTTTGTTTGTGAGACAAGGTGTCGCTCTCTAGCTCAGGCTGGTCTGGAACTCACTAAATAGGCCAATTTAGCTTGGAAGTCATGGCAGCCCCTGTACCTTGGTCTCTCAGTGCTAGGGCCATAATGAACTACTGTGTCCTGAATAGACTTTTGGTGCCTTGGATTGAGTTTCTCGAGTGGTGATAAATGAAAATAAAGGGATGGAGATGTGACTCATGTGGTTGAGTGCTTGCCTAGGATGTGCAAATCCCTGGGTTCCATCACCAGCCCCTCATAAACTGCTCACAATGGTGCCAGTCTGTATGTTCAACATGTAGAAGGCAGAGCCAGAGAACCAGAAGTTTGAAGTCATCCTCAACTACATAGCCAACTCAAGATCAGCTGAGATTACATGAAATCCCATTCCCCCCAGCCAAAAAAAAGTCTGTTGACATTTAGGGATAGTAAAATTTCAAGGAATTTCAACTGATTTATTCTTGTACATGTCATCCCAGGAGACCGCTTGTTCATTCCCAGCTGCCCAGAACCAAAATAATCACATAGAAACTATATTAACTAAAACATAGCTTAGCCTATTAGCTTATGCATATTTCTAACTAGCTTTTACATCTTAAATTAACCCATTTCTATTAATCTGTGCATCATCCCGAGGTTAGCTCCAGCAAGTGTCTCTCTCCTTTGGCAGCTACATGGTGTTTCTCTGACTCAACCTACTCTCTCCTCCTCTATCTGCTTGGAATTTCTGCCTTGCCCTATTCTGTGCTGCAATAGGCCCAAAGCAGATTCTTTATTATTAATCAATGGTATTCACTGCATACAGAGGGGAATCCCACATCACCTCCCCTTTGCTGTCTAAGCAAGAATTATAGTTACAATATTTATATCTCTTTATCTTTTGTCATAACTAAGAAAAACTATAACTATCTATTCTTCAACCACATCAAAGACTCCAGAAGGATATAATATTACCTAAGTAAACAGGAAGTGCTTTAAGCAACTTCCAAAACTCAAGAATTGACAGAGATATCTTGCTGCCTGGACAGTCACCCAAAGTTCTTCTGTAACATTGGGGCACCTATCTTCAGCCTACAGGTCCATAGTTTCTGGCAGACTTTTTCATGAAGCAGTAAATTTCAAAGACAGTTCCACCTATATTGGCAGTTTTCAGTCACTTTCTTCTATGCCCTGCAGAATGTCTAGCAGAGTCTTTCATGAAGCAGGAACCCCAAAGGACCATCTAACCTTTAGGCAAGTTCAGCAGTCATTTTTCTGTGGGTCCTGCATGTCCAGTTCATACAGCATACCATCAAGCAGTTCAGATAAGAGCAGTTTCTTGCCCAAATGGCTAACCAACACCATAAGGAGCCTCTTCAATACCCATCTTCCTCTTGAAGTAATTGTTGCTGCCAGGAACAGATGTGTCTCACTGTCATGAAAAGACCTAAGTTTTTAAAACATTTTAAATGCCATGTTCTGTAAGTTTTTGAAAGATTTGAAGAATACCTATCCATCTGAAATATATCTCTACATCTAGAAAACCCAACTAACATGACTACAAAGCTTGACTATTATAGATGATTATCTATTAACCTGTATTGCTTAATTATACATTACATTTCAAAATGAGCTGCACAAGCACAATTTCTTAATCAAGAGCAGAAATATACATCTAACAAAATTGACCTTAAATTTGTAACAATAAATCAAGATCCAAACTAATGTAAAATATTGATATCTATATCATATACCCCTTTAAATGTAAACAAACATTTATAAACAATCATTTAGAAAATTTGGGCATAGTTCTCTCCAAATAGCTTCCTGCTGTTTAGTGGGCAAAGTAATTTTTTGAGGGTGTTCAAGGTGACCTTTCAGGGGGATCTTGGTCCCATCAAACCACATTAGTCTGGAAGGAATCCACAGGTTCTCATTCTCTGTGGAAACAAAAGCAGAACCTCTTTTCCAAAGCAACATATCCTTAGACCCAAATTTTGACGTCAAGATATCTTTAAATATATATGTTGTTTTAGCTCACAGCCCATACAATGAAATGTCTCTCTGTACTTAACTCATTCACAGCCAAAAAAGTTCAAAGAAAACATACTAATATACACAATCCAGGCTCTCTGTGTATATTCCATCTTTATGTGGTTTATTTTTTTTTACTCCTTCAATCTATGACTGTCTATACTCTGTCTCTTTAGAGACTTTATTTTATTTTTTAAAACCTTTTACTTCTTTTTATAACCGTCTATATTATTTTTCTTCTCTCTCCCAAGCCTACTCTTGGCCCATTTAGAGTTCTTTTCATCTCAATCTGTCTCTGTTGTGTATCTGTAATCCTTTTCTGACCAGGACCACTTCTTAAAATGCTAAGCAGCATGACTAAAACTAAGGCTGCTTTGCCTTTTGGCTCCACACAGCCCAACATGGTGGAGATTTGTTCACTGCCTCTGAGACTGCGAGAAGGGAGCCTTCCTCACCACCTCAACTCTGGGTAGCACTGTGCAGCTTATAAACCCTTTTTATCTGAATAAAAGCTAAGTCCGCCACACAGAACAGTGCAAAGCCTGGAAATATCTCTGTATATGGTGGCGGGGATCCACCAGGCTCTATTGCCTGTGTACTCCCAGCAGAACCGATCCCACTGCCTGCCCAGGCAAAGGGCACTGAGCATAGTCTCAGCTATTTTCCTCCCAACCCCGAGTGGGCACACAAACATCCCAACCCAGAGTACACAAGCCTCTGAACCTGAAGTGGGTGGCAGGCAATAGCCCCAAATGTCTGGGCACCATTCTGTAGGTGGAGACTGCTTGCTCATTCCCAGCCACCCAGACCCAAAATACACAAAGAAACTATACTAATTAAAACACTGCTTGGCCTATTAGTGTATGTATATGTCTAGCTAGCTCTTACATCTTAAATTAACCCGTTTCTATTAATCTGTCATCACCACAAGGTCATGGTCTACCAGCAAAGTTCTGGCAGGCTCCAGCAGGTGTCTTTCTCCTTCAGCAGCTACATGGCGTTTCTCTGACTCCGCCTACTCTCTCTTTGTCTATATGCTTGGAATTCCTGCCTTGCCCTATTCTGTGCTGCAATAGGCCCAAAACAGATTCTTTATTAACCAATGGTATTCACAGCATACAGAGGGGAATCCCACATCAGAACCAGGTACCTTAGCACACATTCAAATATCTCTGTCAGGAGAGTCTGGAGTCCCTACTTGTAATGTCCATTCCAGAAGGAGACAGTTGATCATGCTGTATGATGCCAGTGTCTTCAGCGAATACCTCCTGCCTCTTGCTTGTAACACAGTGACAGAATTACTGGCATATGCTTCCTTTGGAGGAGGGAGGTAATGCCCAACTCTGTGCAGAGTCAGGTCTGCCTGAGTTAAGCACTTGGTGCTTCCTGGGATAAGCTGGCAAAGAGGAAGACCATTTAGCCCATCTCTGTTGGCAAGTTATTATCCCCATTTTGCAGCTCACTGAGAAAACCTGACACAGGACAGTGGCTTACTTAGCATCATAGATTCAGTGTGTTGTGGGTGATGGCAGTTCCTCTGTACTCTTCTGACAAAAACTTGTGCATATTTTGAAGATAAAGATGCATTTGGTATTTAGGACCTCAGAGACAGTTTAGATTTGAGAAAGACTAAAATAACATGTACACAGAGACATTAAGGCAGAGGTTAGCAGTTGGTGAGGTGCCCTTCCCCCATACTGGCTGTACAATCTTATTTGACTTTGTAGCTTAGCTTGTCAGAGCTCATTTTCCTAGCTATGGGAGGAGCAATAATGGCAGCACAATTGAGGGAGGGATCCTCCAAGTAAGTCTGTGGGAAGAGAAGGCTAAGGCTTGCCTAATGTCCTATCTTTGCTGCCTGAGACTTTGCATGTATGGTGCCATGGGTATGTGCCTGTGTAGATGCAGATATGAGTGCATGAGGGTACATATATGTGCATCCTGGAGGCAGAGGGCTACATCAAGAGCCTTCCTCAATCATTCTCTACTTCGTTTTTGAAGGCAGGAATTTCCACATATTCTGGAGCTCAGTAGTGACAAGCTAGCTGGTCAATGAGCTCCAATGATCTGCCTTTCTCTTTCCCTACACCTAGCACCAGGGTCACAGATGTCCTGCATCTGCCTTTTACATGAGTTCTGGAGATCTGAACTCAAGTTCTCATGCTTGCATGGCAGGCACCATACCATCTCCATAGCCCCCAGTGCTTTATATCGTCCAGGTATGCAACGCGTGTCTTCTGAGTAAATGACAAAAGGAACAGGTTTTAGTGACCAAAGGAAGAATTCCTTCTACTGAAGCAAAACAAAAGAATGGTTCAGAGCCATCAGCAGGCAGCCAAGCATCTGTGAAAGTTTGCTTTTGAAGTTCAAGTTCTGGGCTATGTGAGCTTTTTTTAATGGTTCTTGCTGAAATGGGATTAGAAGTTAGTGGGCTCTGTAGATGAGGTTCATGATGGGGGTCAGACTCTGTCTTCCCATAGGGAATGTCCCAAGCCCTAGCACCCTGCATACCTTCCTCATGGCTCCTGCCCATGAGTCAGTGGGCTCTAGCTGAGGTTCATGATGAAGGTCAGACTCTGTCTTCCCATAGGTAATGTCCCAAGCCCTAGCACCCTGTGGACCTGCCCATGACTTGGATCCATACCCCTCCCTTGTTCTTTCTTCCTCCCAGTTACTGTGGCCTTTAGCAAGACTGGCTTGCCCAGCTCCATGCGTGCAGGAACTTTCCTAACAGGATCCACCTGCTAATCTGCTACTGTGGCTTCCGAGGGAACCACTTCCCTTCCTCTTCATCTGGATCTGATGTCACAAAAGTGGTTGTGAATGGTGACTGTCTTACCAATTGGAAACCTCAGAGAAGCAAGTGAAGGTGCCTTGACAGGGCTGCGTAGCCTTCTTGGGTGTGGTGGTGGGAGGGGACTTTCTAGAGATGGTGCAGGATCCCCACAATGCAGTTGGCAAGGAATAAAGAGTGCTGGAGCAACGTTTGAGTCTGACATTCTTCGGTACCACAGTCATGTGACAATCACCCCTTCTGGACACTGTCCCTTTGACTGCACTGAGGTCCGCTTTAGACTTGGTTGGTTCTCAACAGGCAGAGGTTTCTCCTTGTGTCAGGGATACCATTAGGGACTGCATCTGTGACCACCAGAATGTCAAGGGGAAGTCTTAAAGCATGTAGACTGACTCTGTGTCTCATGTAGCTTTATTATTTAATCAAAACAGGGCTGAGACAAAGAGCAGAAAAGAAAACAAGTACATCTCTATGCATGTATTTTGTATATATGTACAACTTCGTTAGGGTACTACAAACGTTACCTTCTAAACTTGTAAAGTACTTTCTTATCCTTAGCCTGCAGCAGAGGGCAGACTTTCCTACCTAATAAACACCCCAATAACCAACTGTAAGGGCCTCGAGACACACAAACTTCCAGACACAAAAATGTCTGGTCGATAAAATGGTACACTTGCCGGGTGACTAGCACCAGTGATTTAGGGAAACAAGTGAAATCCTTCCCCTGTTATTAATGTGTTCATCAGCTTTCCCAAAGAAATGCCCTCATGGCCATTAAATCTGGCAGCGATTCCCAGTACTCACATCTGCTCCAGGTGAAGGAGCCGTACTTAGCCTTGCACTGCCATGGCCAGTAGCAAATAGGTCTGAAAGCTGACAAAGTGTTCTCAGGATGCTGAGCCCAAGTTCAACCATGAAAATCAAAGTTTTGTTTCTCAGGGGATCCTGGAGGAGGTTTGAGACAGGATGAGTATGAAGCTTAGGGCAAAGGACAAGATTTTTATAAATGTTTTGTAGGAAGCACTTTCCTCTGTCTTTTTAATAGAGTTGGGTCTCCCCACCCTTTCCACATTTATTGCATACAAGGGTAAGATAAATATTCTTTGCACCTGGCATTTAAAGCCAAAGAATTCTCTAGGCAAATTCATGCAAAGCAAAGACTTGACCTTTAGATTCTCCAACTTAGAGGGAAATGTTTACAGCAATGCCTGTCATTAGAATTCTAATATTGCCATCCACAGGGTTGGTTCCTCACAGTAACTGGAAACAGGTCCAGGAGGAGAAAGATGCCCTGGTTGATGGTTTTGTGACCATTGGTTTGTCTTTCTCTTTTTCCCTATGCTAGTATGAAGAAGGCAAAAAACGAAGGAAACCTGACTACAGTAGTGTGGACCTCTCTGAAGTAGAGTGGGAGGACCGGGATGATGTGGTAAGTCCCCCTTTTCAAGCCTTGTGGGCGAGGGCTCTCTTGACCAAACACAGGATACCCCAGAAGCTGCTGCACAGGGCTATGGAGACAACAGTCCTTTCTACTGTAGTTGGAGTAGAATAACTCTCCTGCCAGTCAATTGGGCCAGTTGTGCAGTCTGATGAGCCTATGCCCAGCGGGCACTGGTTTCCTCTACAACAGATTAATGCCATCTTGGGCTGAGGACAATTGTCAGGACTTGCCTTACCATCTTCAGAGGATTCTGGCTGGGCAACAGGAGGCAGTGGGAACTAAAAGGTCAGGACGTCTTATAGGCCAATAAGACAGCCTCCCAGGTAGACAGAATCAACTTGTCAGGTGTACATGGACACAACTCTTGTTTCTAAAGAGCGGCGGAGAGGTTTGCACGCCTACTTTCCCCATGTGTGGCCACCCCATTTCCTGTGTGTCTACCCTTCCCAGGGGATGTTGAGGGCAGCCATTTGACATCCCAGACTATCTCTCATGCTGGCATCACAGGACCCTGTTGCTGCTTTCCTTGTTTGCCCATCCTCTGCTTCCTGAATGCTCTCAGCTAGCAGAAGGCTTGGGTTTTTCTCCCTTGCCTGTAAAATGCAAGAACCATATCAGTTTTAGAAATTAAACCTAGCCCTGTCTGACTAAGTCCAATCTCAGACAGAATAGAGTTGCCATCCATTAAAAGCTACTGCCTCATCCACTCTTTCAATCCTACCTGTCACTGCTCTGATATAACGTGGGGTCAATGACCTGGAAGGGTTTGATATCTTCTATTCCTCAAACATTGTGACCAGGATCCTGGTGGATCCTTGGGCTTAAACTCATGTGTTTGGTGCACCCTAGCACCCGTGTAGACAGCTATACTGCCAGGATTCAAATCTCACCTGTGTGGAGTCTCTTTGGCTCTGGTGTGCGACCATTCCTGGTACATCTCATGGTCTTCCCAGATGCTTTGAAGACTGGACATATTGATAGATTGAAAGATAAGAAAGTGCTTACACTGTTGTGGTTCTGGGTTTCCACTCTCAGAGTTGCCATTTCTCAAATCAGGCTAGTACCCTTCTTATGTACAAACTGGCTGTCTTTTGCTTGCAGCCTTGATGGCAAGCAGCCCAAGGGGTTTGAATGTGAGTTCTTTCAATATCCGTGTGTTTGACATAGGAAAACCCAAACTGCCATCTCTCCTATGCTCCATTGATCAGGGAGTTTTTGAATCAGTTGGAAAACATCCTTATGTGCTGTGCCTACATATGGAGGTGTGCTTTATAGAGACCTGCATAACCATCTGCTGCTGGGGAAGCTTGCAAATAAGTAGCAAAGTACAGGTTTCAGGTCAAAATGTATGAAGGATCAAGGAAGCAGAACTCCTCAGCAGAGGTGGGAAGTCGGCCTGGCTGCAGAGCGCCTGAATGGAGAATTCTGCTTCTGAGGGACAGCAAGGCTTTTGTACAATTTAACCAGCACATTTAGAGCATAGACCCTGAATACTTCCCAAAATGATGTAATATCAAATATATCATTTAAAAATTTTCAAAACTAGTCTGGCAAAAATTAAAACAAAAGGGGCAGGAAGGACGGTTCAGTTTATAAAGTACTTGTTGTGCAATACGAGGATCTGAGGTTGAACCCAGCCCCCATGTACAAAGCTGGGCATGGATGCTGCAATTCCAGGTATAATCTCAGTACTGGGGACAGGGAGCTTGGGCTAGGCCCAGGGTTTGTACCCCAGTCCCAGCAAGAGATCTGTCCAAAAGTCAATGTGGATAATTTCCGAGGAACAAAACCCACTTTTAAACTCTGACCTCCCATACTCATGCACACCCACTCACATATGTATACCTACATATATGTGTGTGCCTACACAAACATACATACATACACATAAGAGAAAAGTAGACCACACAGAGGAGTGTGCATGGGACTTCTGTTGTCACTATAGGATAAGTTAGGTGTCATGTCAATTACTGTAAAAAGGCATCTTTAGGGGACCTATATGTCAGCAATGGACCTTGAAATACACACGATCCTATCTGAGTCACCAGTGAGGAAAAATTTGGAAAGTAAAATTATATTAATTAAAAAAATTTGTATTATCCTTTCTCCTTTCCTTCCTCCAGTCCCTTCTAGTCATCCTCCTCCCAACCCCTCCCATGTTCCCCCCAACTCTCAAGTGATAGTCTCTTTTCCTTTGATTGTTACTGTTGTGTATGAGAGTATATGTGTGTGTAAGCACAAATATATATACATACATACATATATATATATATATATAAAACACTTGATGAGTCTGATTTATTGTTTATGTGAATATGATTTCAGGGCTGAAACTCCTAGAGGTGGCTGAAAGAATTAAAGATGATTTTCCGTTTGGTTTTGCTATGTTTTAATCATTGTTGAACTTTTCTGCAGTGAACATGATTATTTCTATAAAGAGAGAAGGCTCATATAAGTAACAATAGCATGTAAATAAGGAACTTCTTTTATACAAGGTACTTAATACAGTCAGTGTTATAAAGGATAAACTCATTCATTTCTTATTGCAGTCTTGTCAAGGATCTGTCCCTGTTTTCCAGTTAAGGAAACTGAGGCAGAGAAATTATGTCACAGTTCAAAGACAGGCATCAGGCTATCTGACCTTTATGCTGTGTCCTTTACACACCCACTTTGTGTGTCAATGGAAAAAGCCTCAGAGTTCCAGAGTCCTTGAGACTTCATTTAGTACCTCAGAAACGTGGTGAGCTCTTCCAAAGTAAATATTCATCCCTATGCAGTTATTGGGGGATCTTTGAGCACAGGAGAGGAGCCTTTCTTGGCTCTTAGTGGGAAAATCATGGCGGACTAATATACTGTACCTCCATGTTCAACAGGCACCACATTGACCTAAGCCACGGGTCCCGAGTTCTTTGCTTCAGAGTCATGAAGAATGGCAACCAAGGAAGATTAGTAGAAAGGCGAGCAAGGGAAGTTTTACTGAGAAATAAAGTGATAGGATTCTCCCCAACCCCTACTACCTCTGAAGCGGGGAGAGGTCTTGCAAATGAGCTACCAAGTCCTACTTTGGAAATGGGCCACATAAAAATCATGCATTCAATTAGGGCAAATCTTGTTAGTTTGAGTGTATGTGGGAAACTCTGGCTAGTTGATTGGTCAAGTGAATGTAGGCAGTCTCAGGAAAAAGTCCACCTGAAAGGCCCAAAAGAGCTGTGATTGTGTAGAGTTCTTTGTGTAATGTCAGGGTCTTTGGAGCTGACTATGGCTTGCCCAGGGTATGTAAGTCCTTTATTTTCCTACCTTGCTCTGAAACCTTATCAATGGTGTAGCCACAGCACTATGGATTCTGTCTTTAACCCAGCTGGCACCCATTCTGTTGCAGTGCAAGCCTTCTCCTGCTGGGCTGAGGAACCCCACACTTCTTCCCAAGACAAGCCTCATGGAACACATCTCCAGAGCCCTTTCTTCCCAAAGCCCTATGAGCATCTCACACTGGGACTGGCTTTGATTGCATATTTATTTCTTCTTTACATCATTTTCTATTTTTCTAAATCTCATGCCTGATCCCTTGAGCCCTGATACCTAGAGAGCCCAAGCTTTCATTTAAGGGAAGATTGATGGCTGCGGCTCTCTGTATGTGCTATCTTCGTGTACCGATTAAATGCTTTTTTGCTAAAGAAACAACTGTTTATCTGGCCTGTCTCATATCCCTTCCATCCGTAGGCTGGGCTAGGTAGCTTATAAGAAGGTAGGGGCTTGGAAGAACAAGCTACCTGGGACTCTGGAAGTTAAAAACCCCATTCTAACATGGACAAGACTCCACCACAGGATAATGAACTTTCATTGTAGAAGGAGACACAACATACTGTCCCCTATTACACCTTCTGGGGAAGCTTTTCCCAGTGGGCTCTGCTTAAGAAGGAAGAGTAACTGACCTCCAGTGGAATGAGCATCCAACCTTGACTGGAATATTGTACTAGAAAAGTAGGTGCTTTGATGAGTCACCCAAGCTGCTGATCCCCCAGGACTGCAGGGAACACATGTGAACGAGGTAGCAGGCTGTACCCCAGAGGCTGGGGAGGCTGAGAAGTGACTAGATTGCTATCTCTCCTAAAGGAGGGTTTGCCTTTTACGTTATTGATCTCATTGTGATGAGAACTGCCTCTCTGGACATTGCGTATCACACCTACAGATGCCTGGCATCTGGTAGGGACCACTGACATCCAACTTGCTTTTCTTTGGGTGTGTTTAGTCAAGCATCTATGTATGTGATTTTTAATGACAGTATAATCAGCTAACATCTGGACACACCAAAAATTATTTTAATGTTTTCCTCTGCCAAGTCATTTTCATTTTTCCAGCTGTTGATGATTACAAACCCAGGCAGTGGCTAGTTCAAAGGCTGCTTAGAGCAGCACCATGGCCAAGTTTTCCCGCCTTCAACGGGGAAGACAGATTTGTTATTGCTCATCGCTCTGACCTGAGTTCTGTGAACCTCCCTCGGTATGGGGCCCACCGACTCCTAGCATGATTATACATAAGGGATTCTTGGCAATATGCAGCCCATTAAGATAGAAAAGTGACTTTTCTAGAATGTTCAAGTCTCACAAAGTGCATTCCAACTATTAGTCTCTTGCCTCCTCTGATAGTAAGAGCAGAATATCCCAGAGATCAAGTGTACAGAAGAGCTACTGGGAAGGTAAACCCATAGGCCATTCCACAGTCAATTTCTAAAACCTGTTCTTTAAGATATCAAGAAATAACAATATATAATTTATACTAATGATGAAATCGTTAATTTTATCTTCTGATTTAGGCAGCAGAGGTTTGGAACTTGTGGGGTATGTGTGCATGTGTGCACACGTGTGTGCATGTGTGTGTGTGTACCACAAGCATGAAAAAATCCTTTAAGGCCGGAAGAGGATATCATAACATCTGGACTGTAGTTATAGGTGGTTATGAACTGCCCAGTGGGGGCGCTCAGAGCCAAACCCAGGGCTACTTCAAGACCTCTAGGCACTCTTGACCACTGAACCATCTCCCTGCCCCAAGAACTTGGGATTAAGAGTTAGAGATGCTGTGTTTCCTTGGACAAGCTTCTTAGCCTGAGGTGTCAGTCTCCCTTCTTGTCAAATAGGTATGGAAATAGAAATACAGAAGACAGTTCTTAGAATTTTCAAATTAGTGCCTGATCCACAGGAAGAACTCAGTCAACAGTAGCTATCAGCAATGGGAGCTTGCCAATAACCTGATACCTACAGTTTAGAAAGCACCTGACAGGAGTTTTGGATCTGGGTGGCTGCACTCAGGTTCATTTTTGATTGAAAAAATAACAGAAGAAGACATTGAGGCCCAACAAGATCAAAGAATAGCTCATATGTGTCAGTGATGAGAGCCTTGCTAGCTTGGGAGCCCTGACGCCCCATGTTGTCTCCTCTTGAGTCTGTCTAACTCATGGAGAGTTAGGGACAGCAACTTGAAATCTGCAAAGATAAGGGAGATATCACAACAATCCACCCAGTGCTCTGACTGGTGAAGAAAGGGAATGGACTCTATGGAGACAAGAAATGCAAAGGCGTCCTCAGCACGAGCTGCATTTTCCTTGTGGCTCATTGTCCAAGCATCTAGAGAGACGCTGATAAGAGATTGGATGCTGGTGCCCAGTCATCTGGAGCTTGAGTTCTGATTCCTTTAGCTGGCAAGAGGTACCTGACACCACACCCAGGTGAGGGAGATGGCAATGCCATTGATGGCAGCGATGGCGAGGATGGCGGAGGACAACTGAGGCACAGAAGACAGTCAGCCTGTGCCTGGCCCTCGTCTGCTTATTCCCATGTGGCCCTTACTACAGCTGTATGAGATAGGGGGCCTGCGCTCAGTTCTGTTTGGGCAGCAGGGGAAACTGAGGCATGGGGAAAGGAATGGTTTGCCTGTGATCATGTAGTCCTGTCCCCAGGGTCTGTTTCTGTGTAATAGCATTCTATCATCCCTCACAATGAGGAGCTTGGGAAGAAGAGCTTGTCATCCTTGCAAGACTAGAATAACTGTCTAAACGTTTGCCTCCAGAATGCATCAGTAACCCCGGCCTTGGGCCCTCCCTGGCCCCACGCTAATTTTTCTCTGCTACCGGGGTTGGGGGTAGCTTGGCAAAGAGAAGCTGACATAATCTCTGACTTGCCTGGGGAACTTGAGAGGGGAAGGTCCCAAATGGCTTTAGGCAGGCACCAGAAAGAGGAAAAATGAAAACCATGTTAAAGATAAATTGAGCCCGTTCTTAAAAGTTAGAAAGTAGACTTAATTAGGACCAGCTCTCTCCATCCAAAACCACAAAAGTTAAAATGGGAAAATATTTCCAGAAATGCCCATTATGTGTTGTTAAAAAATATCTAAAGTAAAATATATGTTTTATTTTATACATGCCTCTAGCTAAAAATCATGCTTTTACTTCTCTCTCACAGAAGATGGGAATGTGAACCCGAATCTAGACAGCCCTGAATCAAATTTGAGGTGCTGCAAGCCCTGCAGTTTCCTATCAGCCTGATCTCACTAAAGCTCCCCCAAAGGAGGAAAGAACAAAAAACCAAACCAACACACACACACACACACACACATCCTGAAGTGCAGACAGAGAAAGAACAGTTCCCAATGGACTGGCTCGTCAGCCTTTGTTCCTATCCCATTAAATGGCCTTTCCTGTCATGTCCCCTTGCTGCCCATGCAAGGCACATCCTTCATCACCCAGCCTGTTGTCCTCCTCTGAACTCCTGGAAGGCCACAGGTAATTAGATGAGGTCAGGCAGGGGGAGGGGAGGCCAGCCAGGCTCACTGCTCCAAGATGGGACCTCCAAAACTCAGAGGCAGGGTCAGTACTGTTCACTGTCTTGTCAGCGAGGCTGTTAATTGGGTGACCATCTGAAGCTGATTCATGCTGTGGAAAACGAGTTACTGTCTCCCCAATGCCCCCCAATCTTTTCAACTACTGTTTAGAAAAACATCTTTAACTTGATTATCTTTTGAAAAATGATCTCTTTGTGACAAATCGGTACCCCTTCTGAAAACCAACTTGTCCCCCAGAGACATTCTCGCTTGTTGATAGTTTTAGCAGATTGTCTAGAGTTCATTCTCTGACCTCTGGACTCATCAACATCTTGAGGCCTCTCTTGTGGCTACCCCTAAGGGGTTCACCTGGCCACCCCGAATCACAGTTGAAAATAATTTGTTCTTGTTCACCCCCCTCATTATCCAATAGCTAGAGAGGTTCTGGGGTTCACTTGTACACCCCAAGCCACAGTTGAAAATTATTTGTCCTTGTTCACCCCCTACATTATCCAGGAGCTGGAGAGATGATGGTGTTCACTTGTGTACCCCAAATTAGAGTTGAAAGTTATTTGTCCTTGTTCACCCCCTCACACTGCCCAGGAGCAGGAAAGGTCCTGGTAGCTTCCCTGGAGAGCTGTTTTAGAGCTCCGAATGCCGTGTGCAGCCTTATGCTCAGAAGCATGAAGAGTTGGTAGGAATCCTGTCTGGACTTTGTACAGGGAACTTCTGTGCCCGGCACCCAGTGACATAGAAACCCAGGGGGGGCACTAATTCCCAATTTCATTTTCTTGTTCTAGTTACGAAATGCCATGGTGAATCGGAAGACAGGGAAGTTTTCTATGGAGGTGAAGAAGACCGTGGACAAAGGGGTACCTTTTTCTCAAACATTCTTGCACTTCATTAAAACAAACCAGTGTGAAAAATTAGCTTTGAAGGTTCTCTGTGGAATAAATATCTTTCGCCGAGCTCATTTCTCTCTTGTCTTTACTTATCTCAAACAAGATTCATGTAGTACTATTATTAACCAGACCACAGTGTGTCCATTTATTTTTATTGATTTCTGAAAAATGTCATCTAGCAGACTAACCATGTTTTCTTTTCTCTATGACTTTCCCCCCCGATCTAGAAACGGGTTTTGGCGATGACAAATGACTACTATTATACAGACATCAAGGGTACTCCTTTCAGGTAGAGCTGACCATAACCATGGACATTCCATCAGACCTATCAGTGTGTTTGTACCCAACCTGCTGGCCTCTCAGAGCTCACCATCTGAGGATAACAAACACCCTCCCAAAGGCCGGAAAGAGTGAGGAAGGGGCTTTTCCCAGGCTGCTCTTTGTCTTTGTCCTAGAATGGGGAAGATGGTTCAGGCCCACCCCAAACAGCCCATTCATTTGCCACAACTTCTCATAGCATTCCCAACACAAAATCTCCGGGGCTCCCACCAAGGGTGGAGGAGACCAGTTCAGAGGGTCACCAGGTTCTTCACCATCTCACTTGCTACCTCCTACGACCCTTGTCTCACCTTTGGTTTTCATGACCCAGTAATCCTGCAGGTGGCATTTCATCCCCACCTTGTGCTTCCATCTCAACTTTTCTGAGTGTCCTTCTGTGTTGTCTCTCTGTTACAGTCCTAAAAGTACAACTTTGCCTAATGGCCTCCTTTCTGATGTGTACTGAGAATTTGAAAGTTGCCTGCTCCTGTTAGCTCAATGTTGTTATGTGATTTGTAGAAAAAAAGAAACTTATTTTAGTGGGCTTGCTTCATGCTCCTGAGCTGGTATCTTTCAGAGTGAAGGGAAAGTTAGCCAGGATAGATTAATCTGAAAAGTAAATTCTAACATCATTGTCACCCACGACTCAGTATTGTGACCAGATGCAGTTTGGAACCAGGAAGAACCAAGGAACACATGAGCCACTAAGTGGCTTTGCCAAATGAAGGGACTGCTTTTTGAAAACAGTCTCTAACTTTAGACCAAAACAGAAAGGCATTTAAATCAAGCCAATAAGAATGTGGAAAAGCTGTCAGACTGGGGAGGGGACCAGACTGACAAGCCAGCCGTGTGGCTGTGCTTCTTATTTGAGTGTCACCGGTCTTAGGTTTGCCCTTGAGAAGAGAGCAGCTCTTTGGGGGTCTGGGAGTCTCTAAGTTCAGAACGGAGGTGTGTAAGGTGGTAGCAAGGAGCAGGGTGTGTGGCCTTGGGAGAACATCCAGTGGAGGGCTTTCTGGAGGGGCAAGCTGTTGGCCACAAATCTTGCAAACACAACAGCAGCCAATTGCCGCTGGCATTTCCAATCAGAAATGACTTTGAAGCAGCTGCTTGGGCCTAAGAAAAACCAACACCCACTATAATCAGTGAGGTTTCTGAACGTAAACTGTTGGGAAAATTGTTTACAGAACATGAAATGAAAATGTGAAAATGGAAAATAAAATAAAAAAGAAAGGTTAGCCCGCAAGTCTATGCCAGTGACTGCCCTGGACTTCAAGGTCTGCTCTGTCTCTCTGCACAGTTTAGGTGTGGCGCTCTCCAGGGGCCATGGGAAATACTTCTTCCGAGGGAATGTAACCATTGAAGAAGGTAAGGCACAAACTTGGGTTGGCTTATCCGTGGGTATGGGGAGGAAGGCCCAGAGCCAGCTCTGGGAGAACTGGAGATTGTGTGTGACTTTCAAGCCTCTGGCTAGTGATTTGGGCACCTGACTCAAATCACTGCCCTCTGAGTGCTTCTTTCCTTGCCAGTTTTGTGTGGGTTTCTGAATGACGGGAACCGCAGCTGGCTTTATTATATTGTTGTACGCATAAAGTAGTGGAGGCAAATTATAGGAATCTCATACCACCGTTATTCTTGTCATGCATTCAGTGCTAGGGGAAGAATTAAATTAATGTAGAAGTCAAGTCTAAGGAGAAGCAATTCAAAGAAAGATCTGGAAGCCTTTGCTCTGAGCATCCTCGAGCCGCCCATCTCAAGGGCTTTGTGTTATCCTTCACCCGAGGAAAATGTGACCGTTGAAGAGATTGACAGGAGTTGGCAAGCAGAAGTAGGATCTGGTAACTCTAAGATCTTCCATTTTCATAAAGCGCAGGTGCACAGCGACTCCCATAAACGTTAGCCATCCCAATCTGTAACGGTGAAGTTGCTGTCACAGAAATTGTTCTTTATATCACCAACAACCCGTTGATCCTAAGCAGCTGCCATTTCCAACAGTAAACATTTGGAATTAGGAGTGTGCTGTTTAATGGGGCTCTTATTCTAGAAATGACTTTGAGTAAGGCACTTTTGCTTAATCTGGATTTTGGGTCAGGTCCGTCTGCTGATTGGCCTTGAAGTGTTTCGCAGCCTCTGGGTTTTATCTGACAAGGAACCATGATGTCTAATGAAACAGAAGGGAGAGAGGAGGGGTTCACTCAGCACTGGGCAGAAGCAAGGATGTACCCAGCCAAGAGCCAAACATATGGTCTCTCTTCTCAAAGACACATAAGAGAACCTGAGCCAACCTTGTGGCCTGGACAAGATATACACTAAAGGATGTATTCTTAGAAGCCATGTTTCAGTTTCTAGAATTTTCTAGTACTGTGGGCTATGTATAGCTTTGAGGGCATCAGTGCCCCTGAAGCAATAAAATTCAAGCCCAAGCCATTTGAGATGAAATGGAGAAAGTGACTCATGGTCAGAGCAGGAGAGGTCTTTAGTGGATCATTTGCCTCTCTTGTGTCTGTCCTCCTTAGCCTGTCTCTCCATTGCTTTTCCTCTCATGTCTCTCTGTCTGTCTCTCTGTCTCTCTCTCTCTCTCTCTCTCTCTCTCTCTCTCTCTGTCTGTCTCTCTCCCTCTCCCTCCTCTCTCCTCCCATTCTTCCCTCCCTCTATTGTCTATTTTTGTTTCTCTCCATCTCTTCTCTCTGACTTTCTTCCTGCACCAATGTGTTTGCAGTCTTTTGGACCATTTTTCTGGTTACTGTCCCCTCCTGTGTGTTCCACAGCTGTTAGGCTGAGCCATTGCTTGAGAGAATTTCGGAACTAAGCAAGAAATTAGTTTGAATGCTTAGCAAGGGGGCCAGTGTCTGATTATCCCCACAAATGAGATCAGACCTTCTTCTTTTCTTGGATCATCTGTAAATAAAAGGCCTCAGCCCTGCCAGCTCCCTGAGGGAAAGAGTCCAAGAAAACTGCTTTCCCTGAGGCTGCTCGTCACAACTCTCGTCTGGAAGAGCCTTGGCCTGACCATAGCTCTCTTCTGTTCCTGGAGTGGAAAGTTCTTTGAGGATGGCACCCATATTCCAGGGGTTCTGTAGCTAGCTCCTCACATGTTTTGCCAATGCCTGCTGTTCTGAAGATGATAAACAGCAGGGTTTACTCAGAATTTTAAGAGTTCAGGGCTGAGGGTTTAGCTCAGTGGTAGAGCACTGGCTTTGCTGGCATAACACCCTGGGTTCAGTTCTCAGTACCCCTAAAACAGTGTTGAAAGTTGAAGCCTGAGCTAGTCTTCCTGCTAATATTGTGTCTCTTCAAGATCTCCTCTGACACATTGCATCTTTTATATAGTTATGTACAATGCTTGTTGAATAAATGGGTACATGCCATTAGTCTCAGCTTCCCTGAGTATGGTTTTATCAGAAGGGGAAAGGACTGGAGAAAAATTAGATTTGTTTGGTATTTAAGAACTCAGATCTAAGACATGATAGTGGGTCTCATCCCTGGGGTCGCATTTGTGAGTACCATGATGCTGAGCCAGGGAGAGCTTCGAAGATGAAGGCAGAATAAATTGCAGTGAGAGAAGGAAGTGGAATGGACATCTTCAGCTTGCATCCTGGGAAGGTGCAGCCCACGGCCAGGCCTCTGCCCTTGTCACTCCTGTAGTGAACGCTCTCCCTGTCACAAGTATGGCTCACATGCGTCTTTGCTTTCTCCTTGGTGTAAAAGTTACTTTTTCAGTGAAGCTTTCCCTGACCACCAAAGCAGAGCTCGGGTCTGAAGCTTTTTCACCCCTGCCGCTCCCTTCCCCTCCCCATGCATTCTCTGCCACTACCAACATATCAGCTGTTATATGAGTTCCAACTTCATTTCTGTTTCTCCTGTCACGAGAAATTACATCCCATGGGAGCAGGCTGTTTGGTTCTTGGGTTTTTCCTAGCATATAGCACCAACTTATTCCTGCCTCAGGGAAAATATTGAAGGAAGTGAGGGAGAGAAAGAAGCAGAAAAGGAGGGAGAGAAGGAGAGAAGGAGGAAGGAAACAAAGAAAGAAGTGAGTGAAAGGGTTAAGAGAATGTGTGTGCATATATACATCATATACATATACAAATGTATATCTCAAGATTGCCCTAGGAGCTAATCACCATCATACTTAAACATCTTGTAGAGTTCTTGAGAATATTTCTTGGATAGGAAAATTGATGTATTTCCAAGATAGATAATCCAATGTTAACAGCTTACTCCCTATAGAACTAATCAGTATTATGCTGGACATCTAGTATTTTAGACACCTGCATTTGACAAGGATTAAAGTATAGTGAGTCATTGGAGAAACTGTCTTCCTGAAACATTACAAACATTAGAGTACCTAAGCATGTCTAAAACTGCTTGTCTGCAGATGACCCATTGGAATCAGAGAGAGAGGGTGGCTCTCCAGAATGCCTTATCTCATTGGCACTGCTGTATCAAAACACATGAGGTTATAAGTGCCCTATAAAAGTTTACTTAGCTACAGTTTTAGAGGCTTAAAGTTCAAGATTGGGTGGCCCTATTTGGCTGACTTTCCGGAAGCAGCACAGCATAGCAACAGTGGGAAGGAATATTGCTGTATATAATAGGGCCACTCATACAAGTGAGGAAGCAAGAGACTCATTATTGTGACCACTGCATTAATCTCTTCAGATAGTAGTAAACCAATCACCTAATGTAATGGAAATCAAGTCTCACTCTTAAAAGTTCCTACTATCTTTGGGAGGTGGGGATGAGAAGGGTGGGGTGGGATGAGGGAAGGGAGTGAGAATGGTGATAGCTTTGTAAAATTAAAAAAAAATTGTGTTAAAAACATTCTTACATAAAGAAAGAAAAGTTTGCCACAAGGACCCCCCAAAAAAGTTCCTACCCTCTTAATGCTGCCTTCAAGTTCCCAATACATACACACACACACACACAAACACACACACACACGCACCCCTTTGAAAGACAAACCATATCAAAACAATAGCATATATCAGGAAGTCGGTAGTATTCTATGAATCTCCTCACTTCAATGCCAGCCTCAGCTCTACTAACTACTTTTCTAGACCAATGGCTCAATTTCCCTTAGAATCCTTTAACATCTACTAGCCTTCTTTGCTAGCTGAACATAAATGAGTATTGACAATCTCATATAATTTAACCTATAATATCCCTCTCACAATTATGTGTCATTCCTGTTTTGTGCACGAAGAAAACACAGAGAAGTAAATCTGTTAGCATCACACGGGAGTTCAGTGGCCTGGCCCAGTTTTCAGTCCAGACTTCATGGAGCTCCCAAATCTAGCTTCATAGCCATTCTGCTAGAAACATCCTTCTTTTTCGTGAAGTTGAGATTTCTCTGGGATGAGCAGAAGGAGATATGGTAGTGCTGGCCACAGCAGAGTGAGAAAGTAGTCTGGATGACTTTTTACATGCATCCAGAGTCTTTGATCCCCAGCAGATCCCTTTAGGGTTGATATCTACTGTGAACGCACTCCTTTGTAAGTGCCACACTAGAGTATTTGAGATCTACGGGAAGAGGAGGAAGACAGATGCTTAATAATGCTTTGTCCTTGACTTCCAGGCCTGCATGACCTAGAACATCCCGATGTGTCCTTGGCAGATGAATGGTAAGATTCCGTTAGTTGTTCATCAGCTTCAGGATTCCCTGCCCCCTTACCCAGTTTTCCTGATCCAAACACAAAGTTGGAAGATGCTCTGAATATTTATATGTTCTCCTTTGGGACCCTGTCACATCCTAGGTCCTACTGCAACACTGACCTGCACCCAGAGCACCGCCATCTGTCTCAACTGGAAGCTATTAAGCTGTACCTCAAAGGCAAAGAGCCTCTGCTTCAATGTGAGTGCACTCTCCAAGTATGCCTCTGGGGGTGGAGAGGGACGGGAGCTGCAAGCCACGGAAAGAGACTTAGGTTTCAAGAGCAGCTTTGCCTTCGTACGGTCTGTCAGTCAGACCCAGCCAAGTCTCTCCCTGTAGAAAGACACGAGAAATAATGGAGGTTATGACCACAGTCTATTCTTAATCACATTGGCCCTGCATTCACAGGCCATCTAGTTAAGCAGCTGGGTAAGATGGAGGTGATAAAGGTGGACAGAGAGTGCACATCTCCCCTATCCCAGGCCTTCTTCTACAGATAAGGAAGTAAGGCTGGCCAAAGAATGACCCCAGGCAAGATCATAACCTAGGTCTCATGGTTCTCCGAGAGTGGGGTACCACAGCACCTGTTGCCTTTTATTCTATTCTAACCATTTCCCTTGAATATGCTCTGTGAGAACTAAATGCCTAGTGATCGTGGCCTAGGGGTCGGGGGGGGGGGAGACCCACACATACACACTGAAGGGCATGAGCTCTGGATGCTCCCCTGAGGCCTGAGCAGACCCTCCCCATGACAAGCTAGTTCCAGTAGCCGCAATTTGAACAGAGGGAGTCACCGAAAGGCATGGCACCTGCTCCCACTTCCATGAGCATCACTTATCAATGATGAGAAGTCTGCTCGACATGTGGTGTCTTACAGAATAACCAGAGCAATCCCCGCAGAGGTGTGTGGAGACTCTCCAGCCGCACACTGACAGTTTCATGGGCTGGATTTGCTTTGGGGGTTATCCTCTGGTAAAAAAAGGATCAGGTGGGCAACATATGAGCCCAATTTTTCATTTCTTTGAACTTGTTAATTGCTATATCAAAAATATCTTAAGCATAGCAATACTATGAAAATGCATTTTTAAATCGAGATTTTTTTTTAAAAAATGTATTTTTTATGTGTATGGGTGTTTTGCCTACATGCACCACCTGAATTTCTGGTGCCCACAGAGGCCAGAAGAGAGCATTGGATCCCCTAAACTGGAGTTACAGACGGTTGTGAGTCACTACGTGGGTGCTCAGAATCAGGCCTAGAACCTTTGTGAGAGCCAGAGCCGTCTTCGCTGATAGCTACATCGCCTGCTCTGAGTTCATCTTCCCTTAGTCACCCCTTAGCTTCCTAATATGTTGTGATGTTTGCCTCAGGCACTTTTTAAGAAAGAAACATCAGAGTTAGTACTGAAGTCTTTGTGTTTCCCTGCCCTGTACCCTCTCCTTCCCCCAAAGAATGACTTTTCCTGTATTCATTCATCATTCCTCATGTGTCTCACTCATGCTCTTACTGCTTAAGTAGGTTTCCGTGAGCTGTGTATGGCATCCTTTCATTATCTTGCATATTAAACTGTATATACAGAATTTACCATCCCAAACTCCAAGATCCCAAATCTGAAAATTGTCTAAGCAACAATAATCACATTATAACAGTCAGAAAATTCATTTGTTTTACGGACAAAATCACCTTAAAGTGTTGTTTGTAGTTATGCGCAGATTTTATATTTTAGGTATATGTGAAAAAATGAATTTTGTGTTTACATCTATGTCCTAGCCCCACATCTCAGTGTGTATGCCAAATATTATAAAATTCCCAAAGTCTGAAATATGAGCTATTTTGGTATCAAAGATTTCAGCTATGAGGCCCTCAGGATGTAGACATACCGATATATTACATGAGTTACTGCATACAACAGTATAATGTGCAGATGTATGTACAGCTCACTTTTACTCTTCATCCTTTTGAAGTTTGTGTGGGTCATTTCTCTCCATCGGGTTTGTTCACCTTATCCACAGGATTGCACTGTATAGTCGCATCTCGACCTCATCACCATCGTTCTGACAATCTGTGAGATTGTTTATAAGCTTATTTCATCCTGCTCTCATGCAACCTGTATCCTGGCCCACCTCTGAAAAGCCTCTCCTAGACTCATGATCTCCTACCACTTGGCCTCTGCAACAGTGCTCTGCCCAGCAGCCTTTTGGATAGGGACAGCTATTCCCCATTAAAACGAGGAAAAGTCTGAAATGGAAGAAATCGTGTGCTACGAGTCCCCATAATTGTCAGTTGTGATACCCCGTTCTCATACCCTGCTGAATGCAGAGAGCTGAGCTGATGGCTGTAGTGAGGACCAGAGGCAGCTTTTCCAGGAGGACTTAGCTGGCCCTGGCATGCGCTGGGAGCTGGGAGGAGACGGGAGAATTCTCTAGTGTGCACACCCAGGCCTCACTGCTTGCTACTGTCTCATCCAATTGCTTGGGGCCCAGGGGCATTAAGAGTGTATCAGGTATCAGGCTGTTTCATATTTGCAACCAGTGGGAAGTTAACTCATAAAGCAACACCCTGTAGAAGAACATAGCCTGCTGACCCCACAAACCAGCCCCATGAACCGCTATGGTGTCCCCCTTTGGAGTCTAGCCAGAGCCTTCTTGTCTTCTGTCCTTCCCAATAGGTGACAAAGAATTGATCCAAGAAGTCCTTTTTGATGCTGTGGTGAGCGCTCCTATTGAAGCCTATTGGACCAGCCTGGCCCTCAACAAATCTGAGTGAGTCGCTGCCTGCATCCCCCTTCATGGACATTTCCGCACAAGCTCCCCCAAGACAAAGTTATGGTTTAAGGAACTAAACTGTTTCAGAAGCCTGGTGTTGAAGTTTTTTAATTCCCCCCCTGAGCTCCAAACCACAGAGCTGGAGCAAACCATAGGCTTGGGTGGCAGACAGGCTCCAGGGCTTGACACGGGGTTTCTTTGAGTTTTAACGTGACATGAAATTCAGTCTACAGAGGTAGGGTGACACTTCCGACAGAGGGGTCGGGAGAATGAGCTTCCAGCCTTGCCATAGCCCTTCCCCCATCACAGGCTGGAGGGGACTTGGGAAGAGGCCAGGGGAGGCCAGGGGAAAGGGATAACACTCTTTCAGGGGGGTGTCAGTTACTGCTCTGTGGTTTTGTATGTGAAGTGGAAGAGGGGGTGCGGGTGGGGGAAATCAAGAGTAGTTGATGTCAAAAACTAGGGCTAGAAATGTGTTAGCGGCTTATTATTGCTTTCCTATTGGCTCTCCCGAGACCCTCAAGCAGCAAGCGTTCAGTTCTCTCGGTCCATGTTCTCCATTAGTTTCTTCATTTGCCTTTCTTTCTGGTATATCTGTTGTTCGTTCTTTCCCTGCCACCCGCCATCCGCCCATCGCGTGTGTGCGTACTGTGTGCACTAGCCAAGCAATGGGGAAGCAGGGGTGATCCAGACAGAAGACAGATAGTGACTGCCACCAAGGCTTCTGCGGTATGTGGAGCCATTTACACTTGGGATCCCCACAGTGAGCAGACAGGTAGACTGTGACAAGACCTGGAGTGGAGGGAGAGACAGCACCAGTCCAGGGCAAGGGGAACTTCCGGAAGAGAACTAGCGAGACCTAGAACCACTAGATGAGAAAATACTTGGCACAGTTGAAGAATGAGAGGGTACTGCAGAAATTTGGGGGGCAGGGAGGAGGGGATGTCAGGTGCCAACAGGGTGCTGCAGCAGGCTGGGTAGCTCTGGACCTTGAGGGTCCGAATAGAGAGTTTGGAATTTCTTTTTTAATTTACTATGATGATGATGGTGGTGGGGTGGTGGTGGTGAGGGTGGTGGTAGCTGTAGTAAGGATTGAACCCAGTATGTGGCACATATGGAGCAGATGTTCTACCACTGAGCTGTATCCCTTTCCTCGAGATTTTGGGTTTTATATTCAGAATATTAGATAATCATTGAATGCTTTTAAGAAAGGAATAGGACAAACAGATTTGCTTTTGTTTCTAAAAAAAAAAAACCCTCTCTATTAATGAATATAAAATAGAGTGTAATGGGGAAGAACAGCAGCACAGGCTCCGAAATACCCAGGCCTCTGCCATACATGTCAAGACAGTAGACATGCACAGACAAAGCCCACATATGGCTTGCTTCAGCTGTTGAGATCCTCCACTGCCACACCAAGCCCTTCCGGCGGTTTGTGGTGTGAGCCAAGAGAGGCTCCCACTTGCATGCCCAGTTTGGACAATGAACACTGGGAAGCTAGTGCTGGTTTTCAGGATAGAAGATACGGAGGGTGGAGCAGGCACTGGCTAGACATGGCCAGAGCCTCTCCAGACACTGGCGCTGGAGTCTCACCAGAGAAAACTTCAGGTGGGCAGTTTAACCTGAGCCTGGGGCTCCATGGAGAGACTGCCATGCCCATCATTCTAGGGGCTAACCCGCTCTCCTGCGTAGAATCAAAGCTCACCCTAGGGTTTCTTTCTCTCACAAATACACGAGTGTCTCTTTTAGGGTCTTATGAAACTCTAAATTTGGAGCAAGGATTGCTGACTCATTCCTCACACATGCTACAGATTTCTTAAATGGTAGCTTGTCCTGCTGTCCACATCTGTAACTGATTGGATAACCTTCCAATTTGGTATAGGCTATAAACAGAGCCAATGCATCATGTTGGTTTTTATTCGACCCTCAACCCACCCCCCAACACACACATACTTAAAGGTAGTACTGGCCACCTTGTCTACTGTCAAAGACTAAGAAATCAAGAACCTTTTATTGAAAATGGCACAGACAGTGCTTTGGAACAAGTTGCTACTAGCATCTAAGACAGAGAAAGAGCCTAAGAATTGCCAATGTATTCATAATTTGCTTGTTGGGAAAGCTGTGTTTATGGAAAAGGACTTTTCCTTTTCTAAAATAAGAATTACATTCTGAAATCCCCCAAAGATCATGTTCAGACACTAGGTATGCTCTGGAAGATGAAGCACCATTATGCTGAGAGACCTTTACAAAGGCAGTTGCTGCAGCTTCTACAAATGACACCTAGGGGTGTGGAAGGAGCCGTTGTATTCCTTGCTGCCTTCGCGGCTTTAACTGAATGCTTGACAGAAGCACACAAAGTGAGGAAGAAGTTATCTTGGCTCATAGTCTCAAAAGAGTTCAGTTCGTGGTCACCGGGCCCCATGTGCTCATGCACAGCATCCCGGTGGCAGAGCATGAGGCAGGGGAGAACTCTTTACTTCGCCATAAACAGGAGAAATGGGGGGGAGGATCCAGGGACAAGATTCCCCCTAAAGCTCTGCCTCCAGCAATTTCCTTTAACCAGCTACTGACATCCTCCTGAAGTTTCCAGAACTTCCCAAAGAGCACCACCTCCAGAGGACCAAGTCCCCAGCCTGTGAGCATTCTGGGGAATATTTCATAAACATTATTTCTTTTATCTCTTTGGGAATGGTTTTGAGAATAAAGTCTGCGCTTGAATCAAAGCTATAAATTCTTTTCTGTCCGTTAGACTTCCAGGCTGTAGGCTACTACAAAGCTGGTCCAACAGCTCCACTCCTTTCCTTCCACAGGGAAGACCCTACTGACATTCTTCAGACCAAAAATATACTTGGTAGCCTTGCAGTAAAAACACATCCTGTGCACATCTTCCTGTCTCTCCTCTGAGTCTCAGGCTGCTTTCTCCAGGCGTCTACCAAGAACCTTGGGATGAGCAGTGTTTATGGCTGCAAGTACATTTCCCCCCTCATTCTGTATTTGTCGGCAGGGGCTTGCTGCATCTTTCCTGAAAGTCTCTCTTCCTGGAGGTTGTGTCAGGGATAGGAGTAGTCCGTCCTTGACGCATGCGTGTATGTGTACATGTGCGCCCGTGTGAGTTCTCCTGGTGACTTTTAAAGTTCAGGTTTCAAAGCAGCCGTTTGTCAAACATTCTGTGAGTCTTGAAATGTAAAAGCCATTATCTGCTTACTGTCTAGAAGCACTCCCTGACGTCTGCTGTTCTGTTTCAGGAATTCTGACAAGGGTGTCGAGGTCGCCTTCCTCGGCACTCGTACAGGCCTCTCAAGAATCAACCTGTTCGTGGGGGCCGAACAGCTCACCAATCAGTAAGTAGGATGGTCCCTCTGCAGGGCCCAATGAACCCCTCAAAGCAGAGATTCAAAGGGGGCTTATTTCATTTCTTGAGGTTCAGGCCACCCAAGGCCTGTTGAGAGCCTTCCTCGTTCTCCTACTGTGGGGGCCCCAGTGCACACGTTCACCTGTCAGTTGGTGAACTTCCACAACCCTTTGTTCCTCCAAGTCACTGTCTGCTGTCTGCTAAGTCATTTAGGACTTAACTTGGGAGACAGTGCAGCTGCTGGGGAACAGCTGGAGGCAGGGATGTGCTGGGCTCCTGACTCATGGTTAGGGCACTCAGATATCCTGAAGCTCTTCCCAGGAATTACTGCCAGGGTCTCAGGTCTGCTCCTGATTTATTTATGTTTCAATAAACCTCTAAGCCTCCCATGCACAGCCAGAGAGGACACAGAGCCTCTCACCCAGAGGTGGGCTCTCTGGAGGTACTAGGATTGATGTTTTCTCCACATAGTTCCCATGAGTCATGGAACAGGGACCAATAGTTGCTGAATCTAGCCCCCAGCTTCTTATTCAGTCATGCTTAGTCCCAATACATCAGGAGTTCCCAGCCCTTAGACATCAGATGGGCATTTTACCTGCATGGGTCCATGGTCTAAATCTTTCCTAAGTTCATTAATACTTTTTCTCAATCTCTCTTCTCTGCTATGAGGTCATCGTTAGGTCAGGAACAAATGGAACCTAAGATTCAGCAAAGTTGGATGTGTTTAATGATTAGCCGAGTTCAGAGGTTCCCAGCAAACCTTAGACACCAGACTTCTAGGGACAGTAGTGAATCTACATAGTGGTCATGATTTTGAGAGGAGCTGACCCTTGGGATCTCAAAAGGGAGATGCCCCTTGAGGTCCAGTTTGGCAGTGTTTCTTCCTGTTGGTTGGTACTCTGGTACCAGTCAAGCCTGGCCTGGCACATAGTAGATGGGTCAGTTTTTATATTTTTGGTGAGATTGGCTTTTGATTCCTTTTCCAGGTCTTTTTCTTTTCTCTTTCACATCTATAATTTTGGAAGTAAGCTTTCATTGAAGCTTGACTTTTTAAAGCTCTTCTTAGCTGTTTATCCTCAAACGGTGCCTTTTCTAGAAAGTAGGTAACCAGAAATGATGAGAAGTATTGAGCTTCAAGTTGCTTTCTCTAGGGAGGATCCAGAGAGTGAGCAAAAAGACTGTATTTTTTTCTAGTGCTAACATTAAAACAAGGGAGCAATAATAGTAACAGGTTTTCCCCTGGGCCTATGGCCTACCTAGTCTCAGGTTCTTGGCCTCATTAACGGTGTTGGGTATAAGTTCCATCCCATGGAACAGACCATAGAGCCAAGAACAAGTGGTTGCTCACTCTCCTAACATTTGTGCCATTATTGCACCAGTGGGCATATCTTATAGGCAGGCCTTCATTATAGCTTGAGGATTCATAGCTATTAGTGTGAGACTAATGATTACCTTTTCCTTCTGGTAGAGTTTATAACACCTTCTAGCACCATGAATGCTAGCCAATAGGAGTAAAACTTCCACTTGAGTACCAGCCAGATTTCTTCATGTTCTATGCCATAAAAGCTATGTGGTATCTTTAGAACTGGGGTCTTATAGTCAGCTGTGGAGAATAACCAATAGCTTTGGCAATATTTTGTCATGTTGAACAGAGTCTATAGGACCCCTTTAATCAATGACTCGAAAAGATGGAGTAGAAGTGGGCACAATGACCTACCCCTTGGCAAAAAGCTTGTCATTCACGATAGCTACTGAGAGAGAGAATCAATTTTCTTCAGCGGAGTGGCACCATACTACAGGATAGACTGCGTGCTCAGGAGTAATTGGTCAATATAAACCAGACTCCATGATTTTAGTGCCATTTTTCTCTTCTTTTTCTTTTTAAGAGAGAAAGAACATGAAGTTGTGTGCATAAGGAGAGGGTAGGATCTGGAAGAAGTTGGGGGGCAGGAAAGGATATGATAAAAAATATGATGTATGAAATTATCAAAGAATAAATAAATTTTTTCCACACATACAAATAAGCAAACAAGCAAATGGCAACAGTAAAATGTAGCACCTTGCAAATCTGGTAGCCTTGTTAGGTGGACGTGATAGACAGCAGACCCCCACTTGAGAGTGACAGACTGCACTTACTCATGGGCCTCTTTTCTGCTCACCTATACAGCACGGGTTATAGTCACCTTTGGTCATTGTGACAATCAGATCCCTGCAACCTAAATAGTCATCCCTGCCTCGGTGAGTGCCAAATCCACGGCATTACTGAGACCTACAATGGATGCCCATTGACAGACTGGGTATTCTGAGTGAATGAGGGAAATTTTTATCATTTTTCTAAAAAAAAATAGTTCAGGGGTAGATTTCTGGAAAAGAGTGTTGTTAGTGAGGGCTAGTAAGCAGATGTAAGCAGCTCTACCAAAGCTATAGCAAGTTGGCTGTGGCAAGTCCTAGGGGCACCACAATTTTGTGGCAATATTAGTGCAATGGGTCATTTACAAAGGAAGATAGTCACACCTATCACTGAGGGAATCAGGAAATTGGGGAAATACTTTAAAGAAAGAAAACTGTTTCAAATGCTTGCTGAGCTCTTATCTCTACGTGGGATAATACTTATCCTCTGTATTAAGCAAGTGTGGGGCACCTGTTGAATGCTGAGACCTGAGGACGCTGAGGGGAACAATGTTTCTGTCTACAGAAAACTGAGACCTGGTAATGTGGTTGCAGGGACACCAGTTTCAGAATTGGGAACTAAAAGGTGGCCTCTTATGTCAAGGGTTTTCTTTTAACAGAGTGGTATATACTTCTTCGGTGAGAATCAAAAAAAAAAAAAAATCTTGACCAGTCACTCCTAAAACTAAAGATTGATTTTATGCATTGAATGCTAAAGTTCATGAAACCACCAAGTCAGAACCTAGTAAGGACATTATTTTCTCCTTGATCCATGGACTGAGAATGAAGCCATTACAGATCCAAGTGATGGCCATTTCCATACTAAGACTTTTTTCCTGAATGGTTGCTCTTCCTGAAAGATACTTGCACTGTCCCTATCAGAAGAAAGTGCCCAGAGGCTGTAGAGTAACAGTGGTCTCTGGAGGAAGATCAGGTCAACAGATACTCATTTGGACTTCAGAACAGGAATCTCCTTCTCCTAGGAGAAAGCCCCCAAGACTCTTAGTGGGAATCTGAAACTAGGTAGTTCCAAACTCTGTATACTGTTTTTCCTCTACATTCACAAGCTATGAAAAAATTAATTTTAGACCAAGAACATAGTAGGCAATTATAACAGTGTAGTATAATAAAAGTTATATGAATGTCAGTTATTTCTCTTAAAATATCTTACATTATTTGCTCTCTCCTAAGATGATTTACTGCTGTGGGCTGAGAGGATGTGGGTTGAATAGTATAGGCCTTGTAACATAGGTTGTGGCCACTTTAACATAAGCACTGTCATCACAATCACCTTGAATCCCAGGTAAATATCAAATGACTAGAGGGTTGGTAATGCATGCAGCATGGATATGTTAGGCCAAAGGGTGCTCATGTCGTTAGTGGGACTAAATGACACTCCAAGAATTTTCGTCAAAGAGGCACATAATTTAAAACTCATGAGTTAATTTTTTAAAATTCCCACATATATTTTTCAACCATGGTTGACTGCCAGTTTCTAATACACAGAAAGCAAAGCTGTAGATAAAGAGGAATATCTTGATTTCCTTTCCAACTGCTTTAGGAAAAACAGCTAAAGCAGGAAATGAGTTATTTGCCTCACAGTTCCGGGTTATAGCGGATCATGGAAGGGAAGTCATGGTAAGAACTTGAGAGAATGTTCACATTACTTCACAGTCAAGAGCAGAGAGAACAACAGATTAATGAATCCACACAAGCGCTAAGCTTACCTTCCTCATTTTATGGAGTCTAGGATTCTCACACCCAGTGAGTGGTTCCTCCTACAATTAAGATGGCTCTTCCCATATCAGCTAACATAGTCGAGACAATCCGTCACAGACATTCTCAGAGGCTAACCTTCATCTCAACAGTCACTCACAGTTCTGCCCAGAGCTTGTCTCCTAGGCATTGAGTTGACAAGGAACACTAGCTATCATGATGACTATATATTTAAGGCTCTTTAGAGAGATATAAAACACTGAGCAAAATACTATCCACAGGGGTTTGGGGAAAGAGATGTGACAATGTGTAAATTAGGCCCAGGAGAAAAGAAGGCTATGTGACCAAGTGGCTCAGAGACTTGAGTGAGACAAGCGCTTATGTGTGTCATGTGTTTAGATTCACGTGGGATGGAGACAATTTCTGAAGTATATTTTGTGGTGCATTTGGAACTTTGTAAACAACAAATTCATAATGTACAAACACAGACACACACACACTGCTAAGTTGGGGAAGTGACAGATACAGCCATTACAAACTGACTCTTTCTGTAAATAGATGCACAGATTTTTAAAAAATTAACTTGTACTCCATAAGGTCGACACATAAGTCATCTAGTAAAAAATCTTTAATAAGAAAAGTAATTTTGGTTTTGAGAGGATGCAGTGGGAAAGAGAATGTGCATCAGTTGTGTTCTCCGTAGAAAGCAATGCCATGGGCAAGGGACAGGGAGGCCAGGAAAGAAGAGGGAGCCATAAGGTCCTGGGAGCCGTTCTGTGTGCCAAGAGAGAAGGAACATAAACAAAGAAGAACCTGAAGGTCCTACAAGGGGGCCTCTTTTGCCTCCCTTACACCTGCCCCAGTAGTTTCCCTAATGTAGTGGAAATACAGTCTCAGAGTCGGACTGCCAGACTCTACAAAGAAGTTTTTGAGTGAAGTGTTGACTGGGGTCTCCACTGGACTGAGGAGGGCAAGTTGAACTTCTCAGAACCAACCCTGGTCCCTCATGACAAAGGCTCTTGGATCTACTGTGTGCATCTTGATCTTGAGTGGTACCATCCTCTTCTCGTTCATTTTCAGAGACTTTCTGAAGGCTGGAGACAAAGAAAACATCTTCAATGCAGATCACTTCCCTCTCTGGTACCGACGAGCTGCTGAACAGCTTCCAGGGAGCTTCGTCTACTCCATCCCTTTCAGCACAGGTGGGGCAGGTCTTTCTGTTTCACTCTGATGGCCTGGTCATTGTGGGGGTTTGCCCGAATCCCAAGAGGAGCCATTTTCAGTCTTCAGAGCTAATGCAGAACATTGGGTCAAGTCTGAGCAAGTTACTTGTTCCACTCAAGTGACAGCCTCCAATGTAGTGGAGGTGTGTCTTAACCAAATGGTGCAAAGGTCATTTTAAGAAACAAGGTTGACATTTTGCATCCTATAGAATTTGAGGGCAAACTTCTCAGTCAATTTGTTTTCAATATCCATGCAAAAGAAGGTTCAGGCATCCTTTGCTAGAAACTTCTGTGATTTATACCCTCAGACATATACAATCTCTCTCTCTCTCTCTCTCTCTCTCTCTCTCTCTCTCTCTCTCTCTCTCTCCCTCCCTCCCTCCCTCCCTTCTTCCTCCTTCCCTCTCTGGCTGACTTGGTCCTCACAGTGTCTAGGATAGCTGAAACTTAATGGTCATCAGTTCTCCTGCCTCAGTCTCCCCAGAGCTAGGATTACTTACAGCTGTGTACCCATACACTCAGTAGGACCAAGGCTTTGTATACTCTTCACTCACTGACTGAGGGCTGATGCAACCAATGAGATCCATAGAACAAAGAATTTTTATAGTTTTAAATTGTGAAAAAAATTGAAGTTACCCATCCCTCACATACACTGAAATCCAAGTGTTGGCTTAACCATACTTAGATAGAAGACACATTGGGCACTTCAGTTGCTCCTGGTGAGGGCTGATGCAATCAATGAGATCCATAGAACAAAGAATTTTTATAGTTTTAAATTGTGAAAAAATTAAAGTTACCCATTCCTCACATACACTGAAATCCAAGTGTTGGCTTAACCATACTTAGATGGAAGACACATTGGGCACTTCAGTTGCTCCTGGATTTTTGTCATCTCAGGCTTTTTAACTTTCAATATGCTTTCTGTAGAAGGCTCTAGAACATTCTAGAAGCTTCAGAGAATGAGCCCCAGTTTTGTTGGCCTGTTCTGGAAAGTTTCTCAGTGGTTGCACTTTATATTAGGACCTGTTGTGTGTCAACCTCCTGCAAATTTCCTAGCTCAACCTTGACAGACAAAAGTTACACAGTGCTTGGTGTCACCTGCCACTGTCACTCATTCCCGTGAATGTGAGTGTCTGCAGACAGAGTGCCTCTGACACTTACAGAAGACATGATGGCAGAGGTCTGATGTAGATGGGCAGAGTAAGAGGTACCCACAAGAAGTCACTTATCTTGTTCTGCAGCAAAGTGCCCAGTCAAAGCACTCTGAGGAATGGCATGCTTATTGGGTTCACAGTTGAGGGGACCCATTCCATCATGACAGCAAAGGCAAAGCGGTGGATGTCGGAGTCCAGATGGACAAATAGGAAGTGGGGCCAGACCATCAATTGAAACCCTTTTCCCCCAAGTGACTCACTTCCTCCACCCGAGTTTCACCTCTTCAGGGTTCCAAAATTCTCAGACAGTACCCTCACATGGGAACCTAGTGACAAGCATAAGCCTTATGGGGAACATATTGTGTATAAGAGTCCTTCATTAACGGAGAGTCTCAAGGAAAGATGGATTATCATTGATGAGATTCTCATAAGGGGTAGGGTTTGCAGGAGCATAGCTAGTAGACTCTTTTCTAATGTGAGGATTTTAAGCACACTCTCTTCCTTGAGCTTGGATACTTGTATATGTGTAGTTTCTCATGTATGTGTCTCAGGTTCCACAGCCCCTTAGTCATACCTCTCTGCACAGAACTTTCTTGCTGGGCATGCCAACCAGGATACTGTTAGCGCTTTGGTTCTACCCCAGACCTGTGAACAATAGCATTTAAACCTCATTTACCTTCTTTTTTCTTAGTCCCATAAAGCAGAAAACAATACTTAGCTTGCTGACCTTCTGAGTCTGCAAGGAGCCATCCAGGTCATGACGTGGGGACTTGCACTGGGGCTCTAGGATCCCCGAACTGCTCCCCATGTATGCTCACATGGGAATGATGATCCCTGCTGCCAAGTTGTGTTACCATTTTCTGCGTTCTTCTAGAATAATTATGCTTGAGGGGGGGAAAATTCTGATTAATTAAAACTGTCTTTGTATTGGGTTTGTAAACAGGTTTTTACTGAACATTTAATCTGATTACATAATAAAAAATTAGTTTCATTCATGGTAAAACTGTGAATAATATACCATCTTAGAAGATTTTCTGGCTACTTTTCACTTGGGTTTCTTTTAGAGTCCAGGGAAAATCTATAAAAGCACCAGGTCCCTGCCACTGTGGTAAAGCTGCTTGTACTGACTACTCAGGGATGACCTGGTTATTTGGACTTGGTCTGAGAGAAAATTCTTAATTACTTTGGTCATGAGTTTATTCCAGTTTTGGTTTGCCTTGCCTAGTTCTCAATGTTTCTGTTTGAAAAAGAAAACAAAAGGAAAGCAAGAAGAAAACCTCTTCCACCCCCAAACCAGCACACACAGCTAATGAACATGACCGTATCAGGTCAGGCTGTACAGGGGACAGCCTCTCAAGGGGTTCTCAACTCAATGGATTTCATTCAACTCACTTCACTGAGCTCCTTTTTCTGAGGCAGGCACCAGATGAACTGGGAATTTAGAATTTATGCTCATGATTTGTAGTTAATGGATATTAGAACTGATTTTACTAATACAAAACCAATAATTGGACTCTGTTGTTATCTACTCTAGTTATCTCCCTATGTAGAGTATTTTTGTTTAGAAAAATTGGTTTTAAAATCTGAAGTTTACAAACCAGTTAAAATCTATATAGCAAATCAGTTATAGCAGTCAGCTTCCTCTAACTTCAGAGTTCGCTTTCATGTGGCCTTGTTTCCAGCAGTAACATAAATGAGACCATAGACAGGAGCAAACACTTCAGTGAATACCCATGGCTTACAAAGCCGGTGATGGCTTCACCATGGAGAACTGGATTCTCCCGAGAGCAGGTGGCAACAACTCATCCTACTGCTTCCAGAATCCATGGCAGAGTCCACATCCTAGAGTGTTCTGGGCTCTGGCAACACAGTCTCCGCACACTTTGCAGATGAATGACCACGGGCCAGTCTGATTGTTCTCTATCCACGGGCCTCAGAACTCTTCATTATTTTACTATGGTGAGTTTTTTTTTTCTCTAGGAACAGTTAACAAAAGCAACGTGGTAACAGCAAGTACTTCCATCCAGCTCCTGGATGAACGGAAATCTCCCGTGGTGGCAGGTAACCAATGATTTTGGTCATCAAGTGTGTTATGATCAGGGCTTCTTTTTTTTTGCCTAGCACACTCACACCCCGAAAGGTAGGTTTCAAAAAGAGAAAACCAAACATTTCTCCTTCATCTCTGCACTAGCTCTTTTACACTGAGGTGCTAGCATAGTGTTTCTCAACCTGTGGGTTGCGACCCTTTTGGGGATTGAACAACCCTTTCACGGAGGTTGCCTGAGAACATCCTGTATATCAGTATTTATGTTACACATTGTAACAGTAGCCAAACTATAGTTATGAAGTACCAATGAAATACTTTTATATACAACATGAATGTATTAAAGGGTCGCAGCACTAGGAAGGCTGAGAACCACCATTCTAAAGGCTCGTGGGGTTGTATGCAAAAGAAGGAATCCTTCCCAGGGCTCCTGTTGAATCTGAGCCCAGGGGAAATAGTTGGAAAATAGAGTGAGAATTTCCCAACAGCGGGTAAAGCTTGAGGAATACTGCAAGGGTCATGATGGGCATACAAGACAATTGTAGGGTTTTCTTCATACATTAGCACACATAACCTGAAATATGGCCCTCTCCTCAGAGATCAAGAAGCATGCCCAGGTGCTGGGTTTGTGAGCAGGGGAAAGCTAAAACATTTTACAGTTAAGACTTGGGTTGTCAAAGAAGCCTTTCTTCTGCCCTTATCCTATAGGAGCCCCAGCAACCGCCTATGGCTGGCTGGTGTTTGTACTGAAGGGCTGGAATCTGCCACAGTTCTCCTATAAAGGCTTAAGACTGTGCCTGGCATATAGTCCATTCTTAATCCATCATTTCTGGATCCATTGGTTGATGGATGTGTGAGATGTGCCAAGCACTCTCCTGATCCAAACTATGTTTACCAAAGGGGGTCCTTTGTTTTGGGGGCAGCCTCCCTCCTGAAGCTGGACTTGAGAGTGACTTTGGACACCACGCCTATGTCTGCGTGCTGTGGTAATTTGTAGAAAGGGGGCCGAAGGGAGCAGAGGAGCGGAGCTGTGTGAAGCACTTGCTTTTTGGCTGGGAATCACTGCTTTCCCTCCACTTCCTTTCTGACAGGGCCTGTGCATCATAATTATATTAGCAGGGGGCTGAATGATCAGAGGACAGCCACTCTGGTTATCCTTGGGTTATTGGATATGACAAGGAAGACGGTCTTATGTGTTTGACCTGCAGCTTATCTTGAACTAGGCAGACCTACAATTAATCAGCCTGCAGATATGGGCTCTGAGGATTCATGGCCGCTGTCTTCAAATACTGTCACTTAATGCCTCATGTTCCTTGAGGAAAGTAGGAGATAGGGTCATTTCGCTCAGCAAGATTTATTTTTGCTTCAAGGAGGTCAGATTTGCTTACCTCTGGGCTGTTCCAGCCAGCTAATTCTGGAGGCATGTTATCTTTGGGGGCCTAGAGTCATAGACAACAGCCGTCTGTCCAAGACAAGGTCAGGCAAAAGTAGCCCATCTGGTTCAGAATTTCTCTTAAAAATTCTTCCTGTGGGTCTTTTCTTCAGTGACCATAATGGGTGTTCCGGGTTGCTTCTAAAGTCACCTATCCCAGCTACCTCTGTCCCTGTTAAAAAGGGATGTTCAAGTATGAGCAAATGTTTACTGTTTTACAAGGGTATATGCCCTGGCCTGGAAACAGTGCATCTAAGCTAACAGGGAGTAGTACATAATTTTCAAATGGTTTGCTGGTCTATTATTGAGTTACACAGCTGGCCAGAGAATGCGGGCTGGTGACCGTTTGGCTCACCTTGCAGGGATAGGCAAGGCATCTCTGACTTGTCGTTTCTAAGTGTGTATCAACTGGTGCTCATATTCGACAGATAATTACAGAGCAAAGCCGAGAAACAAGGTTCCCCGGGGAACTGTATTTAGTTTGGACCTTTTAAAGTGGGTGACTACTGACCTTCTTTTCCCAACTGTGTTTGGGAGATGTGAAATAAAACAGCCTCACTTGGCTTTGATCTTGAAGACTGCTGTGGACGCAGCCCCGCGATGGCAGTGACCTCAGGGGGACCTTTCTCTCTCCCAGAGGAGAACAGCCTCTTCAATTCATGCCCTGCTTCCGTGGACTTTGTCCCAACTCTCATGTCAATCACCAGGGGACGAGGGTCTGTAACAATCCACTCGGTGTTTTCCTCCAATTACTCAGATACTGTTTACCATTATGAACTTAAAGGGGCCTTTTTAGTTAGAGAGGCAGCCTTGTTTTGGCAGATGAAGATGAACTTGTGAGCCGACCTGGTCCCCTTTCACAGGCCTCTGGCAGCAGATGGGACACAGCCGACCAGCAGGAATTTAGGGTCCCAGTGAAATCCTTGTGTGCAGTTGAGACTTAACTGGAAGAAAAGGTGTAAATAGTTCCTAAACCACCCCTTCCCCCGCATTGAGAGGCTGCCCCTTTGCACAGCCTGACCTCATATGTTCGTGTTCATTAGCTATGTGTGCTAGTTTGGGGGTAGAAAGAGGTTTTCTCCTTGCTTTTTCTTGTTTTCTTTTTCAAACAAAAACATTGAGATACTCATCTGTCAATGCCACCTTTGAAGAAAGGCCAGTTGGAGTGGGCAACATTCCATTTGTGCATCAGCCTCGGTGTATAAGCAGGCTCCATCCATCTTCTGGGCCTCTGACAGTACTTCCCAGCCTCCTCTCCAGGACTCTGCCAACTTTCCAGCTGCCAGCAGTGTGCCTCGCTTACTTAATTGCTTTCTCAGGGCAATAGGAGACATGACACGGCCTACCCAGTCTCTCTAGAGCTTTGGAAACTCCTGTGTGTGTGTCAAGACACTAATCCATTTTGCTGTTATGATGAGACATACAAACCTTGGAATGTAAGGTCTGCTTGAATTTGCCACTCATCTTGTACCTAGCTCAGTTCATTGTCCTGGGTCAGTAGCGGTCTAAGTCAGGGTTGAGATTGTCAGTTCCTGCCTTATTCTCACTTCGGAGATAGCATAAGAAAACAAAGAGGAAAATACATGTATATGAAGAGATGCAAAAAAAAACCAGGATGTATAGGAGCAGTGCATTTTCGCCTTCTGTTTCATTGGGTTACTCACTTACTCATTCATTTATTTATTCATTCATTCATTCCATAGCACAGGACTCCTGCTTTTGCCAGGCACTTGACTTATCAATGAATAATAACTGGTTCTGTGTTGACAACCCTTCTCTCCTCACCATGTGCATAAAATAGCAGCAAATTTTAATTTTAATAGAAATATGGAGGACAAGAGAGATGGCTCAGCAGGTAAGAGCACATCATCCTTATGGCCTGAGTTCAACCCCTGGAACACACGCACACACATATCATAGTAATAATAAATCAATAAATTAAAAGCCATGATTTCATAGGACTAGTGAATTAAAGAGCTGTATAGTCTTCTGGAGGTTCTAGAGGCCAAGGATTGTACTTGTCTTTCTTTCTCACACGAAACCATGGCCAGCTGAGGGTTTAGACTGTGGTGGACAGACCTCAGTGAAAAATTACAAACAAATTGAGATCACTGAAACCCATTTGCCCCAACTTACTAATTTTCCAGCTCGGGATCCATAAATTATCTAGAGTATGTTGGTATAGTTCTCCACTGGGCTCTCGGTAGGGGAGGCCCACCTTTCTCTACAGTACTGTCTCTGCCATACAAGGGTGGATAATAGCATGCATGGTGTGTGTGGGGGGTGATGGGGGGGACCTTGAGACAGCAGATGGTGAAAGGGGTGGCCCTGCTGGGGAATCCTCCTGAATTGTTTGTCCTGCCTTCCTAATCACTGGCTAGAATCTGACAAATACAAAATTCCTAATCTCAGCTATTCAGATTTCTGGAAAAAAAATAGTTTTTTTCGTGTGTACGTGCTTAGCTGGGGTATGTGCAGAGAAGCATTGTGCACTCGTGAGGAGGTCTGGGTTTGATGTAAGATACTGTTTTAGTTAGGGTTTCTCTTGTTGTAAAGAGACATCACGACCACTCGCTCTTATAAAGGAAACCATTTAATTGCATGGCTTACAGTCTCAGGTGCAGTCTGTTGTCATCATGGCGGGACATGGTGGCGTGCAGGCAGGCGTGCTGCTAGAGAAGGAGCTCAGAGTCCTACGTCTTGACTCTGTAGGCAACAGGAAGTGATCTGTGTCACGAGGTATAACTTGAGCATAGGAAACCTGAAAGCCCACCCCCACAGTGACACACTCCCTCCGACAGGGCCATACCTACTCCAACAAAGCCACGTCTCCTAATATTACCTCTCTCTAGAAGCTTATGGGACGAGCTACATTCAAACTACCCCGGATACTTTCTTTGGTCACTCTCTATTGTGTGTATCGAGGTAGACTCTTGTTGAGTCTGGACCTGGTGTTTTGCTTTGTTAAGCTAATCAGCTTGCTTCAGAAATCCTCGTGTCCACTATCACCATATAGTTTCCACAGAGATGCTGAAGAGCAGACTCGAATGCTCACACTTGCAGAGCAACTAGCTTGTCTGATGGTCAATCACTCCAGCTCAGACTTCTGCATTTTTAAATATTATTGAGATTTTCAAATAATTAATAATACTTTAAAATTTTTAAATAATTAATTCAGGATTATTAGCAGTTTGTTATGATTGTTATTGCTCTGAAATGTACTTTTTAACCCATCAAAATCTAAAGTTGGTGCAGTGGTGTTCCATTTGACCTCTTACACGCTTGCAGTGCATAAGTGGAGCATGTGGCCTGAATAAGTTATCCAAGGCCTATGGGCTTTGCTGTCTCTTGCTTTATAGGAGTACAGGATCCACAGGCCAGATAAAAGAGCCACGCTATGCAACTACAAGTCAGATATTCTCACTGGCAAAATTTGAGTTCACGCCACAATCACACCATCCCATGACGTGAATATTTTAAGGATAGAGAAATCATTTGCTGCCCCATTCAAATGGCATCAATAAACCAAAAGTTATCTAGTATCTGATATAAGTGTTAGGCTAGCAGCTGATTGTAATCTTCACAAAAACCTAGACATTGAAGCCTTCATTTATTACACTACAAATGACATCCCAAATTCATTGCCTTTAAGCCGTGAAGCACAATGATTTTAGTAGATTGGAAGACGGCCCTGACCCTCCAGCTCACTCCTGAGCGAGGAACATGGGTTGCATTAGATCCTCTCACAAGGAAAATTTCAAACTGTGGGTTATGTGGTCTCATCTGCATAATTCAAGGCAGTGTAATGAAGGGGAAGATTTCATTTTAAACAGATAATTAGAAAAGTGATTGATTAGCACCATTAGCCATTAGCTATTGTCAGGTAAGTGCTATTTAAACGAAGTGTAGTGTGTAAGATGGGCCCTCATTAGTGTTGTGTGAATAATCTTCCCCCCAAACCTTCCCAGCAAATGTCCTCCTTGACCTCATTCCTTCAGTGGAATCTCACAGTGAGCTAACTACATCTCAGGAATTCAGGGTCAAGCCTGTCGTGGGTAAACCTCTGGCTTGCGAAATCCTAGCAAAGGAAGTGTTTTTATCATTAAAAAAATGCATATTGGGAGTAGGGAGCTAGCTCAGTCAGTATAGTGCGAGGAAATGAATTTGATCTCTAGAACCCATATAAAAATGCCAGATGTGCTTAGCATAAGCAAGGAATCCCAGCTTCTGGGAAAGCAAGGAAAGGAGGAGCCCTCAGGCTCCCTGGCCAGCCATGCCATCCTGATAAATAGATTCAGACCACGGGAAGGCCTTGTCACAAATGAACAAGGTGGATGGTTTCTGAGGAATGATATCCAAATTTGACCTTAGGCCCTCACAGGCAAGCATATATACATGCACATGCATCTGCCATCCAAATGTACATACAGGCATGCGTGCATGTGTGTGCACATACACAATCAGAGAGAAAGAGAGAGAGGATTGTTAACCACTGGTTAGAATGTACTACTGGCATTTACCAGGTGAAGGGCAAAAATGGTGCCAAGCATCCAAAAGAACAATTTGCCCACTGAGCCAAAACAAAGAATGATCTGATCAAAATGTCAGTAGTAGTGAGCTAGAAACTGGCTTAAAATGAGCAGCATCATTAAACCTCTCAATAGATAGACATTTCATTCCTGGTGGTGCCTAGAGCTGAACATGTATGTGCTTGTTCACTACAAAAGGCAGTGTGGAATAAATGAGGAGAATGTAAGTTGAGCTATCAACGAGGGCACATCTGTCCAGGGCAGAATCCTTCTACTTGATCGCTCTCCTAAGGGCACCACTGCCAAGGGGGAGCTTCCCTTTGTGCTGGAGATAGAGAAGCACTGAGTCTTACAGGGATGCAAAGGAGGCAAGTGAAGGAAGGAAAGATGTAAGAAGGGGGAGGGAAAGAAGAAAAACACTCTTGAGAAATCAGAGCCAGACAAAGATTAAGTGTGGCTGTCGGTGGCAAAGAGAATGAAGTCACTTGCCTTTCCAAACATGTGTACGGGTATGTGGGGAGGGCGATGCCTCTTCGTTTCGAGGTGGACAGGGAGAGACTTGATTGGGAGCCTGAAGGATGAGATATATCCAGCATGCAAATCTCTGTGGGAAGAGCTCTCAGGAAGAAGCAACCCCCTTCTCCAAGGATGTGAATGGGTTTGGGATGAGATCCCTTATACATATACACACTTCTGGTTGGCATTCGGAGACCTGAATGATGCAGTTTGAGGGTAATTAGCAGACTCTTAAGGGAGGGCTCACAGGCAGGTGAGGAGGGAGCCCAGGAGGAGACAGAAGTCCACATCCTGTCTTCGCTCTGAATTATTGCAACAGCAAATCTCATGGCAATGGATTTGAGATTAGTTGGAGACGGCACTATGTTTAGTATCTGCAGCAGAATTTCAGAGTTAGGACTGTCCTTCAGAACAGCTGCTCTGCGAGGTGCAGAAGTCTGTAAAGAGCATGCGTTCAGGGTTACCACTCTAGAAGTAAAAATAGCCCAAGTCCCGAGGAACCAGAGCCTCCGGGTTAGCTCCCTAGGGCACTGCTCCCAAGGGCGACAGAGCTTCAGAAACTTTACCAGAGATAGAAAACACATCATCCACTCAAAACTCAGCGGCAGCAGAGTACCTAGGGTGACAGGTTCTCATGGCACCCAGCCCGGAATTAGCAAGTTAGGCATTTCTCTCTGAATTCCTGGCAGAGCTGCGTATTAAAGTTAGTGTTAATTAAATATTTGGAAGTCAGCACAGGGCTGCCCCCTTTCTCACTCCAATAGGCGCCTTTCTTCTCATGCATACATTTTTTTCACATGTACATCAAAGTATAGGGTGCTTTGGTTAGATTTATTAAGGAGCCATATCCTCCCCCACCCCTGCAGGTGTTGTTCTCTGTGAAATCTTGCCTGGGGCATCTTATTGTGATATAGTTATATTTATTATTACTGTCTTTTTAAAACATTATGGTTTTGAATGCTTGTGTATAGGTATGTGTGTGCACGGTGTGCGTACTCTGGACCCTTAGAGCCCAAAGAGGGCATCCCTTTGGAACTGTAGTTACAGACAATTGTGAGCCATTCTCCTACTGACCAATGCTGAGCGTTCATCTGATCATGAGCTTTTTGGCCCTTGGTGCCTCTTTTCTAGAGAGATGTCTATTTAAAGCTTTTGCCTGTATTTAAATGACAATGGCTTGTCATTTTTGCTGTGTTGTATGAGCTCTTTACATTATCTAGATAGAAGAGCATTGTGGCTTATCTGCTGTCTGTTTTCGTAAATAAAGTTGTATTAGCACGTAGCCACACCTCTTTCATCTGAAGACACTTTCTTACCAAAATGAAAAAGCTGGGTAGTTGGATAGAAACTGTATGGACCACAACACAAAAAGTGTTGACTGCCTAGCTCTTTCCAAATAAACAAAAAAACAAAACAAAACAAAAGCCTCATTAACACTTTTATAAGATGGAAATGTCACACAGTCTGTTTAAAACAAAACCACACAAAGGTCACTTCCTCTTCACCCACCTCTTTCATCATATTCTAATAGAAATGAGGTGCTTTTGGAATCAGGTTATGTAAACGAATGTTGACATAGAGTTTCGCGCATCAGAATTTGTCCATCAGTTCTACCTGGTTGTATGTGGTTATTCAGAAATCCTAACCGAAGGTCCTAAGGTTCCTAAAAGTACATATTCTCCTGTCAGTCCCGGCAGCAACTTACTTAGTCTTCACTCTGATTCATAAACCTTGGGAAAGTGCTCTCTTTATGATGCAGAGGAGTAAGCCTTACACAGCCTGTGATTAGAAAGAGACAGCATGATCACAACCTTTTGTCCCCAAAGGTCACACTCACTGCCAGTTCTTGGAGTCTCTTTTGGGTAAGAATCTCCAGTTGGCTGGGTGGTGGCATATGCCTTTAATCCCGGCACTCAGGAGGCAGAGGCAGGCAGATCTCTGTGAGTTCGAGACCAGCCTGGTCTACAAGAGCTAGTTCCAGGACAGGCTCCAAAGCCACAGAGAAACCCTGTCTCGAAAAACCAAAAAAAACAGAAGCTGCAGTTGATGGCAGGATCAATGTCTGACTGTCATCCACACTCAAGTCAAAGTATAGGATTACACCGCTCATGGGAGATGGGAGTATATAATCTTTTTTTAACAATCAGGAGAGATTTCAGAGTGGAAGCATAGGGAATGGGGATTTAAATATTTTTCTTTGTAAAGCCTTCCACCTTCCTGAACTCAGCTGAGCTAGCTGGACTTAAGCCAAAATGAGTTTGCAGTTGTACGTATTCATTTATGATGTAGAATCACTAAGGCTTTTATGCTGTACAGTCCTCTCTCGTGCTTTTTCCAGTTCTTTCTACAACCCACAGCAGTCAGGTTCTGTGATGGCACCAAGCCGTTTCCACATTAGACAAGCCCAAATCGACCCTCTGAGATCCCCTCTTCTTGATCTATGCCAGATGCCTACTTGGTGCTTCCCCTCCCTTGCCCTTCAATGTTCTGGTCCTTCCTAGGCTGACTCATTCATCTCTCTAGCTTATAAACGTCAGAGGCTGCAGACCTCTGCGTCCTCCCCATCACCAAGGTTCTGAGCATCATGCAGACACTGGTGATGATCCCAGCCAGACATTCCTAGGTTGGCTCCCTTCGCTCATTCCCTCCACAACCTCCATCCCCTACTGTATTCCAGCCCCTAGTTTACTTTAATCCAAATTGTGGTCATATCATAATTTTTCCATAAGATTTTAGTATACATCTGTAAATGATAGAGACCTCTTTGTATCCTCAGATGACATGGTAGTGCACCTAAAAATAAGAATTCCTAATGTATCTAATTTCTAGTTGCCTCAAATGTGCCATCTTATTCATTTTCAGAGTTGATTTGAATCAGGGTCTTGAAGCTGTTCCTTCTTTAAATTTTATTTCTTTGTTTATATTTATTTATGTATGGGTCCATGTGTGTGTTACACCTTTCATATAGAGGTCAGAGGACGACTTCTTTCACTGTGTGAGCCCCAGGAATCCAAACCAGGTCATCAGCAGCAGGCATGAGCCATCTCACTGGTCCCTGAAATCATTTTTAATTCTCTTTTCTTCCTACCCAGCTTATGATCCAGTGTAATATTTGTAAATGATGACTAGCATCTCCTCACTTGCACAGCCTAGCCTTAGCTCTGCCCACATGGTCTTTCCTCTGGTTCTCCTGTCTTCTCGGAACCCTCACCATCTTAGTCGAGGCTAATTGGGAGCCACAGCAATCATGTCACAAGACAAATAATATCACATGTCTCCTTCATTCAAAACTCTGTTGACTTCCCAATTTACTCAGAGGCAAAAAGCCTAAATCTTTAGCATAGTCCATATATTAAAGAGGTAAAAATGAAGGGAACAAGAGAGGATAATGGGAGAAGACAAATAGCACATTTCTTTCATGTGAAAAATCTAGGATCAGCATACGTGCAGGCATGCATTTATACATATGAACCATAAAAGCAGAAAGGGAATTTTCTGAGGGAGGAGTGGAACCAATAAGAGAGGGGAGAGGATACAGGGAATGAGCTTGAGTAAAGCACAGTGAAACACGTGTGTAAAGACATCGAACCACAGTGATACATGTGTGTAAAGATGTCATAACAAAACCATTGTGTTGTATGCTAGCCAAAACTGTTAGTTTAAAAAACTGAGCCAGGCGGTGGTGGCACATGCCTTTAATTCCAGTGCTTGGGAGACAGAGACAGGCAGATCTCTCTGAGTTCAAGGCCAGCCTGATCTACAGAGTGAGTTCCAGGACAGGCTCCAAAGCTACAGAGAAACCCTGTCTCAAAAAACAAAATAACAACAAAAAAGATTATAAATAGATAGATATAAATAAATGGATATGATAGATAGATAGATAGATAGATAGATAGATAGATAGATAGATGATAGATAACTGAAAATTTGCCAGGTGGTAGTAATGTACACCTTTAATCCCAGCCATCAGGAGGCAGTGGCAGGTGTATCTCTTTGAGTTTAAGGCCAGTCTGGTCTAGAGAAGGAGTTCCAGGACAGCCAAGTCTACACAGAGAAACCCTGTCTCAAAAAACAAGCAAACAAACAAGCAAAACTCAAAACAAACAACAAAAAGGGACATGTTTACTCTTGAAAAGCACCTAGGTTTGGGAAAAAAAAAACAAAAGCAAAAAACTTGTGTCTTAGGGTTTCTACTACTGTGATGAAACTCCATGACCAAAAAGCAACTGGGTAAAGAAAGGGTTTATTTGGCTCATAGTCCACACTGTAGGCCATCAATGAAGAAAGCCAGGGCAGGAATACAAGGAGGGCAGGAACCTGAAGAGAGAGCTGATGCAGAGGCCATGGAGGGTGCTGCTTACTGGCTTGCTCCCCATGGCTTGCTCAGCCTGCTTTCTTACAGAACCCAGGTCCACCAGCCCAGGGATGGCCCCACCCACAATGGGCTGGGCCCTCCCCCATTCATCACTAATTAAGAAAATACCCTATTGCTAGATATTATGGAGGCATTTTCCCAATTGAGGTTCCTTCCTTTCAGATAAATCTAGCATATGTTAAGTTGACATAATACTGGACAACAATTTGTATTTGAATTTCTATTCCATCATTTACTGGTGGGATAACCTTAGACAAATGTGCTTTCTAGACTCATGTGCTATGTAGCAGTAAGTAAGGTTTTCATTATAAGGCAGATAATTGGTTAATATGCTTAGAAGATACTTGGCTCCAAATTGGATGTTTGTCTTCTGTTTCTAATATTGGTATAAAACACTGTAACCAAAGCAACCTGGGAAGGCAAGTGTTAATTTCAGCTTACAGTTCCACATCATAGTTGTCATCAAAGGATGTCAGGGCAGAAATTCAAGGCAGGAACCTGTAGGCAGGGGCTGAAGCAGAAGCCATGGAAGAACACTTCTTATTGGCTTCTTTCCCAATGACTTTCTCTTATAACACCTAAGGCCACCTACCCAAGGGTGGTGCCACCCACTGTGAGCTGGGCCTGACCATACTAGCCATCAATTAAAGAAAATGCCTACAGGTCATTCCTAATTGGGACATTTTCTCAACTGACGTCTCCTCTTCCCAAGTGACTCTAGCTTGTGTCAAACTGATGTAAAGCCAGTCAGCACCACATCAGTAAATGTTGATGATGGTGCTATTATTGATTTTATCTAAATGAGGAGTACAATGATGTCATAGTCTAGATAGTGTGGCTGACTGTACAATGAACAGAAGTTAATGGGAGATTAGTTTGTATTATTCATGCTAATTACATGCTTTTGCATCTAGGTTTATCGGACACACAGAGAACTGTGTGTGACTTTTGGAAAGTTTTTTTTTTTCCCTTTTCGATACTTCTAGCTCCTATCTGTAAAATAAAGGCACTGAACTATATCAAAGTAGCAAATAGCTTTATTTCCCTATGTCAGCGCTAGTTGATCTGTTGTGAGCACACGGGAAGCAGATTTAACTGGATTCTGTGTTTAGTCAGGAACCAGCTGATGAGTTTTCTATGCTCTGTAGCAATGCCCGTGAACAATGAGGTCAATGCAACTGTTCTGGAATTTTCCAGGCCTAGACATATTGTTCTTCAGGGCCTTTCCTGGCTTCTTTGATTCATTTTCTGGGTCTTCTTAATGGACCTGGGAGACTGCATGACTGCTTACCTATCCAGAGGATTTGGAACACTCTGTCTTTGGTGTGGGAAAAGATGCCAGCTGTCTTGTCAAGATCCTGAAAGCAGGCCAGTAAGATATAAAATCTAGTCTCTGAGTGAGACAAAGGCCTCTTTGAGATTGCATTGCAATTTGAGCATTAAAATATGAAGAATTTCTGTCAAGAGGGGGAACAGGATGGTCCCCTGAAGTTCTGTAGATAATCCAGCTCGGGCACACCTTGTAGGTTGGTGTGTTTGTAGGTTTCTGATAGTAGAATATATAATAGATCTACTGATGGGGTTTTGACTACACTGGACACAGTGATGATCTGCATGGGAAGTTATAGGTTTCAAAAGACTGTTATATGTAGCACGAACCTAATTTGTTTTAATAATAAAAACCCAGAGTCAGATAGCAAGGGTGAAAGCTGAAAGATCAGAGAAGCAGAGCAGCAACCACTAGATAGACTTCTTACATCTACAGAGTCCTCAAACCAAATGGGACAAGACCCTGTTGCCATGAATCTTCAGACTGAATGCCTGAACTCCTGCCTCCTCCCACATTATATTCCTCTCTCTGCCCAGCCGTATCCCTTCCTGTCTCCACCTTCACGTGCTGGGATTAAAGGCACGTGATTCCCAAGTACTGGGTTTAAAGGTGTGAGCCACCACCTTCTGGCTCTGTTTCTCTTTTTAGACTGAATCAATCTCACGTAGCCCAGGGTGGCCTTGAACTCACAGAGATCCATCTGCCTCTGTCTCCTGAGTGCTGAGATTAAAGCTGTGCGCCACCACTGCCTGGCCTCTACAGCGACTTAGCGGCTTAGCGCCATACTCTGATCTCCAAGAGAGCTTTATTTGTTAGATCACAAGCAAAATATCACCACAGCTATATAACTATGAATATGGGGTACAGACAGATTACTTTGGAAACCAATTTAGCCACTTCTTTCAATATTGAGAACAGTGGTTTTCAACCTTCCTAATGCTATGACCCTTCCTCATGCTGCAGTGACCCTGAAACTTAAATTACTTCATTCCTACTTCATGACTGTAATTTTGCTACTGTTATGAATCATAATGTAAATATCTGATGTGACCCGCGTGAAAGGGTCATTTGACTCCAAAGGGGTTGCAATGCACAGGCTGAGAAACACTGGTTTTAGAGTGTGAGACCAAGGGGTTTTCAGTAGTAGTTCTTAACATCAGCAATGGGATTTGATTTCCAGGAACCTTTGGCAGGAAACCCAGGTATGGGTCTCTCTTTAGCTTTATATTTTTGTAAGGCAAAATGAGATCACACCTTCTTCCACTGGCATTTTATCATCTTGAGCACACGATTCTTTTCTGCAGAGTCTGAGGTCCTGCTGTAACTGCAAGCTCTTCTGCTCTGCTAGCAGATCTTACTCCTCGCAAACCATTGCGTGTTTTCCATGCCTTTCGCACAGACTTCACTATAGAAAGCTACGGTGTCTGTGAACTCGGTACCCTGCCCAAGCAAAAACCACCTTCCTCTCACCACAATGTTACACTACCTTTATTGAAAATGGAACATTTCAGATGACTTTCTCAGAAACAACCGACACTAAGCATGAATTTTGGCCTTAGCATCTCCTCCAGCCTGGCACAGTGCTGGACAGACATTCTTACAGGGGAATCTATGAATAGGACAGCACTAATAAGCAGCTGAAAATAATCTGTGTGGCGTTTGTAAATTGTCCCTCGTGAGCTGCAGTGCTTGTGAAAGATAATTTGTGGTTCTTGCAGAATTCCCTGAAAACTGGGTCTTTCATCTGCAGAGCATTTTGCAATTAAAACATTTCATTTCTCGTATTAACAAATGATAACTCCACGTTTGTTCGTCTAAACAACTTGATTTATATTTTTCTGTGCTGAGAAGCTGTTGACATTTCAGAGTAAGTAATTATTTTTATTGCCAACTGCTGTGTGTGGTGACTGCAGGCAAATGATGGAAATTTGAGTGTACATATGTATCACGTAAATCCTTTGCTTAAAGGCTACCTATTAAACTAGAAGCTGTCTGCCTGTGTTGTCATCTGTACTTCGATATCTTATAGGATTAGAATGTTGACAAGCATGGGTTCGGGCCACATTTATGGTTTGTGCTATGTCCTGGAAAGGCTTTTATGTAATCTCTGAGGTCCAGGCTAACCTACAGCACCTCCGAAGCATTGGCAGGGCACAGGAGACTGGCAGTCTTAAATCACTCATTAGAGGAGGCATGTGCTGTTGGCCCTGGGAGTTCTTGGGCATGTGGTAGCTCAGGCATCCTTCATGTGAGTGTCAGAATTCCATGTGGAATGCTCATGGAAAGAGTTTGCGCCATGCCCGCTAACAGTGTGAGCTTGAATAACATTTGGTCAAATGGAGATGCAAAATAAAGAGCCTTCTCAGTTTCCTCTCACATTCCATTCTGGGCCAACAACAACAACAACAACAACAAAGGCACAGTTATGACAATGGCGAGACATGCTTTTGCAGCTTGAAACTAGTGGCTATATCCTTGGAGTAGGAACTCAGACACCACACAGTTAAATCGGCCACCTTGGCACAATACAGAGGAGGTGTCATGGTAAATGACAGCCTGTGCAGCCATGGGCCTTCCTTGGGAACTCTTTCTGTTCTAGTCTTTTTCATATTGTAACCACTAATACGTATTAATTGCACATACTAATGGATTCTCTGTGACTTTCCATTCATATATACATTGTGCTTTTAAACTTAGAATTTTATGTATCCAGTTTTATTTTGATAATTTGAGAAGTGTTGGCTATTCACACTTCAGCTTCTTCTCCCAAGGAAGCTGTGCAGCTGAATTGATACTCCAAAAAGACACTCGACCCTTAGCCCACTGCTGTTCAAGGTTCACACAGCTTATAGCCCGCTAGGTCTGTCCATCCTGACATGTTCATGTCCTATGTGTGTTCCCGTTTGGGAATAGACTACTGACTGGAGATCCAAACCAATTTTTACATGGCCTGGAGGACTGAGTAGAGCCAGTACCCTGAATGGCAAATGTGCTTTATTCTTTGAACCAACTCCAACTGATTAGTTCTAGTTGCCTATAGTGCTGTCTTAAGAGACCATCTGTGGTGTATTTGAGGCTCAGCTGCAAAGTGTGCTGGGATTGATTAACAATGTCTGTCATGGGCTCCAGAGGAAAGCTTGCCCCATATTTGTCATTTTCTGCTTTTAGCATGTCTTTAACTCCTCTGTGCTCTCTTCCTGCACGAAGTAGTTATAATCTAAAAAAGTGCCTGTTGTATAAACAGAAAGAGTAGGTATAGGTATATTCCACTTTAAGAAACCCTAGCATAGAAATGCAAATTTGAAAAATGCATCAATCTGGAGCCAATTATTTCCATTACAGAAAAGATTCCATGAAAGGTCCCTTTAAATAGCAAGCTCCCCTGCTGCATTAAAACGATGATTCAATTTACAAAAATTCACTTTGCATGCAACTCTCTGGGATAAAGTCTGTGGTCTTAGCAAGCCGTACCTGAACTCTTTAAAGCCATGCTTCAACATTAGCCAGGATGTCTGCACCAAGTACCTTGAGTGCCCCAGTAACTCCCCTGCCCCTCAAACTTCCTTCTTCCTTCCTATCCCAGAGTGGTGAGCATACCATCTGGGTGATGATCAACAGCTACTGGCTCCCACCCGACATGGCTGCATTTCATTAGTGGGTAAGCTGATTGCTCTGAGGGTGTTTATGTGTGGGTGTAGCTGTACAAATCCATGCCCTCTGTGCATTGTGTGTGCCGATGCAGAAACACACGCACCATTCAGACTAATCTAAATTCATCCCTGCTGTGAGTGCTGGGGTAAGGTTCCAGCTGGTTGGTCCCTGCTGTGAGTTCTAGTAAGGTTCCAGCTGGTTGGTGGATGTGGCCTTCTGGTGATATCTGCCCTGTATCCTGGTTCATCCATTCTCTCTGTGTGCCTTCACATCAAAAAACCTTACCCAGGCTCCAGGCCTGAGTCCCATTAACCAGACATGGAACTCTTGTCTTCTCCTGCAGCTTAGAAAGCCCCAAATGGTTTTCTGATTTAGAAAATTAAATATAATCTGACTCTTGTGGCCAGCTATGAAATTCCCAACCAACAGACATTTCCACTAAATATGTAACATGCACAACATCTAAAAGTCCCACCGATCTAGCATGAACTTGAATTATAGAGGCATCCAGTACCCCTTGGCTAAGATCACCAGCCTCTTCCCAGGCACTCCAACTGGTGGTCCCCAAAGCTCCTAAGAATGCCTATTGGCATACATGTCAGCATTCCTGTTGCTCTGCAGAACAAGTTAATCCAGGGAAAGGTACCTAAAAGAGATGGCCTCTCCCTTTCTCGTGTTCCTGTGCATAGACTCATTGTCTTAACTCCTCAATTGCAAGGTATGCCTATTTTATCTATGATACTTGAAAGCTACACCATAAATTTCTTCCATAAATTTGGGTACTTAAAAAAACTGACACATGTTTTCTCTTAGTTGTTTTGGGAGACAAAACATGGGACGACAGCGGTGAAGCACATGAGGGCCACTCAGACATTTCTCGAGGCCCTTGGTGATCAAGGAGGACTTTGACATGGTGGCTCTGGGGCTGCTGAGCGGTCCATTGGCTCCTTGCTTCCCGTCTTCTCAGACTCACAGGTTGACGCTAAGGGTCTCCCGTGGTACTGGGCTGTGATAGCTGCATAGGTACAGCCATAGATGGCGGCTGCCAACATCATGAGACAAACGATCCCACACACCACCCCGGTGATGACCACAGTAGCCACAGCGTGGCGCAGGTTGGCTGGCTTTGGTTTGGGTTTGGTCTCACACTCCAGGGAATCTTGCTGTCCAGAGTTATTCTCAGAAGGCTTGTGGACCTCTTGAGGGGCAGAACCAGGCTGCTGAGCTAGTGAGGGTGCCAGATCTGGAGAAGGCAGAGGACAGGGTTGGTAGAGTTCATGGGGAATGGAGAGGAGATCTTTTCCCGTCCAGGCCTCAGGCAGCCTGCAGATGGCACTGTCTGTTACTCCCCCTTCAGGAAACAAAGCAGAGGGCAACGATAGAGCTTTGATATGACAACATTCCAAAGTCCTCAGCCTGCCACAGACTAGAGAATTCCTTATTGCTAAGAATTTATTAGAAACCAAGTTTCCCTACTATTCTGTAAAGGCTGTGGGGACCGCTGGGTACATGCTGACAGGGACCATGAGGGCCCAACAGCCAAAGACATTGTGACCTCCAGCAAACCCTCCCACCCATTCCCCACCTTTCCTGCCAGATTCTCACTAGAAATCCGAGAAAGCATAAAGCGAATAGCCCTTCTTGTGTTTGTGTGTTAATTGCGAAGACCCTACATCTCTATCAACACTTTTTCCCTGAGTTCTTGGTCTCTGAGCATTTGACGATACCTTATGTTTAGTTCATGGGATTTAAGAGGCTTATTTTCTTGGGCTTCCTGACAGTTACTACTTTGAGTTCCAAGTGTCTCCAGGAGTTATTCACTGTGTGTCTTGGTCTCTGTAAGGTAACTGAGTCCCTTGGGCATGTGTGAGAGCTATGCTTCCCTGTAGTACTGCTGCAGGGTACACTAGTCTACTATTCAGCTTCGCATGTATGAACTTCTTCAAGTTTTCTGCCATTGGGGCATCCCAGTTGTGTCTGAACTTGACAGCTTAAAGTCATCATCATTGTCTTTTATAAGGAATTCTTTGTTAATTCAGACAGGGTGTGAGTGGATAAATCAACACCCAAACCCAGCCCCGCTCCCCCGCCCAGTACACTTCCCTCTTTCTGCTTTTCTCTCTCTGGCATGTCCTGGGACCATGGCAGTGGCAGAAAAGCCTACTTGACTGGGCATGTCCCATAGGATCAGTGGCTTTTTTCTCTCAGGCTGCCCTACAAACCTCACCCAGGGGAAGGTGACTCTCTCCCTTTGCGAATGCAGATTGCAGATTCTCAATATACATCCTAGGGAAAATTTTAAATTAATGCCAAAAAGGCACATATGGTGGTTGTCACTTTAGCGTTATTGGCACGTGCCATTACAAAGTAGTTCAGGCTTTGGGAGTTGTACGCCCATCCGTGTTATCTAATCATGGTAAGATGAGTCATAAGTGATCTACAAATAGATAGAGCCACCTCATAATACAAGATCTGCCACATGGCTCAGAAACTCCAGGGTTGATGACAGTGTCAAAATTCAACACATGCTTTTTTTGCTGCTATTGTTTAAAGTTGAACGACACACAATCAGACTCCCTCCCACCACCACCCCAGCTTCTGCATTAATCCCTTGAGGCATGGATCTTTGTTTTAAAGAAAAGAGGAATTTCCTGAGCCACTGGTGTTCGTGAAGCTAAAGGGACAATGTATTTGTCCCAGCTGAGCCCAGCGCTCCACCTAAGGGCTGAGATGATGGGGACTTTGCTTCTGTGGATCTTACTTCCCTTTGCACCTGGCTGTGGCAGCCCTTACTAGGAGCTGTGTGTCAAGGCAAGAGGTTAGAGAGACAGAAACCCAAGGGGAGCAAAGGCGTTTAATCCAACCACAGCACAGCATGGCTTCCACAAGGAGAACCCCGACTGCTAGGCCAGGCAGCTTCACTGGGCGATGTTCACCCAGGTTATGGTACATTGTGTATCCTTTCCAGATTTCAGGTTTTCTCTAGATCCACTTTCCACTATAGAATTGCACTAAAATCCATAGCCTCAAGACTCAGAGCAAAGGAAAGGCCTAATGTGAATGCCTGGATATGGCAGGAAGGCAGCCTGAGGCTGGCACAGTCTCAGTAGCCTGGTGTGTAGCTTCTCCCAACTCCACTGCCATCTTAGGGACTATGACCCCAGAGGCAAACCTGCTGATTTCAGCATGAGGGCCTCTCTCTTAGAAAAGTTGAGAGAACAAGAAGCTCCAACTCCCAATCTCCATTGTCCCCCACCCGACACTGATAATGTTTCACCTCTGTCTGTCTCGGAAGAAACTGAGTTCAAATCTTAGGTTTGTAGATAAGTTAACTGTTCTATTCCGTAAAGTTACAGCCTCACTCTGAGCCTCTGCTTACATTCCTGGAAGTCGGGGAGAGAGGAATAATCATGAAATTCTCTTCTCAAGACTGTTCTGGGAACTCCTCCAATGGATACATTGTGTCAACTGTTCAGAACGTCACTGCTGTACCCTGCAGTCAGCCATGAACATTAAAGGATGGGTTTATGCGTGAATAAAAGATGATCATTTACCTTCCTGTGTGTATGCTTGAGTCAAGGAAAGACGGTTCTACATGGACCAAAGCAAATCTTTTTGCCCTTAGGCAGACAGGATACTACATTTTCCAAATCTTTTGGGTGTCACTTTAGGGCCACGAGACTGAGCTTTACCCCGTGGATGCAAGAATGCTACTTCCAGGGCAAGAAAAATCTCCAAGATGGTCCTCTGTGTGATGTGTTGGTTGGCGACCTTAGCTGTCATGAGATAAAGTTAGTGGCATTACAATCCAAGGAAGCTTAGATCCCCAAATGATTGCATGGAATGAAGACCTCACTCCCAATCTCTTTGGACTCTAGCACAAGTAGACAATAGACTTAAGCATACATGTCTGAAGTTGGGTGGTCTGTGATCTTAATTACTCTGCTTTGGCTGATACCGTCAGTGTTTGTCTTTGTTTGTAACAGTTCAGACTAGCATCTGCCCATTAGCTTAGTTTTAGGCAGTGAATGCAGAAGCAGACTGTCTCCCATGTTTTGCATTTAGTTCAGACTTTTCTGTTCTTTATGCTGGAACACCAGGTCATGGCACCCTGATCTGATTTTGCCTTTCCCTCAATAGGACCACTATCCTGGCTTGAGAAGCATCACCTTAGAGCATTGCTGGATCAAGGGACCAGAATGAGCCTTGGCATGGTCAGCTTGGTATAGCCCTGGTCCAGGTTTATGACTGAAGAGGAGGGTGCCAGTCCTGCCTGCACTGCTGCAGATGTCCTAGGTCTAGAAACTACATGCTTCTTTTTAACATTGATAAATGTTTTTCCTTGATGAAACTCCCTTTTGGGGGATGGTTTGTTTTATGCCTATGATTTGGTTATGAAAGCAATGACTCTAGCCACCTCACTTCCAGATGTTCTTGCTTTTGTTTTTGACCTATCAGAATGATGTTACTAAGTTATGTAGTTGCCGTTGTGAGTTAACTTCAACATTGGTTGGTTGGCAATGTATTGATTGCTCTTAGACTATTGAGAAACTTCTGAATTTGATGTTGCAAGTTTGAGTTCTTACTGTATATAGATTGTGCCTCCAAATGCTGGCTTTTTTCCCCTCTAATTCATATCTGCAGTTCTTAGATCTTCCTGAGCAATGGGCTCAAGCACACAGTCACCAACAAAGCTCCCCCCTGAAGTGTGTGACAGGTATTTCAAATATGTTCCCTTCCTGAATCTTCCACTGAGCATTTCCCAGACTCTCCCATTGCCCCATTCCCTATCTGCTAAAAGCATCATCATTTATGTAGTTACAAAGCAGAATAAAATACAAAAGAATCTCTCGTAATTGCTTTCTCCTTCTCCCAGTCCATCACCTTCTCCAACCCCTCAGTAGTTTCTACCACTTCACTGTTCCAAATGCCAATCACTTGTTAGAGCCCTGGTTTAGGCCACTGCCATCTTTTCTCTGATCCACTAAGGTCACACTGGCTCTTCTTCAACAGCCTTTCCTCTGCCCTCCGAGAGTCGAGAGTGGCGTTTTACACAGTGGTCAGATCATACTGTTCCCTTAGGACTCCCTTAGGATCAAGTCCAGGCAGGGCACCTACTCTGCACATGCATGGGGACTGGGCCAGCACCCACGATGTCCTGGGCATTATCTCCACCCAGACTCCCTTGGTTGTTTCTCACTAAGCCAAGTTACCTAGTCACCAGCCCCTTAGCACATGCTGTGCCCCGCCCCCACAGTTATCATCCCTCCTTCCTTTCCTGCTCTGCTTCTTATACATGTTGGTTTCTTGGGAATCTTTTCTTCCCCATCCTTTCTAAACTGGAGCACGTTCCCTCCCAACTTCACGTTTGCCCTGCCTGACTGTCTTAGCACTGCCATCTGAACCCAGCCATACCTTTGTCTATTATTTTAAATAATATCTGTTTTTACCCTTCCAATGTCACCTTCATAATGATAAGCTGTCCCCATTTGCTGCCTTTTTCTCTGGGTCTAGAGTAGTGCCTGGCACATCAAGACATTCAAAGAGAGGAGCACAGGAGTAGAGCTCAGAGAAGTAATATGGGGCTCAGGAAAGAGCGTAAGGCCAAGGCCCAACAGAGCTGCCTGCTCACTCTTGTGCTTCTCCCGTGCAACCTCAGGCCACTCATTGAACTTCTCTGGGCTTCTGTTTCCCAATGACAACAGAGGCTGTCAAGTTTTTCTCTCTAGTCACAGATAACAAGGACTGTAAGGTGTACTGTATGATTTCTCTCACATCTGTTCCACTATAGCCTCTTGTATAAGATACCAGTTCAGTATATAATGAAATGGTATGGCTGTGTTCAAATCAATCTTTATTCATAAACAGAAAAAACAGGCAAGATTTGGCCCTTAGTCTATAGGTTATAGAGTGATTTCCAAAGTTTACTCCCTCTAATATTCTAATCTAATAGATTTAGGCTTCTGTTTAAAGAAATAGTAACTGTAGACGTGGGGGGGGGGCTTTCTGGACCCAGTTTCAGTATTTGGTAAGACTTACAGCCATCATTAGGTAGAAATGGAAAGAGAGGGAAGCTGTCTTAAGGAGGGAGAGCCTTAGCCTCGATCAGATCAGATTGGAAATTAAAGCTGGGAATCCTCTGGTGCCTGATTCCTGTATAGAAGTCCATGCCATCTGCACGCACATTGTGATAAGCACAAATACCCCCATGGAAACTTCCTCCAAACTCCAACAGACACTTACTCCTTTGCCACACTCTGAAGTTGGCATGGCATCCATCTTAAGATGTGCAAAGGCCTATATCTCAACCCTCTTGAGATGCAAAGGATGCATCTTAGACTGGTGGATCCACCTTAGACTGGTGATGCCCACAACAGCATCCCTAAGACACACTACTAACCTGCAAAGGTGAATCTCTCCAGCCAGAGTTTCAGACCCACCAAGTGGCAGTCACATTTCCAGGGGTTGTTCTTTAGAAGTATCAGCCTCACCTTGGGCATGGCCTCCAGAAGTGTACGCTCCAGATGTTGGAGACTATTCCGCTGCACAGCGAACACAGTCAGGTTCTCCCAAGGCTTGCCCAGGGATGTGGGCAGGAAATTGAGGCTGTTGGATGACAGATCCAGCTGCCTGAGCCCAGGTAGGGCATGGGAAAGACTGGTTTCCAGGGAAAGCAGGGAATTTTGGGTTAGGTTTAAAACCTCCAAGTGCCGAAGCCCATAGAAAGCCTCTGATGCCAGATTTGAAAGAGAGTTGTTGGATAAATTTAGGGTGCTGAGCAGTGGCACGGACCTAAATGCAAGAGCAGGAAGCCAGTGGATCTGGTTATCTTGTAAGAGCAGGGTTAGCGTCCATGGGGGTAGATCAGGAGGAATCTTGGACAGACCCTGGCCACTGCAATCCACAGAGTTCGAAGGTCGGTGGCACAAACATTTCTTGGGGCAGCTGCCCACACCTGGGAGCAGGATGCTCACACTGGAAAACAGCAGCAGAACACCTGAAACAGAGGGGAGAGCCGGTCACTGTATGAGCAGTGGTAGCTACCAGCCAGGGAATTCACAGGTAGTGTGGTCCTGAGCCGGAAGTGTCTTCCGGCTACCTAGAAAGGAAGTTCTAGTCCTCACTTTCTTAGCAGAATGGGACTGAGCACACCCAGCCCATCACTGCAGCATCCTCTTGTCCACGGCCTTGGAGAAGAGACTGGAAGGCTGATATGACACGGTGAGGAGAAAGTCATTCGGGGGCACCTGTCCTTTGGGGGTCAGAGCCAAATATGTGGGCTGTGGCAGATAAAAAGGCAGCAGAGGTTCTTAGAGTCATGCTTCTGAAGGGAGCTCTCCAGAGGAGGGCAGGCCAATTGAGCTTTGTATGTCGGTGGAAATGTTCTGTGTCTGCCCTCCAACACGGGTGTCGCTGGCCACCTTCAGTAACGACAGTTAATGAGCTCACAAAAGGTGACCGCTGCAACGCAAGAGCTGACTTTGAACTTTGACTTGGTTTTAATTCATTTAGACTTAAATGATCAGACATGACTTCAGGTGACTGTATTGGCTAAGGCAATGCCCTACAAACAGCTGTAGCAGGGAAAGCCCCACCTGTGAGGATTGTCTCTGCTCCGATTCTTTATATAAAGTTTTGAAACTTACCCCTAAATTATTAGAAATAACATGATAAGCATCCTTACTTTGGTAACCCGTGGCAGCCACTCAGGCTGTTGGACTTGCCTCATCTTGCTTTCACTGGGAAGCGGAGTGCTTGCACGCGCAGACAACCCTTCTCTGATCAGCCCAGCTTTTTCTCACAGAAGCCCCTGCACAGACTTACCGGGTTGACTTCTTTAGATATTTTCAAAATCACAGTGACTGTCCGGGATGACAGGGATGTGTCACCGCGTCCAGGTTTTATGGCACAATGATAGCAGAGCTGAAATGCTCACAGCACCTCCAGCTGGGGTTGACCTGGGGGCAGAGCCTATCACCTGAACGCTCTCATTAGACCTTTGGAGTTATCTAAGGATTTCTCCCCCTGAAGCTGAGGACTAAACCCAGGGTCTTGCGCTTTGCCCGGCAAGCGCTCTAACCACTGAGTCAAATCCGCAGGTTGTAAAGGTGCTATCATGTGCTCAAATTCTCTTCCCTTGCTCCAGGACCCAGCATTTCCAGACTTACGAAGTATTAGGAACTTGTCTTGAAGGAGACTGTTAGGTATTCCTTCGGATTTTTATTCCCACAATTGCTGGAGATGCTATCTGAGATATAAAAATATTATAGTGAGCTTTGTAAAATGCAGAGGTTAATATGAATAATAGCAGATGACCAGACAGCATGCACTTCTGGGCAGGGATCACTCTTACTGCTTCATAGCTACAGATTCACCCTAATGACCTTGTCAGCATGGTTCTTTTGCCTTCAGCATTTATAAGGAAGAAAGAGAGGTACAGAGAGGCAAAGTCGTCTCCCAGGGTCACAGAAATAGCAACCAATAGAAAATGGTTTGAACCCACACTGTCTACAGAATCTGTGAGGATTCTTATCTGCCATATTCCTCTACCAAATACTCGAGAGTGACGTGGTACAGCAGTTGGGGAGGGATTTGTACGGTGCAGAACTGGTTTTAAAATAAATCCATATAAATGTAATCATAAGTGTATCCTATCTGCAGTCTGTTCTGTTTAGTCAAAACTGTGGATCCACATGGGTATTTAAAAGCTTCTTCATTTCTTTTAACTAATATGGCATGTTCTGTGTGTGACCATGTCAAATTCAGTATCCACTCGTCTCTCATCAAGGAAGGGGCATTTGAGGTGCTGGGGTTCCCTTCTCTCTTTATCACAAATGATGCTGTAAAAGCTCCCTGACCCAACACTCCACGGTTATATTGGGATGTGAGGGAGGGTTCCCCAGAATCCAGAGTGGGGCTCATTGTAAGGACTGATATTTTCTTAAAAGACTGTTTAATCATTCTTCAAAGTTCTGTCTCCCTCCCTTTTCCTCTCCTGAGATTTGAATTTCTAAGTATGGCAAACATCTGTCAAGGGCACTTGTTTGAACCGTAGAGGCATTTACAGGGCCACTGAATGCTATTCAAAACCGAGAATGGTTATCAGCACAAGGGAAGGTTATTTGTTTGTTGGTGGTTTGGGCTTCACCTAGGGGGAAACATAGCATGACTGTCAAATGTACTACATCTTGATTTCCCTGCTTTGAACTCTGCTCCTGGCCTCTAGTGCCCAGGCCTGTAAGGCAAGCAAATGAGGAGCTTTCCAAGGGCTGTTGCTTGCTTTGATTTAGTTCACGAGACATGGAAAATCTCAGTCCTTCCTCAACAAAAACTACAGCCCTTGTTTTTCTTTCTGCAATTTTTCAGATATCCAAATGAATTCTTTCAAAGCCCAAATGTCTTTCCATTAGAAATCACCCCACATCATCCCTGTTGTCTGAGACGGAAGTGTTAATTAGTTGCAGGGGACCAATTCTCAAAGTCTAGAGTATGTTTCTTCACCCAGTCCACTTATAAAAACAAAAGCTTACCTTCCTGAGATGGGGGCCAGTTTGTTCCTCTTTTCTTGACCTCCCACTTCCCCAAAGGGAATAATAAATGAACTCCAACTCAAGGTACCACATTGTCTATGAAATGGCCCATGGCAACCCAAGTGTGTCTACACCACAGCTACACACATTTGTCTCCAGTCCCCGCCCCCCTGCCCCGCCGCTCAGCATGGTGAAACACCCATCTTCCCACTGAGAAGTATTTTTTGCATCTGTCCAATGTTTTAAGAAAGACAGGTTGAAATTGATTTCTCAGAGACACTTCTCCGAGGGGACTCCTTCCTTCTCTCCATGGGTGACTTGTGGGGTTGGGCAGTGAAAATCATTACTGCTCACCTTTCATGGTTCAGTCTCTGCAGTGCAAACCCTCAGCCAACACGAACCCGCTTTGTGTGCTCACAGATCAACACACCCAGACCACGGCAAACCTGAACTCCAGCTTTCTATTCACTTTTCCGGAATCCAGCATGGGCTTTCTGTGCTGCAGAAAACAGTTGCTGCTTGCAGGAGGTCACTGATTTAAGCAGCCCACCCCCTTGTCTCCGTCTGCTGTAGTCCTTTTCCATAAGAGGATTTTTTGATTGTGTCCCGTCTTTCTTCTCACAGTGTCAGCCTCCCTGGGATCTCCTCTGCCTCCCCCATTCAGACAGCGAGCCACATAAAGAATGTTGGTCAGACCTTACTGAACAGCTGTAGCATTCAAACATGACCCCAGTGGCCCGGCCTTTTTGATTATTTAATCTGCTTGAAGTCCAGGGCACCAAAATAAAACAGCCTTCTTAATCCGGCTGTGGCTTCTGCATTCTGTTGACTTATCAACCATGCTGTGTCAACCCTCACTGGGCGGGGGGTGCCTGAAACAGATCTCCAACTCAAGGGTCTCGCAACACAGCCAGCCAAGTGTGTAATATGAGAACAAATTGGCCTGCTGGAGGCTAACACAGTTTCTACGGTGCACTTCTTTGGCTATCAAGGGTGCATTCTGCCCACATCCTTGGAGAATAGCCATATTGACAGGTCTCCATGCCCTGAAACACACAGCCATGGTCCTTCAGTAGACATTTACAAGCCCTCATCCCTAGTGCCACAAATATGTCTCAGCTACTTTGCTGTTTGGTCCACGCCGCTTCCCCCTCCCCCTCATTGAATTGACCTTCTGGAGCTTCTAACCTTCTGAAAAGCATGAAATACTGAGTTTTCTGCACTCCCTAATGCTAAGGTTCATGACCCTTTCTCAATCCTCTTCACACAGGAAACAATAAAACTGACTCTGTAGGAGCTGGACAGCAATGAAGTTGCTTGTTTACCAGTAGCCAGTGCTGCCAACTTCCCTAATGGGGATGGAACCATCTCTTTGAATGTACAAATGTCTGGCCATTGACCAAAGTGGGCTTCCAGTGCCTGAAGTGAGCCTGTTTTTTACACTCCAGAATGTTCCACAGACCTTCTGTGACTGGTCAGGTGACAAAGTCACTTTTTATTGAGGTTACATAAAGTAAACCTCTGGCCCCAAGAAGTATAGTTGAGCAGTTGAGTGTGAACTCTGGGATCAGATAGGTCTGAGTTAAGCTTTGCCCACACAAACCCTCATCTCATATGGGGTCAGTGCTTTACAAGATTGTGTCCAGGATTAGATCTAGCCCAGAGTGACTTCATGAAGGCTACCTGAGGTGCAATGACCCTTGAGAATACCCCCAGGACTTCTGATCTGCTCTCAATAGAAGAGGGGAGGGAGGCTTGACTTCTCATACCATTCTAAGGTAGTCGGTTACTTAGGGAGGCAAGGAATCCCCTGTACGTGAGACCTGATATTGTATGCTGTTCTTCTGAATAGTTCCTTGGGAGAGATTTTTCTCCTGTGGACAACCTGCTTCCCACCTCATAGACTATAACAGGCTCACCCTGTCATTTCTAGAAATTCCTCTTGACTCAGCCTGTGCCTGTTGCCCCTTCTCTTCAGCACCTTTTGTGTCTGAGGCAATGGAGACAATTAGAAGATCGTGTCCTGTTAATTCTGTTAATCTGGAGATTAACAGAAAAGGTCTAATTGTGAAGAGCCACATGCATTTCAGGAAAAAAATAAATGTTTTCTTCCCCCTCCATTCTGTCTTTCCCGCATTTCTTCCTCATTTTCATGTGCATGCAATGTAATGATAATTGTTAGGTTTTTCTTAAAACAAACCTCTCTGCCAATGCAAATAATTCCAATCAGACCGAATTAAACCGAATAAAAGATGCCCGTGTTTAATGCAGTGCTACCTGGTGGCTCCAGGAAAGCATGGAGAGGGAAGCGAGAGAGAAGGAGAGACCACATGTTCATTCTCTGGGGGGCAGTTTAAGTAGCCTGTGGGAGTGGTCCTGGCCCTTCCTGGGGAGGGGTCACCATTTGGTAGGCTTTCTCAGAGATGGAGTTCGGATTAAGGCAACTCCCAGGGGAGGGGGCTTGAAATGGAGTTTCCTGCCCAGTATTCCAAAGATGGGTGCCAGGGGGCTGGAATGAGGCCCCCCGACAATAATATTCCAGACTCTTTGTATAAAGGGGTGTTAGGGAGCTGGGGTGATGCTTTTGACCAAATAATAATCATTGCTCGATGGCACATTGCCATGACTGGTATGCCTGTAACATGCCCACATCAGAACACAATGGACACCTGTAAGCTTCACAACTGTCCGTGAACTGTGAAGTCACATATCTGCCTGTATGCCTCTGTCTTTCCCAGGGACCAGAAAACATTTGTGTGTGTGTGTGTGTGTGTGTGTGTGTGTGTGTGTGTGTGTGTGTGTGTGTGTGTGTGTGTATACAAGGCAGTAGTAGAGTATTTTAGACATGGAGCGACATACTGTCTCTGTGGAGACTATATAGCTTCCCAATACAGAGTAAAATCAGGAAAGCCCTGAATGCTCTGCCATGGTACAGGTTCATTTACAAAAAACTGGCCAAGGCTGCCTTGACCCAGGGGCTGTGATTTGCCAAACCTGCTCGATTCCACCCTTGTGTTCCTGCTGTCACTACTCCACCATGCCACCCTGTCACTCACTCCAAACTCATACCACCCACCTACCAAGTCACATCCACCATCTGCTCTCCTTATGCATAAAATGAAAGGGCTGAGCAGGCCTCTGAGCCTGGTTATATCAAGAGCTCATCATTCCGGCCAGAAGCATGGACAAACTCGAAAGATACTGTGCTTACCAACCTAGCGGGGTGTGGACAGACCGAGGTCTGCAGTGTTTCTTTTGGTTTTTGTGGCTCTAGTTAGCTTTGTCATGCAAGACCCAACTTGGGTCTTGGATTTGGAGGCCTGAACAGGGTATATTAACAGCACAGTTGGGAGCTGGGAGGCTAGGACAGCTACAGGGAAGTTCAGGGGCTCAAAGACGTGTACTGTTAGAGTCAGATAAGCTAATGGAAGAAGCCCACCTTTGTACTGTGTTCATGCCCATACAGGATGATCATGGACTCTCTGAGATCAGCGTCCTGTTTGTAGAATTCAGGGAGCCGGAGTTTAGTGTGATAAGCATATAACATGGTTCTGGAAGGGCAAGCGATTCCAAGTGCATGTTCTTACATCTCCAAGAGTCTGAGCTGGCTGCTCCCACCTAAAACACAAATGCCCTGGGAACAGAGAGAACCTCCAGAGTAGATGGGTTCCTGGGAGCAGCTGCTTGCCCCAGGGAGCTCTTTGGTTCTGTTTGTTCCTGTAGACTCTCACAGACAACTCAAAGCTGGGCCAGAGCACACATGGCCTGGAAGGCTCCAGGACACGTTGAAGGACTTTGGATGCAAAGGCTGATTGATTTATTCCATCTGACCTCAGCCAAGAGAACAAAGTGAGGCTGCGTGACCTGCATGCTAATGCCTGCAGCTCTTTCCCCACCCCTTCCTGAGCTGGACCCAAGAGGTAGCAAGACAATTGTGCATGCAAAGAGCAACCTAGGAGAGAGGCCTGATGCCCGTGCTGTCCCAGTCCACCTCTCAAGAGGAAGCCTGCACTGGAGGGGCTTCTGCACCAACACTTAGCAGGATCTTAGTTTCCCCGGTAGGAACTTTAAATCCACCTCAAAGCAACACATTTCTTTTCACACTGGCATTTCAAGACGTCCTACCCTCAAAGACACTTTCTTTTCCTCGCTGGAAGTCGCATGTTTCCTTACATAAATTGGTGTAGTTAACATTTCACTTCCCTCCAAAAATAAATCAACAACCGTTATTAACTCTCAAAATTGATGATGTTTGGAGATCCAGCATGCACCAGCTCTTTCTTCCAGGCAATATTAGACAGTTATTTAAAGAGACCAAGTTAGAACTAATTATATCCATCTGGAAGGAGACTTATAATAAATTATTAAGGGAAGGAAAGCAATTTGTAATGAGAATATGTATTGTATGATCCTATTTATGTAACAAATAATTAAAAGTCTAAAATGATCCCAACCTGTGTGTGTTGGGGGGAGGGTCTGAAGATGGGGAATAGTCCCACCTAGCTGGCAGTGTTGTTAATTAGGTGACCCTGGTGATTTAAGAGAAGAAGAAGGACATTGTGGTTTTTGTATTTATACTTCTCTATATCCTGAACTCTATATCCACAACAAGCCTTGTTTAAGTCTGTAATTTAAGAGCTAGGAAGGAAAAGGGCTTCCTTTGCTAAGTACTTTTTAACCTACTAGGAAATTCAGATGGCCCGTCCATTGGTGGCTGGCGAGTTCCATGTGTGCATGAGGGGTGCCTATTGGTATCTGTGCCCGACTTTGAGCTGGCCTCCTCTCCCATCCCAAAGGGGGCTTCTCTTTTCTTTGCTGTCCTGCCATTAGGCCATAGAATACACCTGAGCCTTTCTCCCAGTTTTAGTGTTTGCTTAGGTAAAATCATCCCCCACCTCTGTCAGAGGACCCCCATCCAGAGGGAATGCTGTAGCGACCCAATGCCAGAGCCAGGTGGCCAGGCCCAAGGACAGCTACAGTCTAGGAGAGTAGGGAGGAGGCCCTAGACTCCTGGGGAGCTGCAATTTCATTTGTCTCTGGAGGCTGTTTGGCATTTGAAAACATGGGGATAAGAGTGAAACCGTTGCCTTAGGAATTCTGGGTGGCCAGATACACTAGGTGTAAAATTCACACCAGCTGATAGAAGGGATAGAAGGGTTCAATGTTACTGACTTCCTTTCTCACGCTCTCCTTCTCACTCCCTCTCCCTTTCCCCTCCCTCCCTCCTTCCTCTCTCCTCCCTCCAGAGTTTCTCTTTCTCTGATGTTTCTCTCTCTCTCGAAGTTATTTCTCTCTAGAGGTGTCTCTCTTTGGGTTTCTTTCTCTCTCCAGGTCTCTCTCTCTCTTTTTCTCTCTCTTTCCAAGTCTCTCTTTGGTGCTGGAACTAGAGTTGGCTTCCCCTCTGTCTCTGGGGCTTCCTCTCTCTACTTGGACTTATTCTATGTGACATATGAAAATATCTATGAAAATATCATTTTAATTTTCGTCCTCTCGATCACTTATTTTTTTGCACATAACAGGTCAAATATTGCTACAGATTCGTCTTAGTTAGAATCCGTTTGGTGATTATACAGAATAATCCTCAAATCTCAGTGGCTTAAAGCAACAGCATCATACCTATTGCTCTGTCATGCTCTGCTTCACACTGCTCTATGCGGTCTCATCCGGGGGTCCAGCCTTCTTCCATATATACCTGAACTCTCTTCCTCTCATTGGTTGGCTGATGGGAGAAGACAGTGAAGATATGGTGTAGACTAGGCCTGGCAAGGGTACATAGCTAGCAGCGAGGAGAAATGTGACCTGTGCCAGAAGTGGAAATACGGCTTTTGGAGATAGTTCACAACCTGTACTCCAAACTGCCTTTGCATTATCTCACTACAAGATGGCAGCTTTCAAGTCTATGTGCTTAGATGCCATTTTCCTTCCACCCATAGCATCTATAGCAGTCTCAGTGGGCTCACTGTTTAAATGTAGAATGAATACATGGTGGTTATTGTGTTTTGAGGATGAAATGCCCTTGTGGACTCATGTTTGGAGCCAGCGAGGCTGCTCGGGAAAGCTGCAGAATGCTTAGAAGGTAAACGCTCTGGAGGAAGGACATCAGAAGGGTGGGCTGCGGTGCTGTTGCTCAGGTGGACTTCTCATCCACTCTTAGCTTCATGACTGTGGGCACAAGATGACCCATGGCCTCCGATTCCTGCCACTGTGCTTTCTCAGCCACGATGGCTGTCTCCTCTTGGGCTGTAAGCTGAAATAAAACCTTCCTCCCCTGAGTTGCTTACTGTCATGTCAGGATCTGAGCCCAGTGGTGGGAAAAGTAGCGAATACATGGTTTTACTATTACTATCACTTCTTAAAAGCAGGTGACAAGACACAGAGGAGCTAGGTCGTCTGCCCTCGCTTCCAGCTTGCTTATGGCTGACATGGATGATGAGAACATGTATGATACAACAGTCCCAGAACCTTTAGTTATGCTTCTTCGTTGTGTTTGAGATAGGACTTTCACTCAAGCCAGTCTGGCTTCAAATTCAGAGACATTCTTGCCTCAGCTTTCCCTTTTATGAACCCATTCTTTGGACAGTAAATTACAGATTGAGTTATGTGCTAATGCTACAGCAGGCGATAAGGAAAGGAACCAGGTTCCTTTCTAGGCTGGCCGGTGTAGAATTGAGGCTGCTGTGTAGTTTCTCTGGGAGAAAGTGGGAGTTTGTGTTCAGCATTGTGTTTTCTCTTGCTCCTAGGATAAGGTGAAGTTTGGATTTAAGGGACACCAAGCATCAGTCATGAATTTTTATCCTTTAGGAGGTCTCTCATTACCTGATGACAGAAAGGATTAGGGGCCAGGAGTTTCCAGGTGAGGTTGACAGTGGCTTTGAAAGACTGTCCAGTCCTCCCTACAGCTAGTGCAGGCTCTGCCGTTTGCAACAGTATTTGTAAGCACTCTCCTGCACTCATTTTTCTCAGGACTGAGAGAGGTATTGTGGGATAGGCAGAACACAGCATGCTGGCCCTTGGTAAGTGGGAGGGGTGCTGTCTTGCAGTCCTTATCAGTTGCATCCGAATCCATACACTGCCTGCGGGGCTTTTTTGTCATTGATATTGCTGCTGCTGCTGCTGCTGCTGCTGGTGGCAGTGGCGGTGTGTGTAAAATCGGGCTTCTTTGATGCAGCCCAATTCTCCAGAGAGGGAACAGACTCTTGAGAGTAACCACTGGGAATTTCAGGAGCAGAAAAGGCTGAACTGCAGTGCTGTTTGGGGGCGCATTTTCTGTGTACTGTCAGGTGTAGAGAAAACACAGACTCCCCAGCCCAATGTCTCGCCAACTGTGGTCTTCCAGCACTTTTCCTGCATGCAAGATGTCTGCGAAGGTATAGATGGGATTCGGATAAGTATGATTAAAGGTAATTAGTGCGCTCATGTGGCTCACCAGTAAACACAGGCAGATGCTGGTGGACACAGCACTAATTAAAGAAACAAAAAGATCAAGACACAAGGCAGTTTAGGAAGCCTGGCCAAGGCCTCACACCGACTCGTTTTACTTAGATCCTTTGATTGGCTACTTTTGTCCCTGCCCCGAAAATATAAATTGGAATTAAATTCATGTTTGTGTTTGATTGCTTACTCATGTTACACATAAAAATGAAGGTTTTATGTAGTTTTTTTGGTGGGTTTTTATTGGCTTTTGTACCGTTATTATGATGATAGTTGGATTTCTGTGACATTGTATGTTTCAACTATAGCTCAGGGTATGCATGTTGCCATGTGAGAGTGAACCATGTCTTGGACTTTCCCCTTTAAACTTTACTTCCCATTCGCCCTTCCAAGCACATTATTGAAAATGTCTTGGGAGAAACAGTTGTCTTGAGAAAGATTGACATTCTAACCCACCAATTATACATCTTGAGCTTGAGGAGTCCTTATTGTTACCCCGGATTATCTACCTGTCATTTAATATCATAACAATGTCCAGAGCCAGGCATGGTGGCAGACACATATAATCCTAGCACTTGGGAGGCTGAGGCAGGAGCATCAAGAACTCAATGCCACTGGTTTCAGACTGAAAACAAAACAAGGTCTCCAAAGATGGCCCAGCAGTTAAGAATGCTTTCTGTTCTTTCAGATGGCCCAGCTCTGTTCTCCAATCCAGTCCCAGGGCATCTGTCTCTCTCTTCTAGCCTTTGCAAGTATTTTTACACACATAAACATGTCCAGGTACACATAGGTGTACATAAATGATAATAAACTAATTAAAATAAAACAAAAATTCAAGTTAAAAATCAAAAACAACATCAAACAACAACCAATTAAAGCCATAAACTTTGTATGAAACCACCCAAGCTCAGATGTTGCTTCCAACAGTGGCACGAGTTGAATGAACTATTTAACTTCTTTGGTCTCCAGGCTCAGCATCTAAAGCTAGCCACAGATTTATGAGCAGGGTTAAGTGCAGTTTTTAAAATGCTATTCGATTCTTAGTAAAACATATTGGCAGGTAGCAATATAAGTTACTTAGCATCACCTCTATTGTCTCCGTGTGACACATATCAGCTAGGTACTTGGGCTCCAACTACTTCAGGACTATACTTAGAGATAAAGCTAGTTCAGGTCCTAGGACAGTTTGCCCATGAGTGGCGTTCACTGTCTTTGAGGATTATAAAGCAGGGGTATAGATATGTTTGCCTAGAATTCATTGCACTCTCTGCCTGCTTTTGCTCTAATACTGCTCACCTGGCTGTCAGAGTAGCTCCCCTCAGGCAAGCTGTTGGCGGTGGCATGCATACATAACCTTCTAGTGGTACCTCTGCTAACAAAGCGAGGATTCTGTCTCCTCCTGGCTTCAGACCATTCTGATGCACTTGCAGTGACCCATGTCCCTTCATCCAATTCAGGAATACCATACTGAGCAACCTATTGTGTGCATCAGCTACAGTCTGTTCAGGGTTTCCTCCAGAACCCCTCCCCAGTCATTCTCTATCCCGCTCAGTCCCAGTCCCTCAGAGGCCCTCTTACCAATCCCTGCATAATGAGAAGGAGCATGCAGTCATCCCCCTCGGGCTGTTTAGCTTTCATCATGCAGCATGACTATCAGAGTCTGGAGGCCGATAGGAGTGGAAACATTTGCGCTCAACAAGCAGGCTCCTTCATGTGTTGTCAACATTTCATTTGTGATTCTAATGAGGCCAAGGAGAAAATCAACTGAGTGTGCTTTAGCCTCCTCCCCACCCCAGACATCGTATGCTTATAGTTTCTATCCTTCGCTTCTACCATGAGGGCATTTGAAGTACAGCTTGGGGCACGGGGTGCTGAATAGGTGAGATCTCCCAAGCCATCCTGAGGAAGCAATGTGGGTTATTACTTAGAAACTGGAGTTTTTCTACTTGGTGATGCTTTGAGTTTCTTGGAAAAGTAAAAATCATCCTCCTATGAAAGTGAAAGGGACCTTTCCCCCGGGCTCCTCAGTTGTCTATGGTTTCTTTGTTAGAGAAGCAGTTCTGTAGTGTTCCTGTCCGGCTAAGCTTTCTGTTTGGAGACACACAGCCTTCCAGACACACGGCAGCTAACTTGATGCAGCAGAATCCACATGGACACTTCCATCATACAGATGCGTGAGAAGTACAGCCTGGAGTCTGTAGCCACATTGCCCTAAAAGGGCCTGCTCTCACCTGATCACAGAAGCTAAGCATGGCCAGCCTTGGCTAGTGCTCAGATGGGAACAGTACTAGGGAACCATGCAAAGAGGAAGAGATCCATGGCGCTCACTCTAAGGATATAATCAAGGGATGTGATGTGGGAGGCTGGGGCAGGTATACCTACAGATTCTAACCAGACTAAATTCACCCCAAGGAGGTCAGGGTCAAGAGTCCATGCAGACGCAGGCATGATGTGTGTTGGGCTGAGAGATCAGATAGAGGGCTCAGTACTGCCTGGGACTTCAGGAAACCACTGTGCTTATGACGCCATGATAGGGGGGCTGGAGCACATGGACCCTGGAAAGAGGGACTGTTGCTGCTTGTGAGCTCAGACCTCATCTTCCACTCTGTTATTTACTTATTACATAGAAAGGGTTTTCTTTCTCTCATGCACACATTACGCTAATGCTGTTGTCTGGTGTTTGGGTCAGGACTGGAGCCCTACAGGGCACTTGAGCAAAGCTAACACATCACTATTGGAAACACTGAGTGACTGTAACTAGCAAGATGCATTTGCTGTCCTCTGAATGCCGTGGAGGAAGGAGGGAAGATGGCAACTTCGTGGACACGACAGAGTATCAGCACACATGTTCCAAATCCCAAGCTCCCAATACAGCTTGTAACAGAGGACTGTCCCTGCTTAGTCCAGATGTCCTGGAGTCCAGTGTGGAAGAACAGACTCTTCTGGAACCTTCAACTTCTCTGCTGGAGCAGAACTTGCCCTCCTGTGAGATGATGCAGATGTTAGCGTGGACACAGAAGTCAGCAGAGGAGGAGGCACGCAAGTTTGAATGTCAACAACCATCGCTTTGTAGGCTCATCAGGGCCTCACTCAGTAGCCTCCGGGTTCCAGACGTGATCCAGGCAGAGACAGGCGCCATCACTCAGCCCCTGGTACCCTGCTAAGTCCCAGCACTATCTCTGAGTTCTATCTTTAGCATTTGCAAAGCAGACTGACCTTAATGTCCCTAAAATCTGTAATACAAAGCCAAGTGCCAGATATCTGAAGCTTAGAAGTAGCTGACCAAAGTTGCCTGGCCCTTCCTTAACCTCTGAGGCTCGATGTCAAAACTTTATGTCCTTGCTCTTGTGAGAAACATTACTATATTTTTTTTGCAACCATGGAAGTGAGTCAAGAGTTCTTTTTGAAAATAGCCTTCAAGTGAGAGACACCATTTGTGGCCATGTTGCCAAAGAAGGCAAGCTGGGATCTGTGTTTTGCATAGGAAACCAAAGGGTTGCCTCAGAAACAGGATTCCAGAAAAGCTTTGGTACAACCTGACCAGCCTGTGCTTTTAAATGTGGACAAGTGGATCATCCCTGTGATTGCCAGGAGAGGCTATGTAGGTGCAGGGAGTCTCCTAGGTACCATCTTCCTGAAAGTCACCCAGCACACCACTCTTTCAGCCTGAGAAATGAAGTGGCCACAGTGTATGGCAATCGGAAAGGATCAAGAACATCAGAAAATGAAGGGGCACCAAGAAGCGAGGGAGTCAGCCTCTGCTTGTGGTGATGGGGCACTGCCCAGAGCAGCTTGCTCTCTGACTGCAAACAACCAACTCTGGCATTATAGAGGGAGGTCTTCCTGGCACTCCTCAGTGATACCTGGGAAGGATTATTATCTCTTCTCATAGGAGAAATATCAAGGCTTCACAGACTGGCTTTCTTCATAGCTTTGACCCTACAGTGCTCTGTCATCTTGCCTTATTACTCCAATCCTTTCCTTTGTATTTAAGCAAAAGCAAAAGAAAGACCCTAAATAAAACTTAGATCTAAACAAAGCCGATTTGGTGGAGATATTCCATTTCTACTGGAAGCAGACCACCATTGCCGGCTTCCAGGGACCGTTGCTGTGGTGCCACAGCCATAAAGACAAGAGAAGGATTGCTGTCTTGTTTCTGTAGCATTCAGGAGATCTTTGCAGGAGCAGAGGTGAGGAAAGGGGCTACTGGTTCAGGGAATTAGCGCCAATGTGGTCCATTCCTCTGTGCTGTTATCAATCACATCTCGGACACACTGGTTATGGCAGCTCCCCTGTTCAGAAGCTGCCCTGCAGGCTCATGTAACCTCTTTCAGTGACTGGGCAGGAAGGAGCTAGCTCCCTTTGATCTGCGGACAGTAGCAAGAAAGGCAAGGCATTTACAGCCTTCCTGCCTTCCTTGTCCAGCTGATTGTTTGGACAGCCCTAAGGAAAAGGCCCCTTGTCTACCTTGGCCATCCAGATCCCTCCACGGAGCATAGTTTAGAAAGGAGAAGAAGTAGAGTCTGTGCCGTCACATGGAGGATTGAGGTCTTCCTGCACAGGAGCATATGCGGGACTGAGATCTGAGCAGATGGTTTTCTCAAAGAGAGGGATGGAAGACAGAGAGGCCAGAGTTCATCCTAAAGTCATCCCACTGAGTGACAGACATCTGTGGACAAGGAAGGAGCCACACTCACCATGGAGATTTCCAGTCCCATTTACCTCAGAATGCTTGAGCGAACATACACACATGCATTTTGAAAATCAAGAGGTGGCCTTGGAAGACTAGCTATTTTCTACATATTCTTCAGAAAAGAGGAATTAAGAAAGTTTGAATGGAGCAGGCAATGTCTCTTTAAGTCATATTCTGGTTCCCTGTAGTGCAATATACTTTGATGGGTTAAATACAGCTCAACTCAAAGCACTGCCTTGGTGCTGAATGCTGTAAAATTCAACTATTCCTCCCTGATATTTGATTATGTGCTACAGCATTTTGGGATGTGGATATCTCACAGATATTGGGCTATGTGTTTTATGCACTGTCAGGGTGAACTTTGATATACATGAATGTGTAAGACCTTCTTCTGGTCTTTATATATTATAATATTTTTAAAAGCTTGGCTTCCTTGCTCCCAAGCTCAATTTTATTCAAAATGAATATCAAAGCTATATAAGTATGAATACCTAAAATGATCCCAAACAAACAAACAAACATTATTTTATGAGTCTTGGGAGATGGCCCAGTGGGCAAGAACTCTGCTACATAATCATGAGGACCCAATTTCAGAACCCTACACACCCAGATACAAGCCTATAACACACAAGCATTGTTGGAAGTGAAGTGTGTGTATGCAAAAAAAAAACACAAAAAACAAAAAAAACAGAGGGTCTGCAGCTTTCGGCCAACCAGTCTAGTTGAGCTCTATACTGAGCTCTGGGTACAGTGAAAGATCTTGATCCAGTGATAAGTTTGAGAGTGAGATACACACACATACATACATATACACACACACAAACAATACACACACATACAATACATACAATACACACATATAAGATATAAAATAAACACATACAATACATACATGCACACATACAAACATACACACATACATACACACACATACATACGCCCACATACATACACACACACACACACACACACACACATATACACCCACCACAAAAAATAAAATTGTTTTATGAAAAGCCCTTTTTGCCTTCATGTTACCATTACATTTCTTCTGGTATATTCTATTATTGAAGATATTTGTTGAGGGGACTTTGTTTTCATTCGGAAACTCACATGCAAAAGAGACGCCCTCATTTATACACGATGCATTCACCTCTCTAACAGCGGCCAAGGGCGATTGTGTCTTTGCATCTTGAAAAATAAATGCGCAAAGCTACAAATGCCGATCCTCTTAAGAAGACTAACTTTGTCATTTAATAAGGGAGATTATTCCATAGATTTAAAACCAGTTAACACATTTAAAACTTGATAAGACGAGGCAATCCTCCTATGTTTCCTGTTCTTCAGTGATTAAAGCAAGTCAAAGGCTGGGCTAGGAGAGCTTTTCCATGGTGCAGAGTAATGCCGTGAATGTTTCTTCTGGTAATGCAATTAGGAAATATTGGCCCCAGTTAATGTAACTTAAACAAAACATGTTGTCCTCCTCAAACTTGTTCAAGTTGTTAAACAGGCAAAGCCTTGTCCAAAAAAGTTAAAAAACAGGGGCATATAGTGTTTCCATGGAAACTCTGTTAAAATACTGATTTGTGGATATGATCATAATCAGACCCATAATCTAATATGACTGAATTAAATGAAAAAGAATCTCAGTTATGAAGTAAGCCCCCTGTGTAAGAGCATTCTTACACATACAGAAACACATGGGTCCTGATAGACACTCTCTGCAGACTCCTTGGTGCGGCGTCGAGCAGCAAGACTGCAGTGTTGGCTGGCGTTTCTTCTCCCGCCTCCATTCATTATTTCTCATTTTTATAGAGCTGGGATTATGTGGGGGAGCAGTAAATAAAGTCTTGATGACATTTGGGGTTTTCAATATCTAGCATTGCTCTACACTCAATGCCCCATATTGTTCTCATTGTCTTTTGTGACAAGAGCAGATAACCCATAATATTTAACAGCTTGTGGGAGAGTACAAGGTCAAATTTTATGAAGGCCATAACTTCTTTCTGCTAACAGAATCTTGGTGGAACACTATGAGGTATCAGATGCTTGACCTCTATAGGAGTGGATGCTAGGCCAAGGACAGGGGTTAAGACAGAGGCTTCAGGGTCATACATTTGACCCTTCCTTGCCTTAGAGTTCTGCAACTCTGTTTGAGCCTGTCAAGGTGTCAAGGCTGCAGTGAGAATGGAACCTGTTCCCATCTGAGACAAACTTCAGCTTGGTGAATTATCAAAGGCAGACATCCCTCAGCATCTCACTAGATAGCTTCGGAAATTGTCCCAGTCAGCTACAATCACAGGTGGTACTCAAGGGATTCGTTTCTTTGGCAAAAATGCATCTTTGGTCAAGTACAAGCCTCACGTAGAGTGTACCAAGTGACTGTTCTCCAGAGCAGGACAATTGTGTATAGCTTAGTCCTGGCTTTCCAGAACATGTATTGGAAGACTTCACACTAGCTGAGAACCATCTTCTGGGCAGGTAAAGTCAGAGGAAGCTGAGAACTGTAGACTGTGACACAGGGGACAGTGACCAGTCTTCCATTAGCCCTCCACTGTAGCTACAGTGCTCAGTGGTGTACACATCTGCAGACTCGGGCACAAAAACACAAATCACAAAGAAGGACGCAAGCTTTTACCTCTCGATGCTTCCTCTTTCTAACTGACTTCCTCTCATTGCCAATCCCTGAGCGTAGTTTTCAAAGCTTAATAAAACGAACGTAGCTTACAGAGAAAGCAGGCAGGCCTTGGACCTCCACTTCTACCGTGAGGCTCTTCCTAAAGTCAACTGCTTTCAGCTTTCTCTGCTGTGTTTTTCTCGCTGGCCAGTGGACACTGCTGCGCTCTAGTTAATTTTACATGCTGGTTATTATTTCCTTTAATTTATAGTGGCTTAAAAGTCTCTTCACACCAGCTCTCCTTGCCATCTCCCTAGTGCATGAACAGTTAGTTAGCCTACTTCTTACTTTCCACTTATCAGAGCGGGGTTATAGTATAGAATAGTCTTAGCTATGTATAGTCCTTGTGTAAAATAATGGCTATTGTGTGTTTCTTTTTATATTATCCTCCTGCTATGAAAAACCCCCTTGTCCCTTTACTTGCTTAGTTTTTCTCCCACCTGTTAGGAACTCCCCTTAGCCTGTGTTTTGCCAGCTACCACAAAAGCCTATTTGTACTTTTTGCTGTTTTTGAAATAGAGGCTAAGGCTGGAGAGATGGCTCAGAGGTTAACAGCACTGACTGCTCTTCCAGAGGTCCTTAGTTCAATTCCCAGCACCCACATGGTAGCTCATAACCATCTGTAATGAGATCTGGCACTGTCTACTGGAAAGTGTATATATAGTAAATAAACATTTTTTTTTAAAACAGGCTCTCTGTGTAATTCTGGATGTCCTGGAACTCTATATGTAGATCAGGCTGTCCCTAAATTTTAGGCAGTCCTCCTTCCTTTGTTTCTCAGACACTAGAATTAGTGCTTCATACCCTTACTTCTGGGTCTATTAGTGTATTCTGCCCATCTGATAGTTCTGCCTGTCTCCCATACCATGAAGACCATTTCCCCATCACACCCTCTCTTGTCCTTGTGGCTTTCTAGGCCTGCTGGGCTGCTGCCTTCCTGAGACCGCTCCTCACTAATTTCCTCTATCATGTCCCCCTTGTCCTAAACCCAAGTCTTTCTTCCTCCCGATATCATCGCTCATTTCACTAATAAATATTCTCAGAATTTTCTAAGTCCAGGGAGGCTATTTTCCTCAGTGCTTTCAGCTTTGAATGTGCCTTACTTCTATTGATTTCTTTGATAATCATTTGACTAGAGGTAGACTTTTGAGTTAGAAATATTCTCTCAAAATCTGTAGGCATTGTTCCACTTCCTTGTGATTCTGGGCGGTGTGTAAAATATGAGATCAGTCTATTTTTCAGATCCTTTGATACGACCAGGTTTTTATACCTTAAATATATACCTGGATGTACCCATTAACTGGTGTTTAGAATGCCTCCTAATTTATAATACCGAGTTTCTTGCTAGCTTTTTGAATAAGAAATGTATAACCTTCAGTCACAAGTATTTCTTTCATTTATTTCTCGGCTCTTTTTGTTTTCCTTTATGGGAGTTTTTCTTTCTTCCCAGATATATCTTCCTACTCTTAAATTAATTTGTATTTTGATTATTTTATCTTGAATTTATAAGATTCTTTGCTTTTGTTCTTTTTTTTTAAATAGTAACTTGTTCTTGTTTCTGGGACAGGATGCCTCTCTAAGCATGTTGACTCTAGTTAGATAGTTTGTTTTGTTCTTGCTGTCTGCACTATTAATTCCAGCTCATTTCCTTTTATGTTAGTTTTATCTTTGTCATAACGAAGGGTCTCAACATACATGTGCTGCTGTGCTGCCTCATTCTATTTAAAACTGAAACACCCAAATGCTGACTGAGAGGTTATGCTGGGTGCTCTGGGGCCTGGGATGGCTCATCCTCGTCTCTAATTCTAGGGCTTACTTGGGGACTATAAGGCTAGGAATTTTCATCCATTAGGATGCCAGAATTTGTTTTCCAGTCTGGCCCTTTACTCCTGCCTCTTCTGGACAGGCACCCTTTCAGGACCATCTACCCTGGCATTTGTGGTATGGGAAACAGGACTGCTAAGGTTGCCCCTCCACCTATCTACATCAGGGACTCGAATTCTCAATGGATCTGGGCCTGGAAGCCATGACTCTGCACCTCCGGTCCCACTCTCCCACCCACCTAAGCTGGAGCTGTGAGGAGCCTCCCTGCGGTTCCTCCGGAGCCCCTATCCTTTTCTTCTAGCTACCTGTGTGACATGGTAGGACCACACAGGAACATAAAGGAGCTCGCAGCACATGAAAGAGCTACTTTACCGACAAGCCAGTAGGCAACAAGGCAAAGCTGGAGAAATCTTGGCTGTATGAGGGGGGAGAGACAGCAGCTAGAATGGGGGGACCTGGCTCTTTCTCTACCCACACTCTGTACATTGTCCTTTACCCAACCATGTAACCCTTTCCCAACATCAAGAAAACATGTCCCCCATCCATTCTAAGTTCCCTCAATTCTAAGATAAAGAGAAGGCACTTCATGTTTAAGTGCGTCTCCTAAAAGCTTCTGGTTCTACAGCCGTCCTCCTGAGGGACATAGCCCTCGTGTGGATGGGAAGGCATTGCCCGTCAAGGCTTACCCTGCAGTCCCTGCTTCAGATTAAAAGCTACTGCCCTGTGATCCTCAGGAGTTTGAGGCTCCCTTTTCGTGCTCACATATTATGTAGTACGTACACATCTTTCCAACCAGTCACAGAGGTCATTGGCCGCTTAGTGTCTGTGCCTCTTAACAGAATCGAAGCCCGAGGAGCACCTAAGCTGTCACACCTTCCCTAGGTCCCCAGCTCAGAAGGTCCTCATTTGCAAGAGAGTAATAGAGGCAGGAGAGCAGCGGGTAGATGTGACGTGGTAACCACCAAGAACTGAAAACGGGGCCTCTTAGGAATAGTTCTTCTGCAGGTTTGGGAAACTGAAAAGAAGATGTGACAAGAAGGTAAAGGAGTCTTATCCGTGTAGATGTCACGTGACGGGTTGGTGCATCTTTGTGGGAGTGGCAGGGAGCACGTGTTTTTCCCCTCGTTGCAAAAATACCCTGCTTGTGCTCCTCCCCGCTAGATAAAGAGTAACTAACTCTTCCTTCTTTCCATAAACACTTGAAACACAGGAAGACATAAAAAGCAAGAAACGCAGTGTGGGGAGTAGTGGTTGTTTACTGTTTGGTCTCTGGCTGAGATCTTTCTGGGGGCACAGAGTTCCCGAGCTAGAGATCTTTATCTGCGCTCCAGGACTCGAGACAGACGCGGACAAGCAGCATGAAAAATGAGCTGCCTGTGACCAGAGTCCATCTCTCAGGACTAGTTACCTGGACAGCCTGAGGGAGGGAACTATGCGGGGCTCTTGGCAGCTGTGAGATGTAACCATTTAAGGAGGATTGAAGTGGCCTATTATTGGAGCAACTGGTGAGAGACAGTGGGATGAACCAATGAGATAGAGCTCTTAGAGTCCTTCGTGCGTGGATCTGGGAACAAGTACTGGGTTTGGGAGAGGAGATTACTGACTCTGGCAGACTGAAGGGTCCTCATTATTCTTTTCTGGAACCCCTAAAGGAAAGTGATCTTGCATTCTGAGAAAATGCTATAATACCAAAGATAACCATTCCTGGGCTTTTACTGTGTGCCAGACACTCGGCTTGATCTCACTTTATCATCTCAGCTTTAAAACTGAGCCGAGGGATATTAAATAACTTGCCCAAATTCCTTCCGTGGCCGGTAAGTGGGAATGCTAGACTCTGATCCTGAGCCCACAATAGCTCTGTGCTGCCTCTTGGCTTTTTCAGTAGACTCTGAAACAGGAAGGGGTGGATTCATCTTTCAAGGGCTCATGCAACCCTAAGAGAAATCAAGAGGTCCTAGAGACTGTAGCCAGACAGGGAGGAAGAAGGTCCTGGATGTGGCTGGGATCCTGCTGTTGGGAACACCTATAGGACAGACCCACAGCATTCTGAGTATGGGGTCTCCTCGACGGCCTGGCACTAGAATCGGTTGAATTACAGTGTGGAGATAACTGAGACTTGGCAGCATATGAAGGACTCTTTGGTGTGGTGTTACCCAATGAAAGCAAGTCCAAACTCTGTCACTCAGGCCCTGGGCCTGGACCACATGCTCTCTTTTGTGTTTCAAGCATGCTAATTCGGAACAGGGAATGGGGAGCTTTCACAGTCCCTGAATGATGAGGGAGGTGGCTTCGGAAGAATCAGTACAGGTAGTTCTCAGGAATGTAAGTGAGAGCTCCTTTAAGCCTTCAGATCACACATCTGCCAACACATCTGCCTGCACTGCCCCAGAGCAGCATGGTCTCAATCTCTTTGATGCCTTCTAAAGTTAGCACTAAGCTCGCATTGGCAAGCTCTAATCGGGAGCCACGCATGGGATGGTTCTGGGAAGAAAGCCTGGCCTCTCTTCTTCAATGCAGGCAGACCACCTATGGAGAAGAAGGTGGTAAGGTCCACTTGAATACCACCCACCAAGTGTTCTAGACCTTCCTGTGACCGCAAGTTACAAAAGCATTTATCCTTGCTCCTCCACTACCCAACCCTCATGCCCTTGACTTTCTTGCCTAGGAGAAGAAATAGGACCCTTTGAATCTGGAAAAGCCTAGGTGTGTATTGGATTGGGGGTGACTCGTGAAAGTCATGAAAGCAAGTGGTCCCTTACTGTGCCACCTCATTATCTACCTTTTGAAAAAGTGGTAGTTTTCTGGCATTTTCCACTGCATGTATATTTGTGTGAGGGTATCAGGTCCTCTGGAACTGGAGTTACAGACAGTTGTGATCTGCCATGTGAATGCTGGGAATTGAACCTGGGTTCTTTGGAAGAGCAGCCAATGCTCTTAACCTCTGAGCCACATCTCCAGCCTATTTACTTTTTTTTTAAGATTCATTTGCTTTTATTTTATGAATATGGGTGCCTTGTCTGCATGTGTGTCTTTGCACCACATGAGTGCCTGGTTCCCCTGGAGGCCAAAAGAGGGCTTTCGATCTCATAGAACTGGAGTGACAGATGGTTGTGAGCCACCGGGTTAGTGTTGGGAATCAAGCCTGGTCCTCTGAAATAGCAACAAGTGCTCTTAACTACTGAACCATCTAACTAGTCAAATGATAGTCATCTTCACTAAGTTACTTAGAGCAGAGAAAGAGTCCGTGCATATCATGCTTGTAGATGCAAAGGCACCATGTTCCTGGAAAGGGTTGTGCCATGTGAAACATTGTGTGCTCAGCCAACTTGGTCCACTGATGGTGCTCTGCACATGGAGGGTATTGAGGCTGCCTGGGAAGGTGCTCCAGCATGCACAGATGATATTTGCCATGAAGTAGGAAAGGCAGCATGCATGGCATAAACCCACCTCCCATACTACACTTGTGGTCAGCTGTACATTTGCCCTTCTCCTGAGAGGAGAAGCCACCGTCTAGACCACAGCTGAGTGTTTCAGAATGCTCTCCACTGAAGACGACAGAAACCAAGTTCAAATTAGCTTAAGCAAATATCAGTACATTAAAGGTAGTAATTATTTGCTATGTGAAGTAGGTGGACACTGTTTCACATAACTAAAACAAAACCCCAAAGCTTTCTCTAGTTTCCAGTACATTTGAATCTAGAGCACAGCAGAAGTCACCAAGGTTCCCTGTCTCTTGTTTCCCTTTCCTGTGTGTCTGTCCTGTTCTCAGCAGACCCTCATTATCCAGTGCTTCCCTTGGACCAACTCAGCAAAAGTCAGTTTCAACTGAGAACCCAAGAGCTGATTCTCATCAGCATAGCTCAGGCCAGCACCTATCAGGGGCAGAAGAAGGAAGGATGAATCCCTGTGCTTGGGGATAAAGAATCAAGTCTACAGTAGAGCTCATGGACTGAAACTATAGGCGTATCATTTCCCAAAGGAAATGGTGGGGTATCCATAAGAATGAAGGGGTTCTCTACCCCTCAAATAAAGGATTATATGTTCCCAGACGGCAATGTGCTATATGCTCTTCCTGTCCAGCTAGAGTTGGGGCTATCGCTGGAGTCTTTCCGGCAAGCTTCTGACCTCTGCATACCACTAGCAGCTGGGATCAATGGTGCATTCCGGCTTTCAGCTTTACTCATGGCCCATCTATTCCACAGCTACACGGACTGCCCTAGAGTTAGTGTCCTTTGTCACCATCCTCAGTATGTAAGTTGGTCGTTTCCAACCTGATTATGCTGCGCACTTACAAACAGCCATTCTACAAACCTCCCAGTGTGGTTTAACCAAGACCTCAGAAAATTCCGGCACTAGATCGGAGGGCCACACTCCAAAGCAGGGAATATGATCCGCGCCGTAGATGACTCTGCCCTGTGGACAGCCTCCTGGGTGGAGGATTCCATTTGCTCAGCGGAGACGGCCCCCACCAAGCTCCTCTGGCGTGTGTACTCTGGGTAGAAGTAATTATTTTTATGAGGCATTATTCATGTCTAGTCTACCCGAGGGCCACCCCAAATTGTGTTTCTCTAGCTATTAAAGGCTTTATCAGGCACGCAAAGTCTCCAGCAGCTTCCTCTAGGGGAAAGAGCAGAATTCCTCTTGAAGTCTACCAACCTCTAGGGGCAATTTGCTGCCCGTTTCAGGGCTATGCTGAGAGGTTGGCACCTGAAAAAAGGACAGAATCTTTCTCTTTCAAGAGAAGCTGGAAGATGGGAGTCGGGAGTGCGAATGAGGCACCAGGGGTGTTCCTACGCGGCGGCTGGACTCCCTTTCTTGTCTTGTTGTGAGCTGGCAGACTTTAACATGCTGAAGCAACGTTTGTCAGATTTCTCAAATTTTGAATGTGGCTCTGACCCAAATGAATGTAGATGTTGTTTTAGCACTAGGAGAGATTCATTTTAATGTACAGATGTAACCACTACAAAGGCCCCTTTTAATCTACTGGAGGTTCTGGTCCTTGCTAGCTCCTTTGCTCTCAGTCTCCTTCCTCATTTTAGGGAACTGGTGGATGTCACAAAACTGCAAAGCATGCTCCATCTCCTAATGCAATGACCAAAGCACTGATAATAATAATAAAGACGCTTTATGAAAGAAAGAGTTAGCAAGGCTCTGTACCCTTCCCCAGCCTGCCAGGCATTCAGAGGCAAAGCTGTATGATAGGGTCAAATGTGCCACAGCAGGACTGAACTCTTCAGCTCTCTATTGTGATGTGGCCCCTATGGAAGGGGGTACCCTCACTATTCTGGTGTTCTTTAAGCACAAAAGGCCCTTCTGTACTCCTGTTCAGCTCTTAGATGAGACAGTTATCATCACCTGAGCTCTGCCCCAGACACCAACATCTTAGACCTTGATGAGAATCAAGAGAAATGAAAGAGAAGCACGGAAGAAACATGCAAGCATGTAAGGTTTGCTGAAGCCAAGTTTATGCTTCAAACCAGTACCAGCAGAGGCAAGCCCCAGGCAAGGAGCGAGGGCAGAGAATAAGAATGCACACTGGGTACAGTGGTAGAGAGGATGCTGAAGTCAGGGCAGTTCCCAATCCTATCCCACTCAATATCCTGCTATTCTTTTAATAATATGGAATATGTTGGCTATATCTCAAGATGAAATTAATATAAAATATAACTACTTTCCAATATGCCACCAAAAATAATCTAAAAAAAATGTCCCAACTGTATTATCTTTGTACGATATAAAGATAATAACTTATAGTGGATGTCTTAATATGTAAATACCTTAGATTTTCTAACAGAAGAAGGCAGAACGGAGTAACCAGAAGCCACTCCTCCACTCTGAGGTAGAAGCTCTATACCACGACTGCTCTGTGTCCATCACACCCTTGAGAGTAAACCTATATGTAGATAAAGAAAAGTAGGCCTGTTTCTTGCTCACACACAAGACCATGGCTAAACTTCTAAAGATACCTTGTTCCTTTCTGTGAATCAGAGCTGATTCAAGGCTCAGATTTGGATCCTGTTTCCAAGTACTTCTGCCCCAGGAAGTGCGCTTGAGGCCACCAGGCACATAGAATCATTTATTATGAGGGATTGACCCGTGGATTGTGGGACATTTAGACACTAACAATCAGAACATCACCACAGAGTTCAAAAACAGCTTCCTAGGGCGTGATGCAAACCCTGCTGTGGACCAAAGGAATTGGAGAAAATGAGTAGCTAACTTAAGAATAAGGTTCATGGCTCAGTTCCTAGTTCCACCAAGTCCAAGGACCTTCAGGGCCCTGATTAAGTCACTCAGCAATCTTCTACCTTTCGTGTGTGTGTGTGTGTGTGTGTGTGTGTGTGCATGCGCGCACGTGTATGTGTATGCCTTATGTGTATATGTTCATGTGGGTATGTGCACATGTATGACATCAAGTCTTCTCCCTTTACTCCTCTTGCTTTTGTTTTGAGATAGAATCTTTCACTAAGCTGAAAGCTCACTGATGGGCTAGACTTGCTAGCCAGTGGGCTCTAGACTCTTGTTTCCACCGTCCAGCACTAGGGGTTGCAGACATGGCTTCTGTGCCCAGCTAGGGACTCAGGTCTTAATGTGTTATCAAATGAGACATCTCCCAAGCCCTCAACTTTTCTATAACACGAAGAAACTATTTACTCCCTTGAAGATTGCCATACAGTTAAGTATGATGATCCAGTCAGTCCTGACTTGGCCCGTGGTGGATGCTTGGTAAACGTTCTTTCCTGTGTCATGGGGACTAGTGCTTTCTTATCTCTTGTACCTGTGTGTCCAGGTCCACGTCTCTCTAAGAAGCCTTTCAGATGGGAAACATCAAGCATCCATCCACAAGTTCAACCCTTAAGAGACTTGCTTGTTCTCAGTTGAAAAAAATGATAAGATCAGTGTCTACCCATGGAGACTCTAGGACAGTGGCTCTCAATCTTCCTAATGCTGTGACCCTTTAACATATTCCTCATGGTGTGGTGTCCCCAACCATAAAGTTATTTTTGCTGCTACTCCATAACTGTAATTTTGCTACTGTTATGAATCATAATGTAAATATCTGATATGCAACCCCTGGGAAAGGGTTATTCAACCCCAAGGTGGGTCACAACCACAGGTTGAGAAACACTGCTTTAGGTCTTACAAACTCTCAGTACTGTCTACTAATGTACTACCACAAGGAAACCAATAAAGATAGGAACTAGGAAAGTAGCAATGGGAGGTGAATATAATCAAGGTACATGATATGCTGTGTACATGAAATTCCCAGAGAATTGGTAAAAATGTTATTAAAAAGAAGAAAGGGCTAAACGTGCAGGGCATAGGAACTTTGTAAGATAGTTCTATTTCCCCCTCTCTTGGGACATTCAGGGCTGGTTGAAAAGCATTGGATGCAGCTGAGGCTCTCTTATACAGTGGTCAGGTAGATGATGGAGATGGGTAGAATAACAGTACCAGTCATTCCACAGGTCTCTGAGAAAACGCCATTCTCTCAAAACCACCTCTTAGCATAGTTGGGTAACTTTAATTCTTTCTCTTTTGAAGGTTTGTTGTGCACAGGAAAAGGTCTAGTTTCCATGGAAACAGCAGCAGAAGTGTGCATGATTTAAGCTGTTGGGTCTGTTGTTTCCTTAGCATGTCTGTGGACATGTGGTCCAGCAGTCAGAATGTGCCTATACTTCCTCTGCAGCCTACTGATGTCACCATATGTTAGGGACTGGAAGCTCTGAGCCACAGCCCTTAGGTCTCTTTCAGGAGATAGAAAGGACATGGGAAAGGGCCTGGGATTTGTCTATTTCCTCCTCTGAAGTCACCCACTGTAGTTAAGAACTCCATTGCTTATACTTTTGTGTCATGAACAAGTAATGACCATGAATTTTAGTGCTTATCTTTCAAGTGTATGTTCAATGCAGCTCTGCCTGAACTCTGTTTAACTTCCATCTGAAGCATCTAGATGGGCATGAACTCTCAGTGAATTCAGTCTCTCTCTTCCCTCTCCTCCAAGTCTTGCCCAAAGCTATAGGGGGAAAGGGCTTTGTAATCACCTAATCATGTAATCATGAGGACGTTTCCCAAGTCACCCAGGTCCATCTGATGTTCTGTCATCAGTCCATACACAGGTCAGGGCCATTTCCTCCTCCTTCCAGGGACAGTCACCCTGGAGTCACTTGACAGTTCTGGGGCCTTGTCGTGACACGCCTGCTGGGGAGGGGCCCTCGTCCTGCTGAGTTGTCTGTGTGGGCACTCTGAGATACTGTCTCCTGTCCAGCCATAGCAAGGACGGTGGAGAGGAAGCCCAGGAATTCTGTTGCCTTCCAGCACTGATGAATGAGTGTGAGTTAAGAGCGCTTGCCCCTACTCTGGAAGCACCATCTCAAGGTAGGAAATAGACACAGCATGGCGCACATCTGTCCTTCAAGTCCTCAGAGTTCTTCCTTTTCAGTCCAAGCAATCTCAGCAGGGACTGGAGGTTGGGTGGGAAACACCAGAGATCCCAGTAGCTTCTCCATTTTCTCTCCTGTCCTGAGGTTGCTTAGGGCCGCAGCTTTAAAGACTCAAAACCCCAGATTTTGTTCCTCGCCTCTGAGTTTCTCTGTGTCTTCCCTTCCCGGAGGCCAGAGGCCTGGAATGCTTTAGTTGAGGGAATGGAGAAGAGCCAGGGGGTGCCAGGAAAGTCTGCAAGGAAGAATGCTGGTAACAACTGTGTTTCCAGCTCTTAGCCCCGAAGAAAGCGCGAAAGGAAGCCGATTAACTGCCTCATGGCTGGATTGCCCTATGTGTGAGTATTCCTTCATCGGTTCTGTTTTTATTTAAAATCTTCTGAGCACCCCTAATAAAGGGGAGCCCCTTTTGGAATGGAAAAAAGATTGGAGTTGAGGGACGCAGACCTCCTACTCATTCCTAAGGGCTCTGTCTGTTGAGCCCTTAGGTGTATCCCTTGCTTACAAGGGTTCAAACTTCCCTGTCAATCAAAAGTGAAGGCCCATCATTGCCCTACAGCCTACATCAAGAGACCTTCCCAATACAAATTGTTGAAGGAACCCTGAAGAAAGTCCTTCAAGCTTCCAAGTGTGTGCTTGGGAGCAATCTCTTAATAACAGGAGATGGCTTTTCCAGCCTCTGCATCTGCCTGATTAAACTAGGGGACAAAACTAGTATCCATCACTCCAGGGCTGGTTCCCAAACATCCGAAGGTCTTGAGATTCCAGTTTGGGAAAGCATGCTTGATTACTCCAGAGCCCTGCCTGCCCTTCTTGTTAATGTATCTGGGTTCCCTCTTCCCTCCCAACTTGTGTGCAGCTGTTTTGGGAGGGTCTGTTGTAGCTGGACACATCTGCCACCCAGGTGTTTGACTTTGGAGAATCGAGATGGCCAAAGGGAAGCAGGCCCAGCTCATACATACATGCTGTTCCTTGGCTGAATGCAGTGGAGTCATCCTTTCCATGGTAAAATGAACTGGTGATTCTGGATAAAGATAGAAAAAGATGGTCTTGTTGACCCACCACCAAGAAGGCAATTCTGCTGATGACAGGCTAGCTCCAGAATGATCACCAGCTTTGTTTGCACTTCCTTATTAAATCCTGTCCATGTCTTGTAAAAATTAGGGACATTCAACTTCGTCACTTGCATCAACACACAGATGGATTTGAGTTCTCCAAAGCCCCATTCCCTTTGACATTTTAGGATTGTGCATCTGACCTAAAATGCTCTATCCATCTCCCTTATTCCTGCTTACTGGGTTATTGTGAATTTCCACTCATGACAGCGAACCTGTCCCTTCAAGGAAGAGTTACATAAACTTTTATGTACCATTGGTAGCTCTTAGAGTAAGGTCAAGATCATGGCTAAGTCACAGAAGCCTTCATCAAGACCTGAACAAGTCAAATTCAACTTGAATTTGATAAGTGCCATGAAAATTCTTGAGTCTTAAATGGATAATGGCAAATGACTTTTGCTGAGACCCCAATCTGCATCTTATGTGACATATTCAGAAGGTACTGAGAGCATGTCAAAAATCAAAAGTCCTTATCTTTGACTTTGTTGGGTCAGGAAATCAAGAATGAAGATTACATTCTTATCTACGAGTTCCAACACATGACTTCCTTCTCTGATTCCTGGTCTTCTAGAGTCTCATATGGCTGGGAATGATAGTCACTGCAGGCCTCTTGAGGTTTGCCAGTGAAGTCTCTAATGCCTCTGGCTGACACCCCACACATAGTAGAATGTCTAATAACAATATTAACTACTGTATTAGTTGGAGAAGGGTACACACAATTGAAATTTCAGCACTCAGGGCACTGAGACAAAAGGTTAGAAGTTCAAGGCCAGTCAGTGCTGCATAGCAAGACCTTATCTCAAAAATAAAATTCTAGTAATACTACTATTATTATGTGCTATTAACTTTTAAAAAGATTTATTGATTATGTGAATATGTGTGTACATGATTTTATGTGCACCTCATGTGTGCAGGAACCTGTGGAAACCAGAAGAGGGTGTTGGGTCTCCTAGAACTAGACTTACAGATGGTTGTGAACAACTCAATGAGGGTATTAGGACTAAACTCAGGTCCCCTGAAAGCACAGAGAGTGCCCATAACTGCTAAACCATCTCCTTAGCCCCTGTGTTTTCATAGCCAGATTTATAAACTAATTTTCATTATGTGGTATAGGAGGTTTTTCTGTATTTGTGTTGCTTTCATTGGTGAATAAAGAAAACTGGCTTGGCCTTTTGATAGAGCAGAAATCAGGTAGGCGGAGTAGACAGAATGGAATGCTGGGAAGAAGGCAGTGTGGCAGATGCCATGTTTCTCCTGCCTGAGATGGACGCTGGTTAGACTCATGCCAGTAAGCCACAGTCAAGTGGCGATACACATTAATGGAGATGGGTTAAACGAACATGCGAGAGTTATCCAATAAAAGGCTAGAACTAATGGGCCAGGCAGAAATTTAATTAATACAATTTCCATGTGGTTATTTTGGGGTTTAAGCTAGCCAGGCAGCTGTGAGCCATGCAGCAGGGAGCCGAGAATCGGGATGGGGCCACTGCTCCCCTCTTTACTACAATTATGGAATGTCTTACCGAATACAAAGATACTGTGAACAGTAAAAAATGTTGCATGCATTAATTTATTTGGAAGTAGAGGCATGCTGGAATTTACCATATTAAGTTTCTTGAGCTTTCAAGTTTATTGCATGTGTTAGAGAGGACAGGAGATGGCGTAGTCTTGCCCAGAGTCAATGCCTCTGGTGTTTGATAGAAAAATACAGGTGTTTCCATATCCACCACATTGGAAAGCTTAGAAACAACAGCTGAACCTTGCATCCTCTTGTGTTTACCTTGCTAAAGTTCTGGCCTCCCTGACTCAGATTTTCTCCAACCACAACTTCATCCCTCAACCAGCTGGTGAAGGGAATCAAAACAATAAATGGTATATATGCTGTAACTTAATGCTAGGTCTTGATGAATGCTATGAAGGGAATTTAACACGGTAGAACTATTGACCATAACATCCAACTACTGTGTGGCTCCAGCAGTCCAATTGCTCCTTACTAGTAGCGACAGGAGTGTCACTGCTCACCTTCCGCAGCAGAAGCAATGCCAATGCCCTTGTATCTGGAAGAAGAAGCAGATATTAAAGGGTTTGAGAATCTGATCGATCCCCACCAGTGCGATATTTCAAGACAAGTCAGACTTTTTGGAATCTTGGTAAAGTGATAGTTATTTAAAAATAAGCAATTTCCTTGTCAAGCCATATTATCCTAATAAGGAGTGCTGTTATATGAATCTGCTGTTTGGATATTGCAATTTGGGATATATTTTGTAAAAAAAAAAATTTACTAAACTTATCTTTCTGGATAAGAATTTCATTTTGTGGAACCACTATTTACATCATGGGTGTCACGTTGAAAGAGGTGTCCTTGGCTCCCAACCCTGAATTAGGCTGCAGATGCAAACTATCTCAGCCTTCCCAGGGCTAAGATTGCCGTGGAGGCCACTGAAGGTCACCTGCAGTTATGCCATGTGACCCTCGGGTGGGTTCTGGTTACCAGATTTAGCAAGTCAAAAATATTTTATCTGGCAATTCTATACATTAGTCATGGTGCAATTTCTTTTCTAAGAAGTGTAGATCTGCATATTCTGCTGCTGCAGCATAAATAACATAGAACATTTACATGGCATCCTCACAAGGTGCTGAGCTGAGCCGAACCCTAGGACTCCCTTTCTACCTACTGCACATGGGGTGGGATCCCAAGTCACCATAGTTCCCACACATCCCTACAGGGAACCAGAGCTTGGCAGCTTTGCAATGGACCCAGAGCTTCCCCCCCCCCCCCGGGAAATGAGTGTTTGGTCAATTCCCCTTTCTTTCTACATGTCCTGTAACATGAGCTTCACAATTGGAGGACTGAGCCATACCCCAGGCCTTGTGGGCTGCCCATGAGAATATTTTTACTGTTGCTTTGTATTAAACACAGTAACAAACGTTCAGCTTAGAGGTGTTTGGCAAATGTATGTGGCCTTTCTATTATGGGTTTTGAAATGTTTAGAAATTTGACCCCTGATTTTGTTATAATGTCTTTGGTGAATGTTATTAGGTGGCAACCTAATAAGAATTATTGACTGGGGACCTATAATATGGAGCTTATAATTTTCTTAATAGGCAATGATTTGTGTAGTCCCGATTAAAATACAATGAAACCCGAGGCTTAAGTGTTTTGCTCTGAAAGGGTGAAGGGATGCGAATCAACTCTTTATGCATTGCCTTGAAATCTCTGTTGAAATTATATTATTTGAAGAGTTTTGTGAGCATAAAATGATCTGACAAAAAACTTTCAATGCCAGGTCTAGCAGCCTTGGAAAGCTGGGGGAATATAGGTTTCCACAAATGAAGTCTGGAAAATGCTTCCAGATTACCTCCGGGGTAAAGAAAAAATTATTATTCCATTCCACAAGTCCTGTTAATTCTTTTCAACATTGATTCAGTCAAGTAATTAGAACCCAAATGGAGGAAGCATGTATAATTGTCATTTATTAGATTTTGCTAACAGTGACTGTTCCCAAGAAACTCTGACCAGAATGAGAAGTGGCCATAAAAGAGGTGTGGGAGCCGAGACCCCTGGCCTTCTTCCACATGTCCCCAAGAAGTCAGGCTCAGACAGTAGGTTGAGAAAATTCTAGATTAAAACAGACTTTCACAGCTATGTGTCTTCAAGGAAAATCCTCTACCATTGTTTTGTCAATCGAGAGATAACATGAGCCCCATCTCTCCTCTCTCCCTTTCAGCACAGACATACATCACACTTCTCTACATTATTTAAAAGCATTACTGCACAGTACGAGAACCTCTACCTCCCACACACCACAGGGAATGCTTCTGAAGTGAACTATGCATTTGGTAAGGGGGCTAATATTCAAAGTACCTCCTCCCCTTTTATCCTTCTGTTTCTTCATTTGGTATCAGCTAAAATATGCAGCGTGTCTGCCGCTATGCGATTTCTCCCCTTGTTTCTGCAATAACGCCTCCCTTTAAAGATGTGTTTCCAGACTTTCCCAAGATTCTGATGAACACATACTGCTTCAACCTGTATTTCTCTAAAGGTTGTGGCTCACTGACAGTGTTTTAAGAAAACTGTGGGTCCTTCAGCCTGACACCCAGGGGACAGCAGAACAGCTGCCCCTCCAAACTTTGCGAGGATGCGCTGTTCTCAGTTTCACCCAAATTAGTCCCAGGATTTCAGTTGTCTTCTTCTGCCCAACATTCCATCATGTGATTCATTAAAGCCTTCACATGAAATACTTTGCAGATGAGCTATGTCATAATTCCCATTAAAGTTTTCAGTTGTTATTCCTGTGGGAAGTTCTCTCTCTGGACATCCTCAGGCCTCTGGAATGGACCTGCAGCACTGGTGCGGTGACGGTCAGAGTTCTCTCCTTCAACACTCCAATGCCACTGGTGGCCTTATTCCAAAACCTGGGCTTATTGTGAAATATTCCGAAGAAGTGACATTCCAACTCCTTGTTAGTTCTACTTGCAATTAACTGTTTTGAAAACAAACAAAAGAAAACATTTAAACAAATGTGGCTTGGCTAACAACTGTTTCGGTGGATTGTTAATTAAGGCAAGTTGGAACCCCAGTATGCCTGGCTTTTTTTTTTTCTTTTCTCCGATCACATAGAGCAATCTTTGCCATTGCGTACGAAGGGAGAACAATTCAGGGATACTGTCAAAGTGTGGGCTGGAACTGGATAGGAGATTTTTAAAAAACATTTATTTATTGTGTATACAATGTTAGAAGAAGGCATCAGATCTCATTATAGATGGTTGTGAGCCACCATGTGGTTGCTGGGAATTGAACTCAACCTCTGGAAGAGCAGTCAATGCTCTTAATCTCTGAGCCATCTCTTCAGTCCTGGATTTTAACCCAGCATTCATACTAACCATCACTTTGCTTGAAAAGTCTGTCCAGCAGAGGACTGGTTTTTCTAGAGGAGAAAACCTGGGTGGACATTTGGTTCCAGAAATCAAAGTTCCACTCTCAAGAGAGGAGTGGTGTGGGAAACCTCCTCACCTATTGCATTTATTATTTTACTACACTTTCGTTTTCTATAACAAAGACATAGCTTCCAACCATGGGTTCAACTCATGGGTCAAAATCTTTGAGAATTTTTCCATCTGTGGTCAGGTGAGCACAGGGAAGCTGCAGGATATGACTCCACTTGTGAGCCAGAAAGAAATGATTGTTGTCCTCAATTGTCAGCAAGTCCCAAGTCTTTAAAACTCTCGATGGCTGGATACATGGCCAGGGAGCACACAGAGCTGTGGTGTGGCCATGTCAATGATAATAATCCGCTTCGGTTCTGTTCCCTGACTCCTCTGGCCTTGCACTGAATGTGTACCATTCCAGAGGCACCGCCAACATGATCTGCACTGTGGAGCATTCCTCTCAGTAATCCTGAAGAGCTTGCTTGCCATGATTTTGTGAACCCTACAGAACATTTCAGTTTACAGACAGTTCGGATTTATCACTGATGTGTTTTGTGTTTACTCTCAACATATTGTCATTAAAGGTGCATCGGTCCTGAAACAGAAGAGAATCAAAGAACCGGAAACACATTTTGCCAGTAACGTAACCAATACTGTGATCCCATGAGAACATTCTAACATACGTCATGTTTTATAGTCTTATCCTTGCCCCACATTTTATTCTTCCAGAAATGAGGCAGTGAGACTATCCTTATGGAGGAAGGAAGTAAAGTGATGTCCTTGAGGCTCAGAGCAGTAGTCTTAGAAACTGGACTCACCAACAATTCCCCAGCACCACACTTCAGTTATAATTCATTGGTGGTGCTGGGATTGCTTTTCTGTCTCCTGGATGAGCCTTCCAAGTGCATGTGGACCTATTTTATGGCTGGAGGTATAGAGCGTGTTTAGAAACAGGGGTGTTTGTTAAAGCTTTCATGCCAGGCCTAGTGAATGCTATTTTATAAACTGGATTTGTGCTCCTAGGGGTAGATTGCAAGTTGAGGCCAAGCCTGCAGAAAAATGATTTCTAAATGAATACAATATGAAAATGTTATTTTATTTCTAATTTTACATGTGACATTGTTACTTGGTGAGTTTCAGATTACCCTTGAATGCATGTCTATTAACGTGATATGAGATGCAGGCATGATTTCATCTTGAGTGCATTTGAATATAATAGCACTGGAAATGTAATTTGTATTCTCAAATTTTATAAAGCAAAATAAATCAATCTTGGGGGTGGTAGCCATATTGAGCATATTGCATTAATTTCTTTGGGGGTTTTCTCAAGATAATTAACAATTTCCCCTTGCAGAACCAAGTTGAATCACGATGGAAGACATATCTCATCTGAACTCTCTGAGCCCCCATACATAAGCCATCCTCATTTCTTTCCCCTCTAGGAAGGGATAATGTGGGCAGGCCTTCATGGAACTTTACCTTCAATCCCTCTTGTGATTGCTGATTACTGCCCAATAGAACTTTTTGCAAAGGTGAAAATGTTCTAGATTAGTACAGTGACCACAGCAGCTTTTGGGGTTACAAAGCTCTCGCCTTCTGAAAATGTGACTCATGTAACTAAGGAGCCCAGTGATGAATTATATTCACTTTTAATTTAAATAGCCACATCATCAATAGCCAACGATTTTGATAGCACAGAATCAGAGCACCAGAGGTAGCTGCCTGCACCTATATTCAAATGAATGGACCACAGGCATTCTAACAGCCTAATAGTCATGACTGATGCTCTGTGATGACCTCTGTCAGTCCAAGGTTGGTTCTCTTCAATGGTTAGACAGCCCTCCACAGTCTACCAGCCCTTGCTATTGTATCTTGCATTAATATGACAACCAACCCCCTGCCTAGCACTGATTGGGCTTCTGATAGATACAGAAACAAGAAATAGAGGATGGAATTGGGTAAAGAGGGTAAAATGTTATGAGACAGGGAAAAGAGAAAAGTCTAGAAGGAAGACATTCAGGGAAGGTCTGAGTTGTATGATGTTGAGCTGGTTTGTACCCATGTCTTATCAGCACAATGACAAGAGTTGCAGGAGCCATCATCTGTATAGTTCAGATCCAAAGAGATGTGTGGGCCTGAGATATCTGAGTATTTTGGGGGAATGTCTTCAGGATAACAACGCTCCTAACAAGTCTCATGGTTTGCTGAATTCTGAAGTCTTCCCACAAATTTTCAGCTCATCTCGGGAGGCACATTGGAAAGGATCCTGTGGAATACTGTTTGTGGGTATGTTCAGTGTTGTATGCAAAAGCAACCTGTGTTCTTATAATGGAGGTTATGAGCTAGGAGCCCTGAAACATTCTAATCACATGGAAGTGAGGAGTACCGCAGACTCCAGGAAAATATGTTCATGATTTTCTGGACTGTCTAAAAAATTTCAAACCCATGGAATGGTGTTTTTATTTTCTGAGCTCTCCTTGGGATTTGAGTTTCACTAAAGCATTTTCTGCCCTTGTTTTCCTTATTAAATTAGCAAGATCGACTTGAAGCAGAATATATTGTTAGGGCTTGAAATGTTGTTGAAAGAACCAAACAGATGGGCACGAGAAAGACCTCAGGTTTCACTTAGGTTGTGGTGGATGGTATAAGGAGTGGGTTCACTGAGGTAAAAATGCTTTCTCTGATAAGAGTTGAAAAGGAAAAACATGTGGAACAAAACAAAGGAAACCGAGTCATGCTTGGCCCCGTGTTTTACCCCTATTGTTTATTGTTTGGTTGTACTTTAAATCATTTCCATGCTTAAGAAACAGTAAGCCCTATGCACCTTTGGCCACAGTTTGTGCACAGTCCTGTCGCCCACTGTTTGGGCCCTTTGCCTGCATTTGTTCTGCAAGCTTTTGAGTGGGTGTTCAAAACTCCGAAGCTGGTCCTGCTGCTTCTGTACGTACCTTTAGTCATACCTACAGCAAATGTCAGCAGTGGTTTTGCTGTAAAGGGGCAGACAGTAAATGCTTAGGCTCTGAGGGCCATTGTGTCTCTGCTGTAATTCCTCAGCTTTAGCATTATAGGCCCAGACAGTCTGTAAACAAATGACTGTTCCAATAAAACTTTATTTACAAAACATGGCTAGATTGGGCCCTGAGCTAATCCCCAGCCTATGGGGAAGTCTTCATATGTCTTGGACTAACACCCAGGTCTCTGTGCCCTCTCTTTTCAATCCTCAAAGCCCCGTGGTCTTAAAGCCTCCCTGCCTTTGCTCATGATGTTTCCTCCATTTAGATTCCTGTTTCCTCTGGATTCCTATTTTGCCTTGAGTTAGATCTCCTTGCCATAACATGCACAGATCCCTTAGCCCACTTCATATTCCAGAATTCTTTGCTTATGCCTATAGTGCAGCCTTTATCATGGAGCTATTTCTCAGCAGGATGCTGACAGGGTTAGTGACCCCATTTCAAGTAGCACCCAACACAGAGCTTAGCACAGTGAAGGTCAGAGGGGAAAAAATGTCATCAACTCAACCCACCAATGTCATTATGAGTCTCTGAATCAAAGAGAAGTATCCAAAAAAAAGTCTAGATGAAAACCCTGGAAGTCCAAATGTGATATAGGAGCCAAAGCTATGCTGCTGGAGTTGGCATGCGGGTAGCCAATAGGAACATAGCCATGTGCAACTGGGCAGACAAGTTACCCTCAGAATCCTAGGATCTCTGGACAGTAGCCTCTTGGCGCAGAGGAAAATGAGCCAGAGGAGCGGTGTCTTGGTTAGGGCATCAAGCCTAGGGCAAGGATGCAGATCATTGGAGAGAGATCAGAGAAAGTCGGCCTGCCTGTATGATTAATGGGGCAGAGGAACTGACTCATGAGGAAAGATTAAATTGCCTTGAGGAGATGAGGTGCAGGACCAATAGAGGCAGATGATAGCAGACTCCAAGTATGTGGGATGGATAAACACCCTGGAGGGAGCAGCTAGATTCATTAGGGAGGTGAATAAGGGGTCCTGCCAGAAGATGGGAGGGTGCTCAGAAAGGGCACCGCTGGGGAAACACAGGAGGTGGCAGACGGTAAGACAACTCTGAACGGTTGGAAGGAGAAGCACTACGGGGAGGTTGCTGTGCGCTGACTGTTCAGGAATTCGTGTGTTCTCATCCAATAGGATGGGAATTCTCATTGCAGCTTGTCACGCTCTTGACATTAGAGTTTCTCAGTGCCAGGGAGGGAAGCTGGCGAGCTATAAAGAAGACAGAAAGTCTTCTTGCTCCTCCTAGATACCAGTTGCCAGCTCGAGCAGCAACGTTGAGGCCTTCCTCTCTGAAGTCAGTTGCTGTAGGCTCCTACCCGACTTTGGCAAGACCATAAGTGCTTGTCCCAAGCTTTTCTGTAGTAAAGGATACAGCCCTTGGCTCTTGGTACACCTGAGCAAATCCCAGCTGCATGTTAGTATGCACCCTGCTTTAGCCTGGTAGACATTTTGAAAGACACGTGGTATCTGAAATGCTACAAATGTCCCCCAGACTCCAAGATCATTTTCCCTGGATGGGAAATTCAACCAGGCGCCCAACTCTACTATTAGGTCTGCAGAGTCAGGGTGCTAAAGACTCCAGAGAAAAACTATGCCTCAATTTACATCTCCATTAAGTCTGAGCTACGTGAACTGAACAAGGAGAGGAAGATACCCTGGCATAGGTGCTTTTCCTTAGAGCTCCCAGGGGGTTCCATTCTGTTGGGAACCAACCGTGAACAATGATTTGCTTAGAGTCCTAGTCTTTCTCTGTAATTCCAACTATACTGTCACACTTGAGATTTTTTTTTTTTAACTACTTGCGTTTTCTCTTGCTGTTGTTATTATTTAGTTTGACGTTATTGTCGGTGTTGAAGGAAAGATAAATAGCACACAGGCAATGTACAACATCATGGCAAACCCTGGAAAGGCCATGCACACCAGGCCAGTATACAGGACTGCACTGGGGTACATGCTACCCCAGCCTCCCCACCCCACCCCGCCAGTCCAGCTCAATCATTCTTTGAACTCCTGTAAAGTATTATTACCATCTGATGAGATTTGGGCCCCGACTGTTTCACTTTCTAAGTTATGCTGACACGGCTTTCTGGGCAGACATATGATGAGCCTGTTCATGGGCTGGTTGTAAGCTTCCACCAACTGCCACCGCCTAAAATTCCTTTTTTCTCAGTGTCTGTTACTGCGGCTAGCTTTTACTGTTGCGGGAGAAAGGCAAAAAGATTTCTATAGACACACAGAGCTGTATATTCCCTCCACCCGGGGAAGATGTGCACCGGGGCGTGGGCCCAGGGGTCAGTGAAGCCAAGTCACATTCCTAGAAAGTGGCTCCCTTGCAGATACCAGCCTCATGACTGCTGCCTTTCAGATGGTGTGTCTCTAAACAAACAGACAAAAAAAAAAAAAATGAACACCGTGCAGAATATATTGGGTCCTGAAAGTAATAGCCAAGAAAGAACTAAAGAGATATTTAGCTTCTGGGTATCTTTATTTTTATGGCAAATGTCAGTCAGCTTGTGGTGGTGCCACAAATAGATGAAATTTAGGAATACATACTAAAGTAACACCGCTATAAAGAACATCTACACCGAGTTCAGTTTGTGACTGAGTTCTCAGTACAGGGACTCTTGGGACTCCCTGACCTGTGAGGTCAGGGCTATAAGGTCATAGGTGTATGGTTCACTGTTAGTTTGTTCTGCTATGTTTACATCAGCTCTTGCCATGACAGATAATTTCCAATGACAAACTGAAATAGTTGTGTAAAGGGATCTCTGATGTTTTGTTTTATTTATAATCTATCTCAGCTGTAGGCATTCAGATGAAACTTGAATTCTTCCAGAGGAAGTTCTGGACTGCCAGCAGACAGGTAAGTGCTCCTCGGCATCCTGCAGCATTAGCTGTGCTGTTGGTGCAGGGGAGCTGGTTCCGGCAGCGCCAGATTTCTGGTGAACATTGGTGAAATGGATTGCCGGCTCCTCAGAGTACCATTCATTTCCAGTACAGATCAGGCTGCAGGCATGTTAGACACCACAGGCTGGGCAGAGCAGGAAATTTGCTCCCAGGGACTGTTGGGATGAGGCAAGGAGGAGAGTGGCTTTATAGAAAGAGTTTCTCTCTTAATATCAGGGTCTTTTGTTATTCCAGGGCAGGTTTATTCTAATCACATGTGATGTCCAGCTTGTAATTTGTGCTTCTCCTTATCACATTGTAGAAGGCCATCATATGACCTGCTTTGTTGAATCAAGCATCTGCCTTTCTGGCCCAAAGACTTCAAGGGGCTATTGCCCCTTGGGAAATATTCCAAGGGCATTATTCCCCTTTGCCGTGTTGTTTGAACTAAGATATCCCAGGGGCATCTGCCCAGTATTCAACAGAAATGGAGAAATGGCAACCACTAAATTGCTTCTATCTGCCCAGTTATAAATGGTAGAAGAATATTTCCACCGAAAATGGAATCAGCATGCAAAAAGCAAGCAAGCAATTCCATATTTAATGTGCAATATTCACAATATGGAATCAACCTAGAGACCCACCAAGGCATGGATGCATAAGGAGCATATCATTTCTTAAATTATGATATGATAGGAAACTACAAACTAAGAACATAAACAAGAGTTTCCTTTTAAAGTCATTGAGAAATAGTTTTAAATTAAATAATGACATAATTATATCTTTTGTTACCAAAAGATCTGAGATCTTTAGGAGATATCATCAGTGTTGAATGACAACATAATTTAGAGGTGTGGAAAAGAGCCAGCCCTCCCCACATTGTGTCTTTGATACTATGATTCTGAATTGTGCGCACTCCAGATAGTACAGCCAAGTCTCATCTAGAAACATTCCCTTAGGATGAAACCTGGTACTTACATCACAGGCCATGACCTCCATAGCTAGGCAGCAGCCGTATCAAATGCTGGGATGACCCAGTAATATGGCTTCTTGCTTTCTTCCCCCACAGTGTGCCTCCCTGGATGGCAGATGCTCCATAAGCTGCGATGATGAGGTAAGGTGGCCTCCTGGTCATGGTCCTAGCCAAAGGGGAGTTTTAAATGGTGCATTTTGACAGAAGGAATGCTGCGGTGAATAGAGCCAGGTCTGACACATCACTCTGGGCCAGCCTCCAGACACACACACACACACACACACACACACACACACACACACACACACACACACACACAGAGGGAGAAAGAGACAGAGAGAGAGAGAGACAGACAGACAGACAGACAGACAGACAGAGAGACAGAGAGAGAGAGAGAGAAGGACATTTGTTTCATCCCCCATCCCCAATTAAATTAAACATAGTTTGGTTCTGAGAGCCAGAGAAATATGTTTTAGATATTTCCTGAACTGTGGTATTGGAATGCTGGTGTTCTATTTACAGGAAATAATATACATTACTCCCACTTAAAGATCGCATGAGATCCTACAGCTTTGTCTCCACGCCTCATCTTCTTCCCACCATCAGAGCACTAGGTGAACTAGGTAGAGCTATTGGCCCTTTTTAGAGGTAAGCAATCAAAGATGAAGCAGGCCAAGGTGGTGTATGGCTGTAATCCCAGAACTCATCCAAGAGGTGGTGGCAGGAGGGGCATACTAAGTTCAACGCCAGCCTGGTTTAATAAGAAGGCCGCTAGTTAGTTCCCTGCCACTTAGCCCCAAACTAATCACACAGAAACTATATTATTTAAATCACTTCTTGGCCCCTTAGCTCTAGCTTCTTATTGGCTAACTCTTACATATTAATTCAATCCATTTCTATTAATCTGTATATCGCCACGTGGCTGTGGCTTACTGGCTAAAGTTCCGCTGTCTGTCTCTGGTGGGGCTACATGGCTTCTCTCTGACTCTGCCTCCTTTCTCCCAGCATTCAGTTTAGTTTTCCCCATCCCTACCTAGCTCTGTTCCCCTATAGCTCTGCTATAGGCCCAAAGCAGTTCCTTTATCAACCAGTGATATTCACAGCGTACAGAGGGGAATCCCACATCAGCCTGGTCTATGGAGAAAGTTCCTGGCCAGCTGGGACCCTGGCAGAAAGAAAGGGCTTGGCCATGGGATTAAAGGGAGTTGAAGGAAAGAAAATGAGCAGAAAGCCAATGAGATAAATGAGTGGTTTGGTTCATTTTGTGTAATTAGTGAGCTGTAAATCTAGAGCTGAAAACTCTGGACTCACAGTTTTTCACTCAAACATGCCATTTCTACCTAAGATTATTCCATCTTTCCTCTTCCCCCCTCCTTCCTTTGGAGGTAGGAATTTGAATTACTTGGGTCAGCAATGGAAGAAATTAATGTGTCACAGTCTTAAACCTGCCCATTGGACTGAATCACAGTGGCCTTTCTGCTTCTACTTTGGTTGCTTCTCCTTCTCTCTGCTTTAGGTAAACATCAGTCAATCCATCAACTAAACTTTATAATCAGATATTTACAGGTCCTTCTTGTTACTCCAAGGATTTCAGGAACGTTTACCAAACATAATTTCAACCCTGAAAATATAGGCTAGGAGTAGAGTTTTAAAAAGTAGGCAAATGGAAAACAAGAGCATCATTATAAAAGGGAGTCCAGGAATGAGTTGGAGCAACAACAACAAAAGGTTTGGCACCCAGCGGTCTAGCGGCCAGCTTAAAAGAAAAACTGTTACCATAACACTGTCGTTGTATGAGCCACCATATCTGCAGAGCAAAAGCCAGTCTGCCATGTTCCCAGCAGAAGTCCGACTTTTTCTGACCATCAGATCAAAACTAATTTTCCCCGAGGAATGATCAACACCCTTTTCAGTAAGCTTGGGGATAACTTTCACATGGTAGGCATGGGGACTCAGAGTTCCCCTCTGGCTTTAAGACACCTCACCATGTTAGGACCAGCTGTTGGGTTGAACTCCAATGCCTGCCTCCCTGGAGTGCTCAGACGGCACTAAAGGGTGTGTCACAGACTACAGGGGGATTGCTGCAAATCCAAGCTGCAGTAAAAGACAGGAGAACAGTTGGTTTACTAGCTGGATGGAAGGATGGATGCTAGTTTGGAAACTTGGTCAGATGAAAGGGTGTTTGGCTGCACATTGGTAGAGTTGTTTAAATGGGTTATGAACACAAGAGGTGGTATTTTTTCTTTACAGCTCACACTGCCTCCGTGTATTCCCCACATAAAGACAAGTGAAGGCAGAGCTCCACCTGAGCTTGGAAACATCTGCTGTGCTGGTTGCCTCCTGACTGCTAGTGTGGGTGGTAGGTGGTGTAGCGTGGTGTTGAAAGCTACAAGCCACGGAGTTAAACTGTTGCGATTCTAACTAGGGCTGGGAAAGTACATAGTAATGTGATTTTGAGCAATTTTCCAAGCATTTCTTTGCCCCTGCTTCTTCAGCCAGATGGTGGGTGTAGAAATATCCAGAGCTGCAGTGAAGAATGGGTGGGAAAGTAGGAAAGACTCTGCCATATCTCCTAGAAAAGGCACACACTCACTGCTGCTAGCTGTCAAACAGAAACGTGCCCCAAACTCTTCTTCCTGTAGAGTGGTGACTCACCTGGGCCTGGAGTCCCAGGTGACAATGGCACACACAGTAAGGCACAACAAACACAGGCTACAATGCCCTTATTAGTACCATGCTCATTCTCTCATGCCTACGAGAGATACCCATGTCCTGAAGGGTCACATACTTTGTAAAGCAAGCCTTAAATTGCCCCCCCCCCCGCCGTGTTAGGTATATTGGGTCTGATGCTCATGGCCTACTCTACACTTTGAGCTTTTCTTTCATTTTGATTTTGGCTATTAAGCTAGCCCTGACTTCCCACTTTGACCTAGTGCCATTTTTTCCACAAAAAACCTGCCATGTAATGCTCTTTCCGTGACTTTTAATTTGACCAATGGGGGCTATCTTATGTCCTTTCTCTTCCCCAGCTGGCCTTAAATCATCAAATCCCACTTTAAAATGAACTTCAAGGCTCACTCTGAAGCCATGATTCTGTCTGTGCCACCACACTGAGAATGGTCCACTTTCTTAGACTGCTCAGACACACAGTGACTAAGGGACCCTGTATCTTCTTTGTCTGCCCATCAGCACGCTCTGGGCCCCAGCAAGTGTGTGCTGTCAGGGTGGTTGGGTATGTGGACAGACATATTTCTCCCTTGTATGAGGGTACCTTTAGGTTGCTAGGAAGTGCTGTAAGCATGTGATTGGCAGGACCCAGTCATGGGAATGAGGAAGAGTTCTAAGGAGCTCCAGTCCAGAGGGTGAATGTCCACGTCAGAGCCTTTGAAAGAACTCTTCAGGCATACACACATTCCCTCATGACATGCTAACTAGGTCCTTCTCGGGAGGAAGTACCTGGCTGACCTCAAAGGGCAGAGTAGGAAGACTACTTCCATGGTACTTCCTGGGTAGGAGGAGAGATACACATACGACTTTTACCAACCAAGACATACGCTGTTGAGAGCTTGACACAGCAGTCAGAGTGACATTCAAATCAATAGAAGATGGAGAAAGGAAGGACATTTGGAAATGGTGCCCAATGCATGAGAAAGGATGTACAGGCAGATAATACTCCTGTGAGGGCACCAAGCTTACAAAGAAGGCATGGTTGACACTGAAGACAGAAAGGCCGTGCTTACCTCCTGTTTCTATACTGGCTCCTATGTGTGACCCAGCAGTACAGTGACTTTTTGCCCACGCACCTGTCCATCATCCCCATCACTTATGGACATCACTCTGCAGAGATAGAGGAGGGTTAATGGCTGCGCTGTGAGAAGTCAAAATCTTCATGATCGATGTAGCTCTATGCTTCTTCCAGAGAGACAGAGATTGGTGCGGGCTATGAATCACTGAGACTTTTTGAGTATTGGTAGGAATGTCCTCTGGTATATGAAAGATGCCTTGAATGATGACAGCGCTGAACAGGGCTGCATCCCAGCAACCGGATCCCTCTATATCTGGAAACAACCAAGATGCTGAGTTCATAGGTCAGAGGATTGTTCAATAGCTAGTACAAGAGGGGTCATAGATGAATCCTACCAGACATGACTTTTGGGGGTTACCCCTTTGCAAGTGGTGATTTTTAAATGATTGTTTCTCCCTCTCTTTCTGTCTCTGTATGTCTGTCTATCCCCCCCTCCATGTGTGTGTGTGTGTGTGTGTGTGTGTGTGTGTGTGTGTGTGTTTGTGCGTGCGTGTGCATGTACACTGAAGGCCTTGGTTGATGTCAGAATCAGAAATCATCTTGGCTTGATCCTCTACTTAATTCACTGAGGCATGGTCTCTCAACCAAACTTAGGGCTCACTGATGTAGGTGGTATCCCAAGCCAGCTGTATCTGTAGCTTCCCCGTTGTCTCTGCCTTCTGAGGCTGGAATTATAGAAGAGCTTCCATGCCAACCCAGCATTTACTTGGGTTCTGGGGAATCTGAGCTCCCCTCCTCATACATGTAAAGCAAGCACTTTAACCACCGTGCCTTCTCCACAGCCCAGAATTTGGTCTCTTGATTTGATAGTTGGTCTATAATGAGAAGACACAACAAATGATGGGGAAGGCAAGGGCAGCCAGCTTCACGGTGACACCCTGGGAATCCGACTGGGGGACCTGGAGAAAAAAGGACTGAGAGTGATATTTCCCTGTGCTGGAGACTCAGGAATCCAGGCCTCCTCCTCAGATACAATATCTCTCTCATTCTCTGTCTCTCTCTGTCTTTGTCTTTCTGTTTCTCTCTCTCTCTCACTCACACACACACACACCCACACACACACTCACTCACACACTTAATTCACTGAAAATCACAATCAAAATTGCAATGCCATGCAGTGCTGAGCTCTTAAGTGAATTCCACCAGTCAAAACAAACAGAAGGCATCTTCCAAAACAAACAGCATGAAGCCCCACCCCAACCCCGGGACCTCCTATTAGGAACTGTGCCAGGCTTCTCTTTCTGATAAACTGTAACACTGTGTCATGTGGATGCTCAGAAAAGGAGGAATGGTAGGTAACCAGTCTTCACTGGTGTGTGGATATTATACATTCTGTAATTGAAGGTCTTGCTAGTCATCAGCCAAGGTATTTAGCCTTCATTCACATGAGCATCCTGTCCCACATAGGCCTTCTTCCCCTCCCCCCCCCCGCAGAATTGCAGTAGCTGCCTTTCTGCTTCCTAGAACCCCCAGGTATTGTTCAAGGTCACACCAATAGCAACGGTGAGAGCCTCCACTTCCAAAGCTGGTATCTCAGCCAGGCTTGCTAGTGCCTTCCAGTGAGCACTGAAATTGGCGCTATGCCTTCTCATTCCCCATCAGCCTTTCCTTCCAACCCGCAGCTTCTAAGTTCCCACACCAGGATTTTCTGGCATATAAGCTGGGTGTGTGCCTCAGTCAACTTGAATCAAATTCTCTGAGCAATACTGAATCAGCAAATCATTGCAGAAAGGTTAAAATAAACAAACCAACAAAGCCTTCTTTTTGTCTCTCACTCTCCTTTTTTCTGTCTCCACTTTTGAAGACCAGCCTCATCCTGCCATGTCCAACATGCCTGGGGAGAACATATTACCCCGTGTCTAAGAACCTGAAACTCTGGATCTCCTCAAGCCTTCATCCTGGTAGTAGACTCTTGGGGATACAGTGACTTGCAGATAGCTCCCAAGATACCAGGGTTCATTTAGGGGGAGTGGCATGAAGAGGTTAAGCTAGGGAAATGCTCCTAGTTCTTTTCGCTGGAAAGGCAATTGGACCATATTTACCATAAAATGACTGATCAGACCTGATGGTGGATAATTTCATCCCAGCCGTTTCCCACACCTAGCACTGGATGCTCTCCTTCCAAGTGTGAACTCCAGGCTGCTGTACCCGTTGGCCATAATTTAACTCACGGCTGTTTAGAGGTTTTCTAAGGGGTCATATGGTCACTAAAATTGACTTTCAGCATTTACAGGTAGACAGCATAGCACTCAAAACGCAATAAGACCTTCCAGATCCAATGGCCTAGGTCTCCATCAACGAGCAATGCCACTGAACAACTCAGCATTCTGCTTCTGGTCTGTGACTTCCTTGGTGATTGGTCAGCCCCACTGTTGGCAGTACTTGCTTCTTGCCTAATGAGGTGGCCAGACATTTTTATACTCAGCAGAACTTTGAAATTCAAACTTGACCATGAACCAGTCCAATAAGGCATGTCCTCTGCTGCCAGCTCCTATCCCGGTGTCCTCACACAACTGGGAAAGGGTACACCTAAAAATGGTAACAGGATACATGGTCCAAGGAGGAAACATTCATGTCCTCCTGGAGCCCTTGTTCTCAGTACAGAGGAAACAGATGTGCCCAGCAGTACACGCCAGCTGGAGTGTAGCAAGCAGTATGTGATGTTTTCTGGAGACCTGGCAGCTGGGACCTCCTGGTTCTCCTTTCTGTCCCTATCTGGTAGGATGTAGACTAAATCTGACCTTGGAGCATCAACTAGTGCTTTTGAGAATTCTATCCTGCCTTTGGCTTTTTTGTGTTAAGCAGGATGATTAAGCAGGACCCGAGGCCCTAACTATGTCTTCCCAAAGGGGGACAAGCCAGCCAGTAGTAGGAAGCAAAGGTCTGAGGTCACAGAGCCCTGGGTTCACATCCCACGTGCTCATTTGTGTGACTCTGAGCCTTAGCTTTCTTCTCTGTCCAAGGGGACCTTTCCTTTCCTGGCCATCATCTAAATGTCATCTTGTATGAGGAGAGCTTGCCTTTCCTCTTCTTTCTCTTCCTCCCCTGCCACTTCTGCAGTTTTCCTCCTTGTCTTAAAACCAGAATTTATGTATATGTGTGTGCGCGTGTGTATTGTAATCTCTTCACCAAGGCTTGCCATTCCTCACTTTGTGACTTGTTCATTTTTGTAAAATAAAAAATTTTAAGTGGCCGAGCAGTGGTGGCACACACCTTTAATCCCAGCACTCGGGAGGCAGAAGCAGGTGGATCTCTGTGAGTTCGAAGCCAGCCTGGTCTACAGAGTGAGTTCCAGGACAGTCAAAGCTATACAGGGAAACCATGTCTCAAAAAACCGAAAGGGGGAAAAAATTAAAGTGGACACAGCTGGGGAAATGACTCGGTGGGTAAGAAAACTTGCTGTACAATTATGAAGATCTGAGTTGAAATCCCAGCACCCTTGTCAGAAACGAAGCAGGGGGTCATGACAGAGACAGGCTCACCAGCCTAGACAGTACAGTGAGCTGCTGATTCTGTGAGACCTGTGTCAAGGCAATAAGGCAGAGAGTAGTGCCGTCCACTGGCTTCAGTACGTGTGCGCATGCTCCATACAAATACGCCACATACCATAGACACTAAACTAAGAAGCAGCTCTCACCTCAGATGTAGAACTCTCACTCTGCTTTTCTGCCTCAGAAGAGAGTAGGGCTTTGGGAGGAACATGTCACATGCCTAAGATGCTAGTGTCCCCGTGTCACACCTCTTCCCAGCCAACACTGGCCACTGTGAGGACAACAGAAAGCCAGATTGGCAAGAGCAGATGTGTTGATCTGACAACAAGTTTTAGTGAGGACTTGTTCTGAGGAAGAATTGTGGAAATATGTTTATTTTTTAAAATTGGGTATAGCTGCAACTCTATTTTCCAAAGAAACAAAGTAGGGAATGGGGCCAGTGTGGTAACGGGGTCTCTGTTGGTCCCATTCTTTGGAAACCAGTGTCTTTGGAAGCATTTCCATGACTCCTCTACAGTGATAGTTTTCTTTCTGACCCATCATGGAGTCCACAGGAAACTGAGGCAGAGACTATGGGAGCATCAAACTGTCTGTGCACCTGGGGGGAGATGCCTGATGGGTAAATGAATATGAAATTCCCTTCTGGAATCAGTATACATTACCTAACTGAATGGCATGGGCTAAGTGCTTTGGGGATGCGTGCATATGCAAAATGAGCATCATGATGTTGGAGTCAGTCAGAATGTGGACCCAGGGCTACTGGAGCTGTCACTCACAGCCAATAATCCCAGCACGGGCGTTCAGAATAACGTTCTACAACACTGGGCATGCGAAAGCACAGACAATAGCCACAGTGCGTACAGAGCATTGAACTATAACTCAGGTGATCTGCAAACAAATTTCAGCTACATTTAATAATAAACCTACATAAAGCTCGTGGCTACCGTCTCAGAAGTCCAGCTTCAGGAGACTGCTTCCTTTATGATGTCTGCTGAGCAGGCCTAGAGTTATTATGACCCTCGGCAAGATGGAGGTAGTGTTCCTAAAGCCAAGAGCTTCTGCTGACAGCAAGAGTCTGAAGAGGCAGGAAGCCTCCTTCTGACCCTTTGCAGCCATGAAGCCAAGCTCTGCCATTCATCTAAACATCTAACCCTGCTTTAATCCCAGAACTCTGGAGGCAGAGGCAGGCAGATCTCTGTGAGTTTGGGGCCAGCCTGGTCTGCAGAGCAAGTTCCAGTACATCCAGGGCTACACAAAGAAATCCTGTCTTGAAAAAAAAAAAAAACCAAATCAACAATAACAAAAACACAGAAACAAACTAAACAAAACAGAGTTCTCGCTGTGCTTTCACATCCTGTGCACATGCCAGGACTGAGCGGCCCAGAGAAGAAGTATAAGCCAGGTCACTCTAACTTCCTCACTGCTGTCCTTTCATGTCTGACAAAACTGACCCTGTGCCTAGGCCAGTGTCCCAGCACATACCAGTCTGGTGGTGGCCTGGAGCTAAGCGGAATTTAGCTCAGGGTAAAGATATGTTACAAATTAAATGTTGCTATCGGTGTGTAAAGCTGCAATAAATAGAAACTGAGTTGCATCAAGGATGGAATTAAGCCTTAAGTTTGAACTCCACAGCACTGTAATTAAATCTTTGCCTGTAGCAAGCCATTCAGGGGAGATTAAAGGAGCGTGGGGGAAGTAGGGGTTTGTTTGCCTTACCTTGCTCCCCACAATTTATAAGTCTGAGCTACCAAAAGCTAGCAACCCTGCCCCCTCATCCAGCTCCCAATTAAAAACACAGTTTGAAAACTTTTAGGAGGCCTGAGGGGCCCCTTTTACAGAAGGCTGCCCCTTCCCCCATGCCTCAGTCCATGAACAAATTAAAAAGTATTACCTGGTCCCCTGATGGTCCCCGAGCTGACACGGTGTTTTCATTAATACATCATTAGAGTAACGACATTGTGCAGGCATTTGGATTTCCAAATGGCCGGCACTGCTGCCGCTACAAATAAAGGCCCGAGGGTCTCTGAACACTTCCTTCCCGGGAAATAGTCAGGTCTTCTAGAGGGAACACAGAAGACAAACTTCATCGCTTTCTGTGGGTATCCATTATATCCCAAACCCAGTCTTCTGAGGTCCTTTCTCTTAGTTTGTTTCATTGCCTCAACTTCCTTAGTTTTGCAGAGTCAACCCTGGGGTTACTTTAACCATAACCTTAACTCCCAGAGCCAGCAAGTGTTTTAAATTCCCTGAATTCAACTCCCCTCCTCCCTCACAAAAGTGGAGGGGTCGTTTCTGCGAGTCTGGAAATACGTCATTTTGTGTAAAAGCCCGTCTGAGGCCTGAAGGTGAAATGTGCTTTCTGATTTTCTAGACTGTGAACTGTTACCTCATAGACAATAATGGATTCATTCTGGTGTCTGAAGACTACATGCAGGTGAGTGAGGAAGCCCTCCCCAGCTCCATGAAAGTGGACCAGATGGTTCTTGGGCCGGGGTGGGGACAAACTATGGAGCTAAGATGGGAGATAATGGTCTATATGTAAGAGGCAATAATAGATTATAAACCTCATTTCTCTCTGTCACAGCCTACTTTCTCAGGCACTCTCAGAGTGTACTTTTACCTCCTGGTGTGGAGCTGGTGGGGAGGCAGATCCCAGCTCTGCTCCGGTACTCATAAATGCTAAACTTACTAAATTCTCTGCCTCAGAGTTGTCTGAGCTACAAAAGAAATTTTGCCGGGGGCTGGGGTGACAGCTCAGCGGGTAAAGCACTTGCTTGACTTCAAATCCTGAGAATCCACGTAAAGCTGGGTGCCACTGTGTGCATCTGAAGCCAAAGTGCTCCTTTGGTAAGATGGGTAGCAGAGACAGGAAAGTCCTGGAAGTGTATACATGTGACCAACAAAGAATGACAGTTTGGACAAGGTAAAAGGCAGTCATCAATACCCAAGCTTGTCCTCCGTTTTCAATACCTATGCTGTGGCACATGCAGGCACCCATATTATGTATAGCTAGATAGATAGACAGACAGACAGACAGATAGATAGAGATAGAAATATATACTTATAAACATGTGCATGCATGTGTTTATGAACACATTCATACAATACTCACACATGTGCATGTACGTATACACATACAGAGGCACTCACACAATGTAGATTTTTAAGACAAATTTTTGCCTGAAGAGTAGAGGTGCTTTTGAGAATTGAGGCAGCTTTGAGGCGATGGTTTTCTTCCTTCTAATATTTAACCTTCATGCACACATGAACTTTCTTTAAAATCATCTGAAACGCTTTCAGGAGTCAACTATGTGATAGGTCCATTTGTGCTCAATGAATTAGTTCATTGTTTTTCAACATGGCTCTGTGAGATCTGAGCACTCTGTTCATTTAGAAACAGTGACTTCAGAAAATGGGGGATTGGATTCCTTTTCTGCCCTTTCTCTCTGAGTGTTTAAATGTATGCTAGATTCCTAATGTCTCAGTGGTGAGTTTCAGGGGCCACTGGACCATTAGTGGACACGAGATAGGCAAAATGAGCCTGTGAAACAAGGCCTGTGTCTGAGACAATTGGAAAGTTTGTCAGCCTACAATAATATGCTCATTTGACTCAGAGGAACATGGGGATAGTGACAAACCTATGGGGCAAGAACGCAGAGTCCTTGCTTGAGAGGAGTTCTGTCCTTGTCCTAAGCCACCCACACAAGACTGAGGTAAGACTTGGTTATGGATTCAGGAGGGATGGAATGCCTTCTTCCCACAGTAAACCCTGGTCTGGCCAAAAACCGGCTCAGAAAGCTATGGCTCCTGCAGGAAACCTGCCCTCCCCGGAAGAGGGAGGCCACCAGCCTGCTCAGTTCAGGCTTGTTTGATGTTGTCTGGCTTCCTGCACCCCAATTAGGATAATACTTCTCCATCTGACAACCAGTTCCACCGACACTGGTGTATTTACACACATAAAATAAAATGCCCTTCTTGCTCACAGTGGGGACACACACCCACAGAACATGTGAGCGTTTCCAAAGTCTCTTGAGTGGAAAAGGAAGTGCTTGATATTCATTAAGAGAAATGTTTTCTTCCTCCTCCTTTCCTTCCTGAGTATTTGTATTGAAGTTTGGAAACACACACACACACACACACACACACACACACACACACACACACACCTCACTGCCTATAAACCCCAGAAATTCTGATGAAGGTCACTAAGCTAAATGCAAAGGAATTGTGGGTTATTTAACACCTTGTCCAAGGAACAATTATGATTCCACTCTTACTGTATTGCTACCTCCCTCCCCTCACAAGATATATACCCAGAATAGAGATGGGGGTTCTCAACTATCCTACGCCAGCTCATTCCAGGATGCTAGCAGAAGAAAAGGTGCAAGCCTTTGTGTTCTATAGGGCTTGTGCCCTCACCCATGGGACACTTCTCTCTTAGTGATTCCAGAAGGCTGGAGAGCATGCAGGAGGATGTAAATCATTCATTCTACCATGCAAAGTTGGTAAATCTCATCACAGCAAAAATTAGACAAAATTAGCTTAGCAATGGCCTAAAGACAGCCCTCAGGCATAGGGCTAGGCCTTTAGAGGTATGGTTAGATGTAGGAGCCAGGCAGTCTTATTCCTGGTAACTAGATTAACAACCTACAGGCAAAATGAGAACATTCTTCAGAAAATGATTTTGAGAAGGGATGGATTGTGAAAACTTTATGGGTCTTAGGAAGGGGACTCTTTTATTTTCCTGAGCAGATCATCCCGACATTATAAATCATTGTTTCTAGCACAGCTTAGGGAGCACTTCCAGGTCCTCATTTTTTTCTCTATGCAGTAGCATTTTAATCAGAAGAGATTATGTCCAGATTAATGCCTACCCTGCCAGGGGTGTGGGGGAGGGGCACGCTCTTGTGTACACACATGTATTTTAATTTCTGCATTGAGCACATGTTATGTAACATCCCCCATCTGCTCACTGGTTGCTACCACACAGACATTCAGACTGTTACAGCCATTCCCATTTTACTGCAACAGAAGTCCCCAAAGCCTGCCTCTGATTTGTCAGTTCCTACACACGTGGAACTCATGCTTGCGTGCACACACACATACACACACACACACACACACACACACACACGTGTGTCAGTCTGCCTGCCTTTCTTCTCTGCTATTTGGGTATGCGATATCTCTACCTTTCCTCACATGTCTCCTTGTCTTCCTGCAGACTGGAGACTTTTTTGGTGAGGTGGAAGGAGCTGTGATGAACAAGTTGTTAGCCATGGGCTCCTTTAAAAGGTAAGGACTGGATGGTGCTCTCAGTTTACCTGAGTCAAACAAACAAAGGCCAGATAAAGTGGTGCAGGATTGATCCTAGAGCCAACCCCCGCTTGTTTTCATGGTTCAGAGCTTTGCACTGAGACTTCACACTTTGCATGGGTGCTGGGCTTTTGGATGGCGCTCATTACAAGTTTTCTATCTGTTCGGCATGGAGGTCACCGGAGGCCAGTACTGAAATGGGAGCCAGCACAGTCACCAGTAAAGAGAGAAAAGTTCCTGCCTGAGCAGAAAGGTGGGGTGGATTTGTCTCACAAGCCAGGGCCACTCCCTAGAAGTTGAGGGTTCGGGAATGGAAGGTAATATTTTCGAGACTTACTGATACAGTCTTAGAAAATCAAGGACAGTTTTCTCAACCTTTTCCTGACCAAGGGCCATTGAAGTGCACTGGTGGAGACATGGATGTTTCTGAATTTCATAGGGAATGAGTCCCATTAATTAGACTGTCACCCTAGGTAGAGGTTGGGTAGGGCAGCTTCCCCTTAGCCCCGTGAACCTCAAGACTATACCAGCCATGTTTCTGGGGAGACTGAGTCCTGTGAGGAATGCCTTGGATGGTATCAGGAACTCTCCTAGTAGTTGTTCCTGGCCTTGGCCTCCCAGACAGAACAAGGGCCTTTGAAGTCGAGCTTTCATGGATATATTTGAGGCTCTTAAGTATGTAATAGCAGGAAGTGCCAGGATGCTGCTGCAGCTCTCCTGCAAGACCCAGGGCTCCTTCTTGAGTTCTCTTGTGGCTGAGTGGTAAGGAAGCACTAGATCAGGAAGCCAAATGTCAACAAGAGCAACTGAACCCGTGCTAAGAGCAGGGAATTAAAGGGTGAAGCAGCATTTGAAACTCCGTGGCTTATTTGCGCCCAAGAGGGTGTGGGAAGAAGAGGAAATATGCTACACAGAGTGGCAGGAGGCCAGCATTTCTGCCCTCTCTGACGCTCACAGCTTGGGGCCTGACTGAAGCAGAGATGCGCTCATGTCTAACTCCAGCTCAGCGACTCAAAGTTGTTTATCTTAAGCAGGAGTCCTCCTCACCTGGGTCTGGCTTTGAGCTATTTTGCACTTTTCTGTGACTTTTGCAAGTTTCCCAAAGCAGCTCCTGGATGGTCAGCCATTGAGGTCCAGCGCTTCCTGCCTGCCTTTCTATCACTGTGTACATTTGTGTAAGGCCAACCTGTGTTTCAACTCTGGGGGGCAGGAGACACAAGATGAAGAGTAATCACGCATGTGTTTCTCATTTAAAAGTATGTTTTTCAACTTCTTTAACAACTACCCCCTCCTTTCTTGGATGCTTGTTTTAAATTGGTGGGAGAAAGAGAAAAGTTATAATGGAATTTGAAGGGTTTGGTCTTCTCCTTGATGTGGGCTAAGTATGGTTGGCATGAATCTACAACTTGCTTTTATTGTCACAATAGCCGACATCTTTGAGAAGAAGGAAGGGCTACAAGCCTGGCTGAGTTAGAACAGCAAACTGCTGCCCTCTAGATGCTGTGTGACATGCCCCATGTGCCTCTTCAGAGGGCCCTTCCCTGGGGCCAGCTGAACAATGAGGAGACAGGTTTTGGAATCACACAGACTAAGGTCAAAGGCAGGTTCCAACATTTACTCGCTGTACGAGTCAACTCGCTTCGCCAAGCTTGAGTTCTTGGTGTGGAGCATGAAGATGATTAGTAATTCCTTCCAAGGGTGGCCAGCAGAGGTGGTGAGAGACACACGAAGTTCTCAACCCAGGCCAAGTATCTACTAAGGGCTCAGTAGCTGCTAGCTGCTGCTGGGATGAAGGTTATTGACCTTGGCTCAGCCATGGCTTTGTTGGCTGTGTGGCTCCGGTTGCTGCCTCCTTTCTGACACCTGCCAGCGGCTCCCTAGCACTCGAGCACTGTTGTCCTTGCAGCCAGGTGCAGGTGCCAGGCTCTTCCCTCACTCCTTCTTTCCTGAAGGAATAAGACTGACAGCTCTTCCATTCAGGAAAGATGTGGATTTCAGAAACAGCAAAAGGGTGTAGCCTTCTGGGCCTCTGGGACAGAAACTCTCTGCTAAGCCAAATCATGTCCACAGAGAGGCGCACTTGCTTTGGAGGCATGGTCTACGCTGGTAGGACCAAGGGCAGTGCACCTACCTCACTCTCTTTTCAGTACCTTGGATATTGTTGCTGGCACAAAGAGTCTCCTTTTATTTATTAGCCTGTATTATTTAAGGAGTATTGTCTGTGAGAGACAAGGTCTGGAAGACAAACATCTTACATCCCTCCACATCGGGTTAGTTCCTGGTTGGACCTTGCAACTCTTCCATCTGGGCAGCAATGCGGACTAGAATTGCTTAGATTCAACTTCAACAAATGAAGCAGCACCTAGGAAAGTGCAGAAGACCTCCCAGGGTGTCTGTGAGGGGTTTTCCAAAGATGTTATTGAGGGGCTGACCTAGCTGGTGGATTCGTCCTTTGATTGATTCCTAACAGGCACCATTTTTAGCAGCCGCTAACAAGTAGGAGGATGGAGCAATGGTCACTGGGGGCATGTCTCTTGGAGTTCTCTCTTGCCCTTGCCCCTTTCTGTGTTCCTTTACTTTGCTTCCTGCCTCTCCTAGTGTCCGCTGCTCTACTTGGCCATGCCTTCCCCACCATGATGGACTGAACTTTCTGAAGCCATGAACCATAATCGATCTTTTGTCCATTAATTTTCTGTTTTTAGTATTTTCCACAGCAATGCGAAAGTCTGATGATACACTTACCTAAAAGGTAGTGGGCCTTTGCTCTCACTGTTTGGCCTGCTCCCATGGTGGCCCAGTGGTCATTTTATATAGAGTTGTGATCACAAGGAAATAACGCTCATGTTGAGGTTTACGATTTCTTGGCCCTTTGATTCCTGTGAACAATTAAACTGCTCACAAGATGTGTAATACAGTTCCACAGCAGCCTGTGAAACCCTTGAAGGGCAAAACTCCTTGCTATTGGTCACTTTAGCTGAGTCTTTGGCCTGAATCTGTCCCACCAGCTTCCCTATGGCTTAGGGGCCAAGAGCCAAGAACAGATGCATCAACAATATTGGGAAAAGGAAAGAAAAAGAAAGTGGCCATCTTTGATTTTCCCACATACCTGCCACAGCTTAGCTGGGTCGAACCACCATCTACCTCCTGTATCTCTCTCTCTCTTTCTCTTTCTCTCCCTCTCTCCTCCTTCCTTCCTTTCTTTCATCTATCTTCTTTCCATCCACCCATCCATTTATCCACTCACCCACCTATCCATCCACTCATCCATCCACCCTCCCACCCACCCATCCGCCCATCTGTGTGTCCACCATCCATTCATCCATCCACCCACCCACCCATCCTTCCTCCTTTCTTCTTGCCCTCGTTCCTCTCCTCTCCCTTTCTTCCTCCTTCCTCCCTTCTTCCCTTTCCCCTCTGTCATTTCACACTGTAGCCCAGGCTGGCCTTGAAGCCCCAGCCTCCAAAGTGCTGAGATTATCCGTATGTATCACTCTGTCCCACACGAGCACTGCTCTTTAAACCTTCCAACAACTTCATGAAACAGGACCAGTTCCCCAGTAGCAGGGCCAAGAGCAACCTAGAGATGTGGGACTTTTGTTCAGGACTTTGTAGACCTTAGTCAGCAGTGACTTTGAACACGTGTGAGCCTTCATAAGGGTAGGACTGTTCGGTGATTCAGTCTCCAGGCCCATGGGGCCAGTCTCAGGGATAAACATACCACAGACAGACTTCATCTACAGATGGAGATGATAAGGCTTGGAAAGACCAAGAACTCGGCCCAAGTCTCTGTAGCGGAGCTGGATTCCAACATCCTGTATTGTGGACAAGGCAAGACTTCTCTGCCCTCTGCCTTTGACCTGTCTACAGTGGTGCTGTGCTATGTGCAAGTCTAGTGGTGTGTGGAGGGGAAGGAAGGTGTCGACTCAGTGGTGTCTTATCTGGAGAGCAGAATTGCAGGCAGGGAGCTCAGGTGAAGGATGAGATCAATCAGTTGAGATTTTCAAATCCTCAGACCCACCATGCCCACAGGCTGCACTTTTTTTTTCTTATCTGTCACTCTATGCCAGGTCAGCTTTCTATGTTCCAGAGAACTTCAAATACTTCTTTGTTCTTGTCACTGATAATACAGGGGCTCCCTGACTGGCATCTCAGAGGGTTTCTTGTGCTGGCTGTTTTCTTTTCCGCTCATGATCCTGTCTAGTCAAAAGCCATGAACTTGCATTTCTCAGAATGCATACTCTGTGTCTCTCTGTGATGACCTTATCCATTTTTGCGACTACACTAGAATTCATGGCTCTCCTCCCTGTTTCCTATCTGTAGATATTCTAATTCAAATGATCAAATATTCATGAAGAAATAGATAATAGTCAAAAGGTTGAAGGTTCTTTGTTGTTTGTTTGTTTGTCCTTCCTTAGTGCTGAGATTATAGGCAGGATGTACTGTAGCTAGAAGTATTCTCCATCCTTCTGGGCCCCAGGACTGGTTTTTCTCAGCCTGCCTGTTCCAGAAGCTGCTTAAAGAAAATGTTCTATCATCTGTCTTAACTTTGTGGGTCTAAAGTTCATATTTATCTTTTATTATAACTAAGGAAAACTATATCTATAACTATCTGTCTTCAACTCCATCAAAGACCCAGGAGGATATAGTATTACCTAAGTAAACAGGAAGTATATTGTAAGCAACTTCCAAAGTTCTAGAAGTGACAGAGACATCTTGCTGCCTGGACAGTCACCCAGAGTTCTTTTGTAATGTTGGGGCATCCGTCTTCAGCCTATAGGCTCATAGTATCTTGAAGACTTTTTAGTGAAGCAGAAAATTTGAAGATCTATTCTGCCTTGTACTTGCAAAGTTCATCAGTTGCTTTCTTCTGTGTCCTGCAGAACGTTTGGCAGTTTCTTCTGTGAAGCAGGAATCCTGAAGGATGATCCTGTCTTTGGAAAGTTTAGCAGTCACTTTTCTGTGGGTCTTGCATGTCCAGTTCATACAGCAGTCCAGGCAAGAGCAGTTTCTTTCCCAAATGACTAGTCTTGTCACATTGAAGACAAATTCCATAACAAGTTCCTTCAATGCCCATTAACCTCTTTGAAGTAATTGGTGCTGCCAGAGCAGATATGTCTCAACGATGAGAAAAGTCTAAGTTCTTAAAACCTTTTAAATGCCAGTTCAGCAGCTACCTGGCATGTCCTCTACTCTGCCTTCTCTCTCTCTCTCTCTCTCTCTCTCTCTCTCTCCTCTCTCTCTGTCTCTCTCTCGCACGCGCGCTCTCTCTCTGTTCGGATTTTCTGCCTGACTTTACTCTGTTAAGACGTTGGCCAAAACAGCTTTATTCATTAACCAATAAAAGCAACATATATACAAAATGACATCCCACCTCAAGGTACCATGCCTGGCAGGTTCCAAGTTCTGGATGGTACCTCTGTGATGCTCTGGTGTTAAAGAAGACTTCATGTTGAGCAATAGATTTGGAACCATGTAGCTAGGCACAGGTCTCAGTCTTTCTGAGTCTCATGTGCTTCATCAACAGGGACCTTGGGCATTGCCTAAGAAGATAACATCAGCCCTTCAGTAAGGGATCAAACCACTGGTTTCTCACTGGTCACTTAACAAGAGGTTCAAGACTCTGCTCTACAGCATGGAAACTGATTGAGGGGTCTGGACTCCTGTACGTCAGTGTCTCGCAGGGGTGAAGCAAATCTAAAACACAGCTATGTTCAGGGTGCATCCTGAGAGATTCATCTTACATTGATGTGGGCAAGGAGCCCAGCATGAATGTGTTGTAAGTGCCTCCATATACTTCTCATGTGTAGCCAAGGTCAAAGCCAGTGTCAAGGGACACTAAGTGACAAGCACTCATGCCCCAGTCTCCTTGTTCCTGCGTAAGCATTGTCTGAGTTTTTTATACCTTTCAATAGCTATCATTATTATTTTCTTTACCAAAATGGTCTAAAATCTATACTCTAAATGGAGTCCTCACATAGCCATAAACAAGAGCTGAATGGGATAAGGTAAGGTATGTCCCCAGGTTGAAGATGTATTTGTGCTATAGCCTGTGCTCCCAAGTTTGGATACTCTGATTGTCGCTATAGGACCAACCCCTTGCAGGACACACACACGCACGCACACACACGCACACATGCATGCATCCCAGTTGGCATGGTGGGTCACGTTACCAAGTCAAGATGGGGGTTAGCACACAACCAGTTGCCTCAGTCCCTGCCTTCTGTCCCTCCTCTTTTCAAGTAAAGCCTTTATGTTGGTTCCTTCCTGCATAGAAGGGCCTTGGGTCTCCTTATCTTCCAGTACTGAACCTCCACCCTTTCTTGAGTGAGTTGTCATCACTGTGACAGAATGCCTGGCAGAGGCACTTCATGGTAGAGGGGAAGACTGGATGGTGGTTCCAGGTCACATGACAGGGGAGGCACTGTGGCTGCAAATTCGGTCAAGGCACTTCACAGTGCATCCTGTTCATGTCTTGCTGGATCAGGAAACATGGCCTACCCGTAGGGTGGTCTATGCCTACCACCTAGGCCTTATGTCCCAACTAGACCAGGATTCCAAACAATGTCACCAGCTGCAGATGGAATGTTCAAATGCACGAACCTGTGGGAGACATTTCACATTCACACCAGACAAGGTATGCTGAGATCCATCTTTCATGCATGTGGCGATTTCCCTCCCAGACATCCAAATGGTGTGGTTCTCCACCTTTCTAATGCTACAACCTTTAATACAGTTTTTCATAATGTGGCGACCCCCACCATAAAATTATTTTGTTGCTACTTCACAGCTGTAATTTACTACTGTTATGTTATTGTAATGTAAATATCTGTGTTATCTGATGGTCTTAGGCAACCCCTGTGAAAGTTTGTTTGATGCCCAAAGGGATCCTGACCCACAGGTTGAGAACCAGTGTTCTAGGACCTGCCATGCTAACTAGAGCAAAACACCAGGTATACAGACAGAAAGAAGGGAACCCGGACTTTGTCTCAGGAAGGGCATCTAGCCACAGCAGAATATTTATTAGATTATCAAAGAAACATGGGTCTCCCTTCTTCCCACCACATTGTCCCTCTGCTCCCAAAAAGGGCCGTACAGTTCACCTGAGTCCCACTGGGTCAGACTACAGCTTGGATACAGCATGCCCATTGTGAGAAGACAAACGTAGCTGCAGTTTTCTCTGTCCTTTTCAGTCTGCAGTACCAGTTTCTCTCCCCCCGCAGTGTTCCCTGCAGCAGCTTATGCACAATAATCACTCAGAGGCTACTATAATATAATTGCTTGGCCGCTGGCTTAGGCTTCTTACTGGCTAGCTCTTATAAATTAAGCCATTTCTAATAATCTATGTATTGCCACGTGACCATGGCTTTCACCGGCCTGCTGGCATCTTGTTTCTTGGGTGACTGGATGGCGTGTCTCAGACCCTGTCTTCTTTCTCCCACTATCTCTGCTTGGATTTCCCACCTGGCTCTATTCTGCCTGGCTATTGTCAAATCATCTTCTTTATTAACCAGTGGTAATAAAACATATTCAAAGCATACAGAGGGGCATCCCACAACAGACAAGTATGATTTTGAAGATATTTAAACCAGGGAAATGGAAGGGGGAACATATGAACAAGTTCTATGTGGAACTTAAGGAATTCATAGCAGTTAGCAACCAGGTACAGTGTGAAAGTGATGTTGCTTACCAAGCACCAGGGACTTGAGGGGTTTTCCCTGGGAGTTTTGCTCTTATCAAATATTCCTGTATTTTCTGGGAAGACCAAGGCTCATCTTCCTTTGTTCTTCACAAATCTAATTCTGCTTGAAGCCTGAAAGAATTATCGTGGACACACTTGGCCTAGAGCTAGCAGGGAAATGGGCTGTGGGCAAATAATTTTAGTATTTTGAAGCTGTCAGTGGAACCTACCTGTCTGTCAGCTTTCGTCCCACCCCTCCCCCCATCTCTTACCCTCCCTTTCTGTGCTGGATGCAGTATGGCTTGTCATCCCCAACCCCAGAAAAAAAAAGCCATAAATATGTTTACCAAGAATGCTTTGTAATTGAAATCACCTTTCTAGTTGGTACCACATCCAGGTAGAATGAGGCCCTTCTTCCCTCTTGCTATGGGAGAGCTAGGATTTTCCAAATCTTCAATGATCTCATTACCTTTCAACCTATAACCCAGCCTTGGAATTGAGCAAGTGACAGAGAAGTATATTACAGTTGGATGGCTGTTCTCCTTTCATGCCGACTGTCCTACCAAAGCCTGTAGCTCCTGTAATGAACACAATGGCTTCTTGGCTTCCTGTTGACTTGGCCACTTCCACGGAAGTACGCTTTGTCAAGGGTAGCATTGGATGGGACAAGGAGACCAATCAGCCTGAAACAAGTGTGTTTCAGGGCCAAACTTTCTGGAATGCAGAAACATGAAGATTCCAACAGGCCATTCTGTAGTAGTATGAGAAAGTAGCGTGATGTTAAGCTGTTTGGTCTCTTTTGGGAGGGCACCACCCAACTCCCAAATGAATCACACACAGAGTCTTAGTCTTAGTTATAAACGTCCAGCCTTATCTTGGCTTGTTTCTTGCCCACTTTTCTTAAATTATCCCACTTACCCTTTGCCTTTAGGCCTTCCCATTCTCCTCTGTAAATCTTATTCCATGGTAAGTGTAGCTGTGTAGCTGCATGCCCGGCCCCTTATGTCCTCCTCCTTCTCTGACTACTTCTCCTAAGCCCTTCTCCCAGTTTTCTCCTATGTATTCTCCCTGCCTGCCACCCCAGTCTATCCTTTCTCCTGCCTCAGTATTGGCCATTCAACTCTTTATTAGACTGTCAGGTGTTCTAGACAGGCAAAGCATCACAGCTTCACAGAGCTGAACAAATGCAACATAAACAAAAGTAACACACTTTAACATAATATTCCCAGCACCTCTCTGAAAACCTCACAAGCTGCTGCAAGAATGGCTGCCTTGGTCTTTCTTGGCTGGGTAACCTGTCTTTTCCTCTAGGAAGGGATATCGTGTGACTGTCCTTGCTTAATCCCCATAACACTCCCAAGAGGGAGAGACTTTCACTTCATTTGAAAAAGCAGAGCTAAAAGGAAGGCTCTACATTTTAGTTTACCCATAGGAATGAGTGAGACTAATGGAATTTGAGCTCAGAATATGCTCTTCTGGTCTCTGCTGGTCTTTTGTCATGGATGGTCTTTTTTTTTCCAGAAATTATTTTTGTTGATATTGTTCATTTATTTTATCTTTATGCACACTCTGTCTCAAGAGCTAGAGGATATTTACAGTATTCCTTTGAGGACCTTGTGTTAGTCCGTGGAAGCCCAAGACAACAGCTGTATTTCCTTCGTTGGCTTTGAAACACAATGCCAGCCACTGTCTCTGCAGTCCAGGTTGGCAGAAAGAGATTCATCAGGTGCACAAAAGTTCAAAAGACCAAGTTTGTTGTTTCTTCCCTAAAATTTGCTTTAGTAAATTACCCATTTTTAAAGCAGCCTCCCTTGCAATACCTCTGCTCAAATGGATGGTTTCATCATGCTTCCAAGGTATCTGGGCAAAGTAAACAAAGAAAAACCTGGGCACTGCTCATCAATGGGGTAGGCCCTGGGAGACTAACTCTGCCTCCTCCATACCTGCTCTAATCCACGTGGCTCCTCTGAAGAGTGGACCCAACTTCCAAAGATCTCTGCTTCGTGAAATCCTCAAGGGGTCGTCAATGGCTTTGTCCGCTATTGGACTTAGTATTTCGAGAGACTCTCGGGGGGGGCAATGGGACCACAGAAGATGAGGCCTGGATGGAGGAAGTGAGCCATCTGAATCATGCCTTAGGAAGATAGATCTTAGCCCTGCCCTTTCCTGTTATTCTCAGCCTCCTGGATGTCCTGACGTGGGCAGCTTTTCCCCCATGATACCCTTGTACCTTGCCATGGGTCCAAAAGCAATAGCACCAGCGGACTGTATACAGAAGCCTCTGAAACTGTAATCTGAGATAAACATTGCCTCCTTTGGTAATATTTTGTTTGTGCTCCGACAAATTAAGCTTGCCTGGAGATCAGAGTGAGGAGTTAGCCACTAGTTAACCATAGAGGCCGGGCAGTGGTGGCTCACTTGGGACCCAGCACTTGGGACCTCGCCTTTGATTCGAGTAGTTGGAGGGTACTTGCTTTTAATCCCAGCACTAGGGAGGTGGAGACAGGAAGGGATATAGCTGAGCAGAGAGAGGAACATAAGGCAGAGGAGACAGGAGCTCATTACATTCAGTCTGAGGATTCCTGGAGACAGGAGGATTTGGTAGAGGTAAAAACTAGTGGCTGGCTGCTCTGTTTCTCTGATTTCTCGGCATTAAGCCCCTATATCTGACTCAGGGTTTTTATTATTAAGACCAATTAGAATTCACACTACAACCTCCATTTTGTTGTGCTCCGTCCATGGGAACTCCAAAAGATCACCATGGAGACCGGCTCACTGAAATGCAAAAGCAAGGTTTATTATTGTAATTGCAGGCCAGCCTGGACCTTGTCAGAGGTACCGCACCCTTCTATAGAGAGCATTATTTAAAGGCAGAAACCAGGAAAGTTACATCAGCAGATTGAATCCTGATTGGCTTGTGACTAGAGACTTTTCACAAATTTTTATTTTCGAACCTCACCCTCACCTGTTGCTTGTCAAGGTTTCTTATTGGCTGACCTTGTGGCGGGGTCATTCTATGGTTATCTGTACTTTCCAGACTGCTACCCTGTTACTTTTGCCCCTAGCCATTTCTGAGGACTGGAATGGTTTATGGAAACTAGCTTACACAAGACACAAGATGGAGGCAGAGGACAAAATGGAGGAACTTTGGTCTCTGTGATGAAAATTCTGCCTAATGTACATGGGAAGAATCTTGAGCCTAGCTTGGCCTTCCTTACTTAGTCTTAGCTTCCTACTCTAGTTAATGTTCTGTGCCCCTGACATTGGGGAGAATGCCAATATTCCTGGGAGAAAATCAGAGCTTTGGTGTTTTGGATACCCTAAGCACCTGACAATGGAAGGTATCGACTTCCTGCATCCCTAGCGAAGGCAATCTGCCCTGTCCATGCTGCTGCCTCCTGGGCAAGACAGCAGCACACAGCTTACAAAATGTGCTCCTCACCTAAAGCTGTCGCTGAGTGATCTGTGGTTAGCCAACTGGAAGGCAGCGGGCCTGGGTGAGGTAAATTTCCGGCTCCCCCGTGAGTGCACCTTGGGGAAATTACAGTGTCCTGGGAGATGCTTCAGTGGGATGACCTGATGATGGACCTTGGGGCAGGAGAGACAACCCTTCCCTTCTTTAGAAATCCCCTGCATTCGTCTCCAGTGCCCTTGCCTAGGAGAGCGATCCCAGTGGAGTGCGCTTTCAAGCTCAACAGAAAAAAAACATTTGTATTTGTTGTTTCAGGTCAGTTTTGCTTCTTAGAAGTTCAAATTCGAAATTGCTTAATTACACCCCGAGATGGGCCTCGTGGCAAAGGCTTCTCGCTCGCTCGTGCTTCTCTGTCTCTGCTTATAAATGCTAAGCTGTTTCAAGGTTGGGTTTTAGGCTAATAATTTAGCCTTGGCGGGGGGGGGGCACTGCCGTAATTAGGCATGATTATAGGCAAGTTTCCTGGACTTGTGGCACATAGTAGATGTTTAATAAATGTTTGTCCCACAGTTGCTAAGCAGTCTAAATGAGCTCTGTTTACCGATTTAAAAGTCAACCTGCTAAGTCTTAGGAAAAAAAAAATTACTTGGTTGGGATTTTTTTCCCTGGTGGAGAAAAAGGACAGGAACAGCAGAATAAGCGTTAAAACTCCCAGGTAAACCACCCGGTCCAGGGTGCGCAGCAGGCTCTGCTCCTGACGCTCTGGGCCGCTGCGTGGGATGCAGTGCCTGCTTCCATCCAAGTTTCAAAGAGCCCCATCCAGGGGGCGGGTTATCGCTAATGACAAGGTCTCAGGCTGTGGACAACCATGCTGGAGTGGTCTGGTGATGAAGTCATGGGAATTAAGGCATGTTATCTGTCATGAGGTTAAGTTCCCAGCGCTGAGCTCCATGGGGCACGGCACCATTCTTGGGGCTTATTTTAGAGCTGAGTGAAAGCAGGCAATTATCTTGTTCTTTGACTATAATCAGCAGAGCAGGATGCAGGTAGCCACAAAGTGGAGTTATTTAAAACAGTAAAAAAGAAAAAGAAAAGAAAAAAATCAATTCCAAAAGAGCAATAATCTGAAAGTCTCCTTTTTTGCAGCATCTGGTTAAGAATGTCAACCGGTGGCGAAGACTGGGAGGGCTGACTCTCTGACCTCTGTCGGAACAGTAGTATCAGGCACCACCCTCCCCGATCCTTTGGCAATGAGAGGCAGGTGCTCAGGCCGGAAGCTTCCCCACAGTGATTCATTTCACCCTCAGAGTGTCAGCTGGGGTCCCTGGAAAAGTTCCAGGGAGAATCCCCAGCTTCCAGCCATCTGTCAGTCAGGGGGGTTACCATGGTTACCACTAGCCAGCTGGCCTTGTGAGCCAGCTGGTTTATTCTGGCTAGGGGTGGGGCGGGACTGCTCAATTGCCCCTCAGCTGGAAGCACAAAATGATCCCAGACTTTGGTTCAGAACCTGTCTTGGGCAGCATTTGTTAGGGAGAGTCCAGAGTGAGCCTGTCAATGGTTCTGAGAAGAAGGCAGAGGGAAGTGGATTCAGATGGGCCCTCAGCTCTTCCTAGCTCTCTCACTGGTGAGCTATGTGGACTTGGACATGTTAGGCTGGGTGAGACTTGCTTTGCACTTCTGGTAAATGGGGCGAAATGCTTTGAAGCTTATGGTCACTACCTAGAATCCACCCAACAGCTGCCACGGTTCTCAGAGTGCAGGGCCGGAAGTTACTTAAGCGTGTTTCCCTCATCCCAGCTTCAGGCGGTGCCCTGAACTGCAGTAACAAATATGGCTGCTTGCCAGTGAACTGTCCAGCCTCTGCCCAGCTGATTGAAGTCTGGGCCTAGACTTCACCAAGGGTAGCATGTGGCTGATTCAAGGTCTTTGTTTCTATTTCCATAAACGAAGCTGCTTGTTTGCAAGAAAAAAAGGGGGGGTCAGCATAGGGGAGACTATTTCTGATGCAAAGAGTCACCCAGGACTGCATGGGCTATTGTGTCACCGCTGCCTTGTGCGTATTGTACCACCCCATGTGCCACTTGTTGGAGCTGACCTCAATTACGGTTTGGTCAGAGGTGGCCAATTTTGTTTTTGGCACCCATATATGGATTTGTTCTGTCTCCCACAAGTTGTTCCAAGAAGGTCTGTACATGATGTCTTGGGGTTCACTTAGGTGAGATCGTCATCAAGCAGTAATTCACGCATTTGCCTTGGAAAGAATTCCTTTTCCAGGATCCATCCTGTGCCAGGGGCTAGGGGCTAGGGTTTTGAGGGAGGTGAGAGATGGGTACCACGTCCTGCTGGCCACACAGAATGGTAATATTGAATCCTCTCTAAGCATAGCAGTAAGTGTACCCAGTGTTAAGCAATGGCCCTTCTAGAAAGGAATTCTTGTAAGGAGAATTCTACACTGACATGTAGGATTGGATGGACTAAGGTATTTGAAATCTTTCTGTTTCAGGCTGGACTTTGGTCGTCTCTTCTTTGGAATTGTGGGGGGGGGACACTAAAGGTCAGATGGGGACCCATGTCTCTGACTGCTGCTTCTGAGAATGAGATAAAATACATGCTCATTTAAAAAAATTTAATTTTTTAAGAATTGTCAACTTGGGAACAAAACACCTCAGACAAACTATGTAGTGTTTCTGGGGCTGACAGCAATACTCTTCTCAACAATGGAAACAAAGTATCCGCATTCCTGTCTCATAAACTATGCTGCTTCAGATAGGGTGCCTGGACTCCTGGAGTAGTAACACTGAGGGAATTGTAGCCAGTGAGACACCGGGTTCCCCCTCCCACGACTTCAGGTTTTGACTCAATCCTGTTCTGTTTCCTAGTGCATGGGAACAGGCAGATGGTCCTGCCATTTTGTAACCTAAAGTGGCACTTGCTGGGTCTCATCTAAAAAACAGATATATCCAGGGACCTGATTTCAATCAGCGTAACCTAGGGAGTACAGTGGGCCATGTAAACTGTCCTTGTTTTGAACTAAAATGGAGAACTCATCTTTAGATCTTTTTTTAATCTCTCTGTATTCTCCCAAACACTTTTATTCACTCCCTTTGTTAAGCTACTGGTGATGAGACCTGACAGCTTACAGTCCCTTCACTGCTCTGCTGTAAACCTGTGACTGTCCGGCTTCTTTCTGTTTGTGACAGTCATACACAACACTAGTGACCACTCACTTCCCTGGCCCTAAGCATTATGTGGTACCCATGGGTTTTCATTTCCTGAAGCCTCTTTCTGTTCCCCTGTAGAATCACCCTGTACGACTACCAAGCTATGTGTAGAGCTAACAAGGAGAGCAGCGACAGTGCCCACGGACTGCTGGATGTAAGTACAAAGCTGCCACCCAGGTAATAACTGGGGACTTCTGCTGCCTTGGGGGAATGTGGCTCAGACTGCAGGGTAATCAAATGCACCGTATTCAAAACCAAGCATGTTTAAAGGTTATTTCCTGACTTCACTCACTAAGAACTGCTTCTGTTTAAACACAGATCCAGGGATTATATAAGTGAAAATCGGGTCAAGGACTTAGGTAAATTAATGAACAATCCCTCCCCCACTTTTCACAGACAAGAAGAGAAGTTTCACTGAGTGTTACATATGAGAATTAAAAGAATTTGATTTTGATCAACAGAAACTGTTCTTCTGAGGAAGTTGAGACAGCTCAGTCACTAAAGTTCTTTCCACGTAAGCATGAGGATCTGAGTCCCCAGTGAGGTGCCCACATGAAAGCCAAACATGGGAGTGCGAGTGTGTAACTTGAGGCTTAGCTCCCGCCCATTAGTTCCCAAATAACCACTCTGAGTTTTAATAGTAATTGCAAACTGTTTGACTGATGGTTCAGGCTTCTTATTGGCTAGCTCTGCATATACATTAGCCCATTTCTAATAGTTTATATTTTACCACAAGGTTCGTGGATGGTTACCTTACATCTTGCTTCTCTGGTATCTGCTGGCATCTTCTCCATTCCGTTTTTTTTTTTCTGCCTGTCTCTCTGCTTGGATTTCCTGCCTAGCTGTGTTCTGCCCTGCCATAGGCCAAAGAAGCTTTATCAACCAACAAAAGCAACACATAAGCATGCAGAAAGGCATCCCACATCACCCATCTGTAACCCAGAACAGAGCAGATGTCTGGCCAGCCAGAATCCCTGAACTTGAAGGTGTTTGAGAAACTTCAACACAAAAGCCAAAGTGGATTGCAGCTGGGGAGCTATCTGCAATCCGCCTCTGGCCTACACACACACACAAGCACACACACAACCAAGCACTTTCACAAACATGTGCACATGCATGCCCCCGAGGATATCATAGCCTAGGAGCAGGACACACACTGCTGTGTCCCAAAAAACTGCCTCCAGACTGTCAGAAATTGACTATTCTGTCTTAAAAAATGTAATTTGCAATGTACAGAAAATAGCAGTTTGGCCATTAATTACCTGAAATCTCAGATGGTTTTATTTTTCTTCCTTAAAGGAAGAAATCTCACGTTTCTATTTTTCTTCCTATTTCTCAAGATAGGCCACATAGGTCTACAAATATACCCCTTGACATGTCATTTGGGAAATACTAAAATCCAACCAAAACTTTCCCTTAAATTGCAAAACTATCTTGCTACACCATATTGGTCCCTGTGAGACGTGAGACAGACTTTACAAGGGCATTATCTAAAAGCCAACTGCTTCTTGAAGTGATCGTCTCTGCTGAGTGACTGAGAAAGTTTCAGAGAGGCCCCTGAGCAGTGGGCTTTACAGAAAACAAGCCCTTAAAGGGAACTCTAGAGGAGAAGGCCACTTTACCATACTGTTTGCAGATATGAAATGTCCCCAAGATTGGTTTTCTTCCTCATTAGGTCAAAAATCTCATGGCCTTCTCCTGCTCATTGATCTTTTACTTTTAAAACCTTAATCCCTATTAGCATAATCCTTTTGTTTGCTCAGATGTCCAGTTTGGGCTGGGTCTAAAAAGTTCTTCTGGAAGGAGTTCCTTTCCCCCTGGCCTCTGGCGAGCCAGTGCCAAGCTACACAGCCTGTCCTCTCTCTCAAAGCCACCTGTACTACCATCCCAGGGGGAACAAAGACCCAGAATTAGCCCATGATCTGACTCCCTGGGTCTTTCTCTGACCCTAAACCTGGAGACCCAGAGTCTTCTGGTTCAAGGACTTATGTTGAAGATCTCACTGAAATCAGAGAAGAACTACACAGACTCACAAAGCAGGATGGGCTGTGAATAAGTCCAATAGGTTTACTTTGGTTTTTTGCTTGTGCTGCTCTCTGCTGCTTTCTGAGTCTAGACAGGAGCCTTTCAGCAACAGTTAGGGGACTACAAATTCACTCTTGTTTTATTTACTGACTAATTCCTCCATTCCCAGCTCTGGTTCTTGTAATTAAAATGCTCACAGAGGAGGATTAGGCAGCTGTTGCCTCAGAAACCAGGATTTGGCATGCAGTTCCCTAAATGGCAGCCTCCAAAGGTGCTGAGGGTTTTCTGGACCTGCTGTCTGGAGCCCAGCTCTGCCAATGCCATCGTCCGCCTCGCAAGTCTATACACCACTTACATATCTGGCATACCTAGGTACAAAGAACCAACTGAGGGGGACATGGTATTTTCCAGAATTCAGGAAATTGAATTATCCACATAGGAAATATCACAGAGTAAACAATCCGACTGCTTTTTTTAATTAAAATATTCTGAAATAAAGATTGGGCTGTCAATGCCTTCTTTTATAGCATGCAGGGGACTTTCTGCAGGGATAAAATCACATGTTCATATGGTTATCATTTTTTCAAGTCCAAATATGTAAGTGCGAGAAAGGGCAGTCCAAATCCTACATAATTCATGGAAGGCATTAAAATCAAGTGTGTTCAATTTGTGCTTCTCTCCATGAATGACACACAGTGATGGAGAACTGTGAGCCACCTTTCCAAAGGGGAGTGCTGTGAATTACCATTGGAAATTAGTTACATGATTCCAGCCCCTCAGCATCAGGCTGTGAAATATTAGCCCCGAGAGGGTAAAGGTTTAAGCATCGTTTGTTGAACTTCCTCCCCAACCCCCAGTGATAACCCTTGTATTAGATCATGTTTATTTTACTTGTAAATCACATCTCACTACAGGGGAGTTCAAAGTTTTAAAATGTTAGTTTTGGGATACAGTATCCAAGCATTTTCTTCCTCAAGCTAGACCTTCCCTGGTTTTTAACATGATATCCATCTCTCCAGAAGAATAACATTGTCTCTATGTAAAGCCTTAAGTCAAACTACAAACTTCTTATGTAATCCGTTGTTTTAACGGGGTGAATTCTTCCCTTCAGCCCTATAAGGCCTTCCTCTCAGCAGCCAAGTGGATAATGACTGAACTTGTCTTGTGAGTACCATCATCTGCTATATTCTTTCCCACAAGCATCCTTGTCGCTCTGTTTCTCTGATATGGTGAATGGGGAGATGGTGCTCCCTGCTCTGGCTAACCTTGGATCCATTGAACACCTCCAAGTACTGACCTCTGAGAGCACACCGCTATCTTTTTAAATGTTAGTTACTCACAACCACTCTCTATGCCTCTGTGTCATTGTTGAACAGACTAACAGCTTATGATACACAAGCCAAATCTATTTATTGTGGTTACTGTTAAATTTAACACGGATGCCTGGCTGTCTTAATGCTGCCTGGGTGGGCTGTGGTCAGGAGAACACACAGCCAAGCTGTCCACTGTTGCTGGGATGTATTGGCTTGGGCTGGAGCCAGGTTTACATGGGCCACAGAAGGGGCTAGGGGCTCTACCTAGGTATAGGTTAATAAGTTAACCTTATCAAATTGTGGTCCTCTTTTGAGAATGCTGGGTGACTTTATGACTTAAGTCAGACTTGAATTACGACAGAGAAGAAAACTCTGGCTTACAGATGAGGTAATGGACACTTTGCAGCATAGTGTAGCCCATGAATAGCATGTTGACCAGACTGAGCAATTGTATCAAACTGTCACTCTTCCTCCCTCCCAGCCAGGATTCAGTGCTGTAGGTTTAAGGCAAATCCCTTGCCATCTGGCGAATTGAATTGTCTATTTTTTTTACTTTAATGCAACCTATATCAATTCAACAATGTTTATAAATCCAAAGGCAAACAAGTGTTCTGTATATAGAAGCGATGGAAGATGCATTAAGGCTACTGGTAGGATTTTGATAGAGAGGTAATTGTTAAGGATAGTAGCCTTGAGTATGATAAGAAAATGAAAATTATTTTTTTGATCTGTCACCATTCATTTAGGTTACTTATATTGATTTGGAATCCTTAGCTATAAATTGAGTTATGGCATAATTTTATTAAAAGTTTGACCTACTCTTTGCCCCCACGCACAGGTATAAACACATTTGCTGAACCCATCCTATATTGCTGCAGACCATGGTTCTGACCCAGAAGAATGTTCTATTTCTAAGTTCTGAAATAAGGCAAAGGGTCCTTTAGAAATTGGCTGTTTATTATAGAATAAAACCAGGTGATATTATAAGTAAATTACCAAAGGCTGACTTCTGGTCAAACAGCAGACATTCCTCAACTAAAAATTCTTCTCAACTAGGAGACCATAATCTCAGGGCTATGCTGCCACTGATGGTAAAATAGCTTTTTCAAAGGGAGCTGAAACCCAGTGGTAATTCAATGGGAACTCAGTCAGCCACAGCAATGTTTCCAAAGTGCAGCGCTATTCTTTCAAATGGAGTGGGGGCAGCATAAAATGACATATAGTGGTACTGTTCAAGCTGGGGCTTAGATGACCTTATAACCCTGGGCTTCCATTGTTTAGGTTCCTGGTGGAATTTAACCTATGCAGTTGGTGGCACTCGGACGTGACAGCTAAAGGTAGGCAGAAACTGGGGTTTCTGTTTCTGAGTGTGAGTGATGAACCCTGAGCACGGATCCTTTTTATCAGAGACCCACTGGCTTGCGTTAAATCACACAGAACATTGGGACAGTCCTTCAGGTCTGTCGGCAGGAAGCCGTTGCGCTGAAGCCTATGCCATGCAGTCTGACACAGAAGTCTACAGATTCTTTTCCACTCATGTTCACTTTGACCTGTCTCCCCAACAAAAGTAGAAAAGTCATACTTTGGAAGGGTCTGAAATCTTCAGAAAGCTAATAGGCAACATGAAAAGCGAAGCGAAACAAACAAGTCATCCATGTTCTGACTGGCTGAACGGATAAACACTTTAGTTGTGTCTGTACAACTGCACAGACATGAGTTGATATTTTGGATGGTAGTTAGTGGACGTTCTCAGAGACCCAAGTCAGGTCTATAGTATGGTTTAAGTCTTACATTTGGCAAGCCAGTTGGTCTTACCAAGTCCTAATTTCCCCATCATAAGAACAGTGGGAAGAATATTTCTCTCTCTCTCTCTCTCTCTCTCTGTGTGTGTGTGTGTGTGTGTGTGTGTGTGTTGTATCGTGTTGTGTCTGTGTGTAATAAGATAGATAAATCATGTTACCTGATGATCAGAGTAAATGGAACCTAAGATGCTACTGTAATTAATCTCTGATAATGAAGGTGACAGTGTTGACATTGGCAGTGATGATGTTTGCCTTCAAAGCCTTCACTCCAGGGTGAGCTGTCCCCAGTTGTCTCTCCCAGGCCTTCTCACCCAATGCAAGTTCTCAGATACTCTCTGTTTTTATTTGGCTTTTTTTTTGTGTGTGTGTTTTGTTTTGTTTTCTGAATTCTATAAACGTGGATGTTAAAGACTGGTAGGCTACAAGCATGAATTTTATTTCCAACTTTTTGTTTTCACTTTAATGGTGAAATCATAAAGTGGTACAACTTAGTTGTTGAATATTAGCCTTGCGTTCCATGCCTTAGAAGCCCTCTGTGGATTTTCTGAAACCCTAAACACTTCCTTCTGCTAACCCCCCAGTCCTTTAACACGCAGTCCCTGCCCTTCTCTACCATCGTCACCTTTCTTTGCTTCTTTTACATGACTAGGTTTCCTTGGTGATATAACTGTCTATTTATTCCCATCAGCACCCAACTGAGGCTGAGGGCCCAGCAAGGACTTTGCTTATTAAATACCCTATTGGGTCATTCTTGTGCCAGGCATGACTCCATCAAGGCCACTGGGTGGGTACTAGTTTTGAATTGTAGCATACATTCATTCTCCTAGTCTAGACATTGAACATGAGGCCATAACTGAGACTGTTAGGAAGGTTCCCATAGTTGACAGGGCACTCACAATACCAAGCGATGATGGCTTCTTCAATGTCCCTAAGGAGGTCATTTTAGGATTCTAATTCACCCACAGAACTGGCACTGCAAAAGTTTGAATGAGATTTGTAAAATATTGGTAGGCTTATGTAGCCAGATGCAAGACCCACAAGCTAATCAGGAAGCAGAGACAAGAGAACTGTTTTGAGTCTAGGAAGTGAAAACTAGCCTGAATCACATAGCAAGATCCATACCCTTTTCCAAAAAAAAAATCATAAAAATACGTAAAATGATAAACAAAACTCCAGACCTATGACTTGTAGTCCAGTATTGGGGAGCTGTGGAGTTAATATGGTCAGAAATCAACAGGAAGAATGGGAAGTTAGTAGACAAGGAACAAACCATGACTCAGGGTGGCAGGAGAAAAGACTATTATAGCCCCTAAACCTGTGACCTGTGATCTAAATTTGTTTTTGTTGATATTATATACATTTTATAATAGAAAGGTGAGGTGGGGCCGAATAAATCAGTAGATTTGGAGGGTTTGAGGTGAAGCTTGGCTAAGACCATCTTTCTATAACACCAATAGTTGAGAACAAAGACTGACTCCCCCTAAATGAGGCTGTGATGGCTCTGCAGGAGTTGTCTAGCCCGAAAGTTAGACCCTGTCTCTGCAGGAAGTTCTGGGAGTCTCTGGTTTCCTTGATGGTTAGTAAAGGTTAGTCAGGTACAGTACAGGCTTGAAGTGGGCACTGGAGTGCATGGGCAGGAGTCCAGTGCGAAGGTGAGTATTCTTGTATTTTAAGGGTGGCTCACTCTTAGGAGTAAGCTTTGTGCTGAGAGGTTGTGGGCTAGTCATGTTTGGTGCTTAATTTCTTCGCATTTCCCCCTCACAGATGAGGAAGGAACTCTTTTTTTGTGTGTGGTTGTTTCTCTGTGTAGCTGAGAATGAGAATGATCCTGAACTTTTGATCCTCCTGCTTCTATCTCTCCGATGCTGGGATGTTGCCTTCTTTACACATTGTGGAGGACTAGATCTTCCTGAATGCCAGAAAAATGCACTCCCCACTGAACCGTATCCTCAGTCCCCAAGAAAGACATTCTTTTTGTTCGTTTCCACACCCAGACAGATCCCCCATTCTCACCTTGACCTTTCATCTCAAAAGCCACCCTCACTTTTGTTTCCAAAGGTTTAATAATTTTTTTTTGAGAGCCCGTCGCTGTGGTCTTTGCTGAGAACAGTATCGTTTAACTGAGGGACAGTTCTGTCCCCCACCAGTCACTGCACTCTCAGGAGGTGTTTCTGATTGTCACAGTTTGCTACTGGCATCTAGTGGGTAGAGGCCAGGATGTTGCTAATTCCTTAAGGACAGCCTCACAACAAAGCAGCAGCTGACTCAGAAAGTCAACATCGAGGAGTTCTGGTCTTGATGGAGGGACATCAGTCAGGGCAGAGTGATTAATAAAGACATGGTTACTGCCTGGACTCTATGGATACTCTAGAAGGTTCCCATTCCCACTCAGAGTTCTACATCCCTATCCCTCCACAACTGTCCCAACACAGGTCAAAATGATGATGTGATGCTTTAGTTCTCAGTGTTCTGTTGTGAGAGTTTTCCTACATCTTTTCCTAAAAGATAATGTCAAAATGTCCATTTGTTCTAGACCAGTCGTTCTCAACCTTCCTAATGCTGTGACCCTTTAACACAGCTCCTCATATTGTGGTGACCCCCAACCATAAAATTATTCCATCACTACGTCATGTGCAGGACCTCTGATATGTGACCCCCAAGGGGATCATGACCCACAGGTTGAGAACCATTGCTCTAGACTGTGACACCTTCATCCCACAGATTATTAGAAGAGGGATCAGACATTCACATTGCAACTTTGGTATGCTGACACAGAATACTCCAGCATTTCAGAGTGTTCAGAAACCCTTCCAGATCCCCTTCCAGTCTCCCCTCCACTGCAGCTGAGAGGTAGTCCCTAGAAGTACTTACCACCAGATTTCTCCAAGGACCTATTCAGGCAAATATGGAGGATGATAGAGCATTGCAGGGAGCACGTACACACACAGACCTAAGCCAAGACCTTCTCCCTGCATGGAAGTTCCAGCTGCCTTCTTTCATGGTGTAGAGCTGGATCCCACATCTGAGCTGGCTTTCTCAGGCCCACAGCCATCTATTCTACTGTGGGCTGGGGGGGGGGATATGATTTTTGCCATGTTGTAAATGAAGACACTGGAACAGAGGGAGGTATGTGGATTCATCCATGGGGTGCCGTGACTGGAACTCTGTGTTAAAAGTCTGTGTAAATCCTGAATTCAGTGTTTGGAAGGAATGGTCTCAGTATCATTTCTACTTGCAATTCATTCTAAATTTACTATTCTCTCGCTAGATAAAGACCCTGAGCTGAGACATACATCTTTGTTTTAGCTAAAAATAGAATCCATAATTATACTGTTTATCTGCCTCATTTCCTTGATGAAGGGACTGTGGAAACCTACTTCTGCTTGATTACCACAAAGGTCTCATTTGGGTGAAGTTTCACAAAGAGAATGGAGCTTGCTGGCATCCGGTTATGATTGGGGATGCATTCACAGAGACAAAAGGAGAGAGAGGCTTTTCAAATGGCAAATCTATCCATTCCCAATTGCCTGCACATAATTACGGTGAACCCACGTCAGTTATTCTCGTTATGGACATTTGTTGCTAAGGGGAAATTCAAGCAATCTGATTGTGTAGATGTCCTGTTGAATGCTCTTGGGGGAGCGAGTGGAAGATCATGGTGACATCAGCTTCAGGTACCCATGCAACCGGAGTGAGAGGCAGATCAGAGTTATTATTAGCAAGTGTTGCTCCCAGGTGAGACTGTCCAGGTGCACACCTGGTCCCTGCCACTCCCCGCCATGTGGCTTTGAACAGGCATCTTAATAAAATAAAAATAAAAAGCTGAACTATTTTGTTTTAAATTAAAAACAAATAAATATGCCAGTGTACTATGACTTGAAACAGTTTCCTCAAAATAAGGAAACCTCCGGGGGAAAACACATATGCTCGAAACAGTTGTGTTAGAATGTAAAAGCATAGGGCGCAGCTTACTGATGCCCAATAATTATCCAACTGTGAGCAGCTAGGCATTTTACAGTGCTGCTCCCATGGACCCGCTTAAATCCCACAGCATCCCAGGAAGGCAATTCGCCATGGTTCTGTCATCCGTCCACCTGCACCTGGAGTCTAACTCGACATGTTGTATTCTACACATCATGTTTTGGAATTACAAATGTAAATTTTATATACAAGCTTGATCCCATACATACATCACCAAAACCAAACCAAACCAAAAAGCTGTGTATAGGGTCATTGGGAATATATGGAACTGGGAAACTCCAGGTACTCAACAGTGAAGCTGTAAATGAGTAGAACTACCTGAGCTCCTGAGCCATGCAGAGTACCTGAGCCACCAGCACCTCCATTTTGTAGACGAGAATGCTGAGAGCAAGATAGAAGTAGCAGAGTGGGGAATTTGTTTTCCAAATTTCTCTCCTGTAGAAGCTTTTGCCCTTAACCATGAGCTGTGGTATGCATCATCATTGGCATTGCTTAATGCTACAAACCAAGAATGCGTATTCTTTCGTTATTGTTGTTATAATTAATCCAACCTTAGCACTATCTCCCAAGCACCATACTCAGTACTCCTCAGTGCTCACTTCTCCCATCGACCTCTGAAAACAGAACTTGATGCAAATAAGAAAACTGGGACTTACACACATGGGTCCCATCCACTGGGTATGAGTTAGCTAAACTGTTTGCTCACCAGTCACTCATGCCTATGCCCACGTTATTAAGTTATTTGTCTTATTGAACGAGAAACTTCATAATCACAGAATTTGGAGTGTGCTATACGTCAAAGAATTTATGTATTTTACTATTTTGTATTAAAATTTTCTTTCAATAATAGCACGACACAACTGTATCATGGCATTTACCTTGCCCTCAGTAATATGGTAATATGGTATAGCTGACATTTTTTGGTATGTATTCAGATTCCCAGATGTGTTGGTGTTAAGTCACCATGAGTCTGAGGTCAGAGACCCCGTGGTTGATGTTGACCCAGAAAGAATTCTTGTGATGCATAAATGATAGCCGATCAAGCCAACGCAACTGCTTTAGGAATTATAGCTTACAGAGTTGCTTGGCAGATGAAATCACTGGACTAATTAGAAAATAATGCATTGTGCTGTGCCTAGAAAAATCACAGAGCTTCCTAAGTAGAGCTGCATTTGAGCTGTTCTGGGTTGCCAGGCACGGCATTGAGACTCAACACCGAGCTTTCATTTTTTTTTTTTTTTTTGCTCCCCTTTCCCCCACAGCACAGAAACTGAAACAGACCCTGGAGCCTTGTGATACTGAATACCCTGCCTTTGTTTCCGAACGCACCATCAAGGAGACCACAGGGAACATTGCTTGTGAAGACTGCTCCAAGTAAGCCACCCCCAGCCCCCGCACCCCACTGCACACACCTTTCTGTTGCGAGTGGAGCTTTCCCCATGGGCCAGTAGACTGAAGCACACATCCATGTACACTGGGGGCAAGGAAACATGGCTGCCCTCTGGTATGAGAATGTAATGCTGTCAGCTGGGAAGAAACAGTCCTCAGGTTTTGGTAGATTGGTTTAAGATTGGGAAACATCCAGAATGCGTGACAAGACATCTTGGAGCATAGAAGAGTTTAGTTCAGTTTGTTGGTGTCTTCCCAGCTGACAGTCCTCAACTTCAGCAAATGTCCTGGGCTATGTTAGACAGGGCACCCTCATGTATAGCTGAATCCCACCTACCAGGCATGTCTTCTCTGTGTTCTGATGTTGAACATGTATGATCTGAAGATGAACATATTTTAATAGTTTTATTGGTCATTTAGAGATTCTTGTCTTTGCTCCTGTTGGGCACGTGCCTACTGGGTAATCGGATCCATTCTTAGTGATATAGGTACTGTGCGTTTCCAAGACTCTGTTGTTAGTAGCTACAGACACTCTCTATGTGCCATCCTGTCCCTTGGTCTTTTCACTATTGATGGGTGACCCTTGATGAATATACATTTTCTTTTGCCTTTATTTTAATATAGTTTATTTTGTTCTTCTCTGGTTTATGCATCGTGTGCCACTCTTAAGGGAGTCTTTGCCTCTCCTAATATAGCAATGCTTCATTTTCACTCTGAGCTCATGAATGAGTGCGGTTTGCATTTAGAGCTTTAACCCCTTGCAGCTTGGATGTGCTACCCAGCACAAATGCAGCTCTGACTAACCCTTTGTCATATGTAAGTATAAATCTGTACTGAGTTTTCAATGTGTGGGAGGTGGGGCATGCCAACAGATTGTTCTATGTGTTTTATATCTAATAGTTCTTATGTGGATTCCCTGGACTTTCTGCATAGAAAGTGATATTATTTCTGAAAAGTGTCTGACATCGTCCTAATTATTGTTTCATGATTTGTGACACTAGTTACTATTGGTTAGAATATACTACATATAGGGCACATGTAAATGTCAGAGGGCAATTCTATAGAGTGGATTTTCTCCTACCTTTCCATGGTTTCTGGGGACTAACCTACACTGGCAGGCTTATGTAGCTGGACATTTACCCACTGGACCCCATCTCATCACCCCATCATTCCTTGACTGTTGGATATGTTTGTGCATATGTGGCTTTGGAGGGGGCTGGGTATTGAATCTAGAAAAGAACTTCACACCTATTAGGCAGCCATTCTATTAACTTTTGCTTTCAATGGAGTAGTCTTTTATTTCCTACCCATTTGTAATGATGGTTATAGGTACCAGTCTGCAGAGCTATGTTTGATCTTGTGTTAGCAGTTTTAAGAACCCTTAGTATAGCTTTGTGATCTGACTTGATGCTTAGGAGAGCACAGATCCTTTCCTTATTCTTCTCCTAAATTATCTTGGGTGTTATTGCTTCTTTATCATTTCATATTAACTTTAGAATTTGCTGGTTAACTGCTCTGTTTCTAGTATATCTGACCTTCTTTTTCATAAATTAAAAACACCTTATTTATAAACCTATATATGTAAATTTATATATAAATTATATCAGTAGCCCACTTGTTTTCGTAAGTAGAAATTTCATACGTAGAAATGTGTTCATCTAGTACTACATTTCTAATGTATAATATTAATACTTGAGGATAATAGTTAATACTAGTTTCTGTTTATTAAATATTTTAAAGCCAACAGATTGTTCTATGTGCTTTATATCTAATAGTTCTTATGTGGATTTCCTGGACTCTTTGCACAGAAAGTGATATTATTTCTGAAAAGTGTCTGACATCCTTCCTAATTATTGTTTCATGATTTGTGACACTAGATACTATTGATAAGAAGTTTCTATTAATCATGTTTAATAATATCATGTTAAATATGAATTTGTTAGATTTTTATTATAGAAGGTAAATAATGTGAAATTTTCATATTAGCCATTTTTCCACACCATGTTTTAGTTATGTTTAAAGGGATGATGGTGTGAACATTCCCTGCTATAAAGAATGATTCTAGAGTATGCTGATATCCCTCAGTAAATGCCACAATATCTTTGAGGAATAGAAAAATTTCTGAAGTTCAAATTTATATTACTTAAAAATTCTTTGATAGTTTCATACATGTGTGCAATGCTTTCTGGTAACATCCATCTCCCTCCCCCTCTTATCTGCCTTCCGCCCCATCATCATACCTTGAACGTGGTAAATGTTTACATATATGTATACAGTGCAGGAACACTTGAGTAGCCATTGTTACCACTGTTGCTTAGAATTACTGTTGGTTAAATATTTCCTAGATTAAGGAAAACATCAAGAGTTTCTGTTGCTATCATTTGATACCTGAATGGATGCTGAATTTTATTTATATTTTTTGGTTGCTTGTTTGCTTGGTTGGTTTTTTGAGATAGGGTTTCTCTGTGTAGCCCTGGCTGTCCTCGAACTCAGAGAGTTCTACCTGCTTCTTCCTCCTGAGTGCTGGGATTAAAGGCGTGTGCCATCACCACATGGCACTGAATTTTATTAAAAAATTTTATACTATTAAAGTAATTTATTCCTATGTTGTTTTGCTGATTTCTGTGATTTTTCATTATGTAATGTGCATATTTCAAAATTAATATATATATTGCAGGCACACGGATGTGTGTATAATCATGTGTTCATGTGATATTTGCCTGATGATGCCCACCTTATGCTATAGTGGACCCATGAGATATATTGCCTGGTGACATCATAGCATCCTCGTTTGCTTGTGCTTGATGATATTTAGACAGTGACGGCATCATCAAAGGACACTTCCCTTACACAGTTCCCCAGAAAGCACAGGTTTCTGGGTTCTGTGTACGAAGGTGGGTGGCTGTGCTTTTCATAGCAGAAATCTTAGTTAAAGTGAAAATTAGACTTGCTTTCTCTAAATAAAGATGCCATTGTCATTTACCACAAAAATAAAAAGCAAAACATATTGCTAAATTCATTAGATTTTTTTGGCAAATATTGTGCTCAAAAGTGAAAGCGGCTAGACTTTCCGTTCCTGTGTTATCATCTGACTTTCCTGCTAAGTTGCTTGCCACAAAATTACATAGTGGATTTTCCCATTTTCTACTCTGTGAGACATTTCTTATAAAGCAGATTACGTGTTTCTCCTGAATTTCATCGAAATTCACAAAGCTCCCAGTGGCCGATGGGAAGTGTGGGATGAGCGTTTACAGTGATCTAGTAGACAGATCTCTCTGGATTTTCTACTTCTCTTTTCTAAGTTTTTCATTTTAATATTTTTTAATTTAGCATGTAGAATTAGGGGTTTCATTATGTTGTTTTCATACATACACATCCTTTTCATCTCTTCCTTTTTATTTTTAACTAAGTTATAATTCTTTTAACATTGTGTATTTCATCTCATTTTCAAGTTTATTGAATTTATTTATAAACGGTGTTTGATTTAAAATGCTAACACATTTGCTACCTTTGTCTCTTTTCTTTTCCCTTCTTTTTAAAATGTTATCTAGTCTATTAAAGACCACACGTATTTGTGGGGTTCCACATGATGTTTTAATACATATTGTATAGTTGTTCAAATGCAGGTGAGTGTGTCTCCTCAGGTATTTATCATTTCATAATGTTAAAAATATTCAAATTTCTCTCTTCTGGCTTTTTAGAAATGTTCAGTACACTGTTCCCCTTTAACCTGTGGGTTTTAAGTTCTTCCTCTCCCTCTGACCTCTCTGTTTCTGCCTCTTTCTGCATCCTGTTATCTCACTGGTCATCTTGCCTCTCTCTCTACCTCTTCAGACTGTCAGGGGTGTGCTTGCTTCATCCTCCCTCTGTGCTCTGTTTTTACCCTGTTTTTAATCTTGGACTATCTAGTGTTTAGTGCTCGGCTCTTCTGTGTGTGCTATGAATCTCTCTCCATTCCACAGTGCATCTTTATCAACTTAATATCCAGGTTTGCAACATTAACTATAAAGCTTTTCTAACTTGAAGCCATTTGTTTCTGTACATTTTTTTTAAACGGTGGTTGAAGTTTCTTAGTAAATGAGTTTTGAGTCTCTTTTTGTTTATTGTTGAAACCTTTTAAATGGTTTTGTAACCCACATTGCATGCTTTTTGGTATATGTACGAAGTCGGTTTACTCTGTAATATTTGTTCATGATTTTGAAACCAAGTTGCATTTTCAAATAGCTTTGGTGAGAGATCAATATTTATCCATTGAACGAAATTAATCAATGTATTTAAAACCTTACTCATTTTTTCTTTTGCTTATATGGGTTTCTATTACAGATGTCATACAGTCTCATCCAGGATTAGGGGTTTTTCAGTTCATGTTGTAGATTTTGAAGTTATGTTACCATGGAAATCCCTGTATGGGTCAGTTTTGCTTCCTGACCAGTCATTCTTTTTACCCCTAAGTAAGAACCGTCTTTATCCATAAAATGCCTCATACCTTGACATCTACGTGGTTTGCTTACCACATGGGTGAAGCTGTTCATTTTAGGAGTGTTGTATATTTAAATACACAACCCAGTCCCTTCATTTTCAGTTTCATTGCTGTCCTTTCTGACATTGAGATTTTGCTCTGTAACTAGCTGGACTTGAAGTTCTCATTGCCTCTATCATCTGCCAGATTGATTCCTTGAAGATGTATTTTTGTGTGCTCTCTGACAAGTTCAGGCTTGTTCCTACCATCACTTTAGGTGCTTTTCTTTCCCAGGCTTTGTCTTTATTTCTTTACTTTCTTAGATTTCTCAATTTTCTGTACTCCTGTTTCTCCTTCTGAGAACACAGGTGTGTCTTATGTCTTTGCAGTGACTACCTTTGCTCTGTGGACATGTTCCCGTTGGCTAGACCCTCTCCCTTTCTCATGAACAAACAAAAACGTATGTGCCTTCTAACAGGCTTACCTCCTAGCTCATATGTGTAGTTCCCACACTCTGTATTTTTAACCCAGTTTCTATCTCATTCCTCTTACCATTTAATGTAGTTTATTGCTGGTTACGTCTGCCACCATGTTTCTTCTGTCGCTGTTGGTTTGGAGGGGCTTTAAGGAAAGCAGGAATGGTGTAGGAGCGACACATTCTTTCATGCTTTCCTTAAAACCCCTCCTGTGCTGTAGCGTGCACACCATCATGACGACCAAAGCCCCTCCTGTGCTGTAGCGTGCGCACTATCAATCATAAAGACCAAGGTCACAGACTCTTAAGTAGAAATATTCTCTCTGTCTTCCACATCTCAGCTCTGTGTGTTAGTAAGTGGTCTGGTCTCTCTTTCCCTCTTGTAGATGACTTCCACAGAGTTCCTTCTCTAATGTGTTTTCATAATTCGTTCAGGTGATTTTCAACATCAATTTGTTCCTATTTGCTTATTGGCTTTATCTTGTTGCTATTTTTTTTCAAACTCAAGTTTTTTAGGTCTGCTTATTAGGATGTCCATTTAGTTCTTAATATGCATGACTTTCTAGAAGATTAATTTGCTTCTCTTAAAAGTAGATTTCTTCCTTGTTAGGTTCTCTGTACTAAATAAGGACCTTTTAAGAATATTCTAGTAGTATATGTTGGAGAGCTACTGATCATCTTGTGTCTGTTTTCTTGGCTGGTAGATTCTTGTATATCCTGTTACATTTTTTAGCTCAGAACTTGTCTCATGTACTAATTATTATTCTTTGGCATTAGCACAGGGCTCAGATTTCTATGGTAGCTGTGCCTTTGAACTTCTCTGATGTATCTTATTAGTATTGACTGCCTAGGAATAATCGTTATGTAAGTCTTCATATTTAGGGTTTCATCACCATAATTATGGTAAATATTTTTCCCAAGCAGAATTCATTTTCAGATGCAAGTTTGATTTCTTATGGGCACTGCTGTTTTTGCTGTTCAGAGCCTCTGAGCGGGTCAGATTAGCAGCTCCTTATACTTGGCTGTAACTGTGCAGCGTGGCTGTCCTCCCTCCTGTAGGCGCTCTTGTAGTTAACTGTGTTTTGTCTTCCCATCTCATCCCACATGCCTGAGTGTTTATGGCAGGATGGTTTTCATATTTGCCCAGTCTGTCATGTCATAGATTATTCTTCTGACTAGATATTCTAGGGTCACCACAAGAAAGTGGTGAGTCTATGTAGGGGGCCTTGGAAGTACAAAGTTCAAAGGGTGATCCCTGTCTTCTTAATTTCTTTGTGATGATGGGCAATTAATAATAATAATAGTAATATCAGTAAGCATATCATGGACTCACTGAAAGAATCAAGTGAAAAGATTATGTTATAAATTTAACACAATGCTTGGGACAAACTAGTACCCAGTAAATGACCACATTTCACGCATGTCCTGTGCACTAGAATACTAGTATGGGTATCCCCTGCCCCAAAGTCATATGTCAGAACCTCTTTCTCACTGTGATAATATCAATAGGTGGTGTCCTTTAAGAGATGAGTAGGGCCTGAGGGCTCTGCACCCCCCCCCCCGCGAGTGAAATGAATGCCCTTATAAAAGAAACTTGAGGAAGCCTGTCTGAGCCCCTCCCCCCCAGTGCCTTGGAAGCTTCCCCATGTCTGAAGCAGCGAGTGAGTCTTCTCTACAAGCTCAGTCTGATGGCGGCAATCTGCAGTCACAATGTAAGCCTATGTTCTTGTTTTTCACAAGTTACTTTTTAAGGTATTCTGTTAAGTGCCACAAATGGCTGAGATGTATCATACCTTACACTCGCTAAGTTTGAACCCTGAAAAACATTCTGGAGCAATGTGAATATTCCTGTCTCTGGTCTAACACCGTTCTTGTCCCCACAAAAACAGAAGCTACATGTCAGATTTTAATAGGCCATGCACATCTTAGATATCGACAGACCATGGCTTTGTGCTTTAGGGATGTGCATACCACCACTTTGCGATGAAGAACCTTACAGAGAAATGGCCTTTACACCCCCAGGTGTTGAGACTAAACTCCCCACAAGGTCACCCTTATGTCTTGGCAATCATGCATTATGATTCTTACGTCCATTGTACATAAAACATAAGAAAATCTAAGGAGAGAAACTGCTAAGGAAAGCAGTATTTTCTTCTTATCAACTCAAAGCTAGAAACCAAAGATGCAGTTTGATTAAAATTACCTAACGGTCTCGAAACTAAGAAATGCTCACCTGGAACCGTGGCACACATGGGTGATGTGGTCCAGAATTTACGCTGGTGTTATGGAGAACACAGGGCGTGTGGCATGGACACGGTGAGGCTCACTCTATTTATAGTGTTATGGCAATCTATAAAGATCTTGGTTTCAGATCTTGAAGCCTTGCTGAGCGGGAAGAGGAAGGAGGTAAGGTGGATCACATGAGACTGGGAGTTGATAAAGGCCTTCCCAAGTTTGCTGGTATAAGGGAGAGGCTGTAGGCTTTGGGTCTTTTCTTTTCAACATCTCATTAAGAACACCACCTACCACTCTGTAGTATGTAGTTGCGTACTACCGAGGCAAAGCCTTCAACACTCAGGAGTATAGATGGAAGGGATTTGTGCTGTTTCTTCATTCTTTGAGTAAGCTTTTGATTGAAGGATGGTGCAATCAGAAATATGTACAAATTCTGAAATTTCAGGTTGATTTATTTTTTTGACACATGAACCCATCCATACAGCCAATGTTGAGGCTTAGACCTCAGAGAGCAGCACCGGCTCCCCAGTAACACCCCTAGTGTGTCCCCTGCTTGGCATAATCTCCACTCCCCATTGGGTTGGCACTGTCTGGATTTCTGTCTTTATAGATTGCTTTTGAACCTATATCCTGTGAGGTGGTGTAGAGCTGGTAAAGATATAAAGCTTCATGCAGTAGTGGTCCTGAAGTCTGTTCCTAATGAATTGGCTCTAAAAGAAAATGAACTGTAGGAAGAAAACTCAAGCTAGCCCGTGAATTTAGTAAATATTGTTTGGCTGCCCATTCCATCCTCCACACTGGACTGTTCATGAGGTAGCAATGATGCAGGGAGCACCATTGGCTCCTGTCCTTGTGGCCTTTGGAGTCATCAGACTGGGCGCCAAGTGGTGAGAAAGGAAGAGCTCCCAGCATCACAAGAGTGGGAAGAAGGTGGAGAGGAAGTCGTTGCCTACTAAAAGAGCAGGCGGTGTGTGTGTGTATGTGTATGTGTGTGTGTGTGTGGGGGGGGGGTGGCAGGTGCTCAGCCCCAGACAGAGGGAAGAACATGGCAGACGGAAGGGGCAGTAGAATATGTTCAACCAGGTTCAACTTCAGTGAAACTGTAGAGAACTGGGAGTGAGGAGAGACGAGAGAAGCAATGAGTATCAAGGGCATGGCTGCACTGTCCTTCAGATCTTCTCAAAGGAAACTCGGACTTGAGCTGCTTCCCTGACACCAGGATTAAGCAGAAGAAAGGTTTGAGGGAAGAGAAGGGAGTGATCAGGTTCTCGGTGATGGCTGAGACAGCAGAGACCACAGCAATGAAACAGAGCAACGAGCTCTTGAAACATAATCCACCATTCAGAAGGCTGTTTGTCAGTCCTCTTCCCCATAACACGCACACACACACACACACACACACACACACATACACACACATACATACATACACATACACACCAATAAAACATAACGTTCATGTGCTTTTTCTCCTGTGTGTGTGTAGCAATGTATCACATGTGTGTGTATACATGTGTGTCTCCATCAGTGTATGAGGGCAGAGGTTAGCATGTCTTTCTCATAGGCTCCCCTGCCCCAGTGTTTGAGTTTGGAAGGTCCCTGGCTGAATCAGAGATTCACTAATAGGCTAGACTGGCTGGCCAAGGGAGCTTCATGTCTATGCGTCTCAACCAACCCTTCTACTGGAGTTACAAGTAGACAGTCACACTTAGCTATTTAAAACAAAAACAAAATAAAAGCATAGGTACTGGGGATCGGAGCTCAGATTCTCAGGCCTCTGTGGCGGGCACTCTCTTGAGTGAGCCATCATCTCCTCAGTGATCCGCCCTTCTTTTTATGGCTAGGAATCAGCAAATTTCCAAGTAGCTAGTTGAATGAAAAATCAATTCATGGCTATTATTTCTAACCCTTAAATCATGAAGCTTTGTAGTGGAACAGTGCTTCTGTATCACAGTGGCAGACTCAGAGGTGGGGGAGGGGTGTTTCTGAGCAGTGTTTCTGAACCTGTGGGTCATGATCCCTTCTGTAAACCTCTGTCTCCAAAAATATTTGCTTTACTATTCATGACAGTAGCAAAATTATAGTTATGAAGTGGAAATGAAATAGTCTTATGGTTGGGGGTCAACACAACCTGAGGGACTGTCTTAAAGGGTCACAGCACTAGGAAGATTGAGAACCACTGGCGTTGAACCTGAGCTCTTTTATTCTGTATGTGACCCCTTTCCGTCATTTCTTGCCCCATTCTATAAAACACAGTTTATTAGAACATGTACATTATCTTCATGGAAATATTAATAAAGATGTTATCGATTCCTCCAAGTGAGCAGTATATTCCCGAGATGCAGGATGTTAAGGAGGAACGTCACATCACTTAATTTTGTCACCTACCCTTTCTTCATGGCCCACAGATAGCTCAGTGCAGTGGCAATAGGAAAGCTGTTTTCTGTCTGTCATTAGCAGAGAAGCCTGTCAACTTTTTGTCTGCAATGGAATGTTTTTCAGATAGAGTTATCAAAGAATATTACTAAATTTCGATCAGTTTTACAGGTAACTTCAGGTCAGGAGTAATCCCATTCAAAAATAACACAACTGTAGCATTTGGCCAGCAGTGAGCTGGAAACTGAGTTTGGTTAAAATTATAGTACTTCAGAAATTACTCACTAAGATCTTTTTCATAGAAAAACATCTCGCCTTCCGCAGTGGAACATAGAAAACTGAGTCCATCACCAACTGGTCTCAAGGCAGCGATTACTTCCCTCCGCAAGCAATGGCCACATACGGCCATCGAGCCACAGTCCCAAAGAACCCTGCTCCTCCTGTGGGAACAGGCAGGAGCCACCCGTTTGCTTCTGGTGTGTCATTAACAATCCCCCATCCTTTAAAAGAGATCAGATGACCTTGGGCTTGAGATATGTGCTAGAACTCAGGACGCCATGTCAGTTGGCTATAGCCATAGTGCAAGTTTGGTTTCCATCTCCAGGGGCAGGGGGGATAGTTCTTCTGACTCCATTTCTGTGTCTGTGTTTTTGCATCACAAGATGTTCTTACGTGGAAAATCTATCCAGGGATGACTCATTTTCTCTAAATAGAAACCTTCAAATCGGGCAACTCCGAAAGTGGACATTTATCTGTCTTTAACATAGGCAGACATATTATATATTATAACCAGAGAACAGTATGCGATATTTTAAAAAGGGAGTCATAAAAGTATAGGGTTTATTAAGAATGCAGGAGCCTAAAAGAAAATATGAATTTACATAAGAATGTCATTAGGGTTGGCGGTTTGGATGCTGCAACCAATAATTTTCGTCATTCAATATCCCAGTGATTATTAAATTAATCTGCTACTCAAACAGCAATCGAAAACAACTCAGCCCATATTTTTTGGGCATTTGTGACTGTCAACAAGTTTACAAAAGTCACTGTCTAAGAGTAGTGTGAAGTTTTATGATTTTTCCAGGACGTTTCTTTACCTCTTGATAACCTCACCCCCTTGGGTAAGGAAGTGAGCCGATCCACAGGGTTTTCCTTGGAAGAAGAATCAGTTGTAAAGTGCAATACCTGGAGGCTGCTGAAAGTAATTAATCAAAAATAGAACTTTAAGTACGTGTCACGGTTTGAAGGCGAGAGCCTCCAATGCCTTGTTATATTTCAACACTGGTAAGCTACCAATTCCTAAGGTAAAGTGGGTTTCTTTCTTCTTGTGTTTTAGCATGTGATTTTCCTTCTGGTAACATCACTCATCACTTTTCATAAAAATTCTGCTGCCATCAGTTTCACTCTGGGATGTGTGCACAGATTTGCTCATCTTCCTGCGAGCGCCCAGAGCCTTGGCTCCAGTCTCCTCTCTCACCACTCCGCACACGCCTTGCGCTTAGCCCCTAAGCTGAAGGAAAGTAATTGCTCTCGAAGCTGTGTTGACATGCTCCATGGGCTACAGTTCAGAAGACCGTAGTTCAGAGATTCTATGTTCTTAGGGAGGACTCCAATTTCCTGTTGAGGTCTCACACTGGGTGGGCAATTTACCCTGTGTGTTCAGGCTTCCGCGGCAGAACTGCAGGTGTGTTCCTTCCCTGGCTGCCTTCTGCGAACCACCTGTAAAATGGACGTGTTGCAAAATGGGAGTGGAACCCTCTGCTGGCATCAGTACTGAGAGGGTGAGCATCAGAGGCCGGGCCACCACACCTAGCAGCACATAGACCTGAACCAGTTGTTTAAACACTCTGAGTCTCCTTTTTGCTCACTTCAACATAGACAATGCTAATTTTTATTTGTTTGATGTTTTTTAAGAGGTACAGGGGCTTAGGATTTGCTTAGTTGGTAAATCACTTGCCCTGTAAATACAAGAACCTGAGTTCCATCCCAAGAAGCCCCATTACAAAGGAGGGGGCAGGATGTATTGGATGAATTGGCAAACACAATGATACCAGCACTGGGAAGGCAGAGACAAGAGGATCCCTGGGCCTTGCTGGTCAGCCAGTCTATCTCAATTGGTAAACACCAGGTCAGTGAAGAGCCCCATCTCGGGCGCTAGACAACATTACCTGGGATGACACCTAAGGCTGCCCTTCAGCCCCCACACATATGTGCATCCCCATGCACATATCCTCCACAACACACTTTTTAAACTACATGTAGTTTAATAAAAACTCAGAGACAGAAATTGGGGTTCAACCTGAAGGTCAGAAAAGTAGAACAGCCAGCCATGGGCTCCTACCCCAAAATGGCGATCCTGCCTTCAGGAATCTTGAAATGAGACTGAGCCTGAGAGCTGCCACCTCCCGTTTTATAATCCTCTCTAGTTCTGGGATTAAGGGCGTGCACCACTACCGCTTGGTCTCTATGGCAAGCTAGTGCGGCTACTGGGATTAAAGGTGTGTGTCATTGCTGCCTGGTCTGTAAGGCTGGCCAGTGTGGCTGTTTTACTCTCTGATTTTCAGGCAAGCTTTATTTATGAAAATACAAATGTAATGCCACTACAATGTAGTCCTTTAGCAAATAGCAAATGTTTTTGTAAATTGGGAGGTCTTTGTTTTTGTTTTTTTAACAGAGCACAGTCTGACCTCTCTGTGCTAACAAGGATAAAGGAAAACCACAGGACTCCAGGCAGCCTCCTCTTCCAGACCTCTCAGGTTGAAGGTCAAATTCAGTTTCTGTCAGGAAGAATAGACAGTGGGGACTTTGCTCCAGTGAGCCTTCACCAGATAAAGCAGCTCTTGGGTTTTTGTTGTTGTTTGTTTGTTTGGCCCTTTTTGGGTCTACTTGACAGCTCTTTAGAAAAATTTGGAATTCGTAACTTGAAGCTACACATAGCCAATGATGTTCAAATACTTCATTAACCAAATTAGATCCAGACTTTGCCAGTGGGAGAACACTGGTGTCATGAATAATGTAATTGTAGGTGTTAAAATGTAACAGTTTTAACCACTTCGTTGGAAGCCTACACTAATGGGTTGAAATACTTTGTATCTTTTGCTCTAAAGAGTCTTGAGAGCCAAATATCTGTCCCCAATTTTGTTTGAAACTAGCAACTGCTTGTGATTTGTTTTCCCACCGCATAGGCAATGGCCTTCTCAAATGGGCCAGCCCTTAATTTTAAAATAAACCAGCTTTCTTTTCTACAGGGACAGTGGCACCAGTGACCCCTCTGTGGTGACAATGGGCTGGGTTCCCAGCTTTCGTCATCACTGGGACAAAATACCTGGCCGAAGTAGCTCAGGGAAGAAAGACTTGATTTTGGCTTGGTGTGGAGAGGGCGGCATGGCCCCAGGAGGGGCATCTGGTCAAGCTGCATCCACAGCTAGGGAGCAGGGAGAGATGGTGTTGGTGCTCAGTTGGCCTTCTTCTTTTTGTAGTCTGGTATTCCAGCCCAAAGGATGGTGCTCCCTACAGTAAGTATGGGTCCTCCCCCCAAATGAAGCTAATTGAAAACCTCACCGTCACATCAGAGATGGAAGTCTATCTTCTAAACATTTCTAGAGTCTGTGTTTAAGTTAGCAGCATGAGCGACTCAGGCCTTGCATCTGTCCTCCCGCACATCGTCTCTTAGTGTTCTTTGCGACTTGAAATTGAAGAGCTGAGGCATTTCACTCTTTGAATTTTCCACTGCCACACACAAGTAGCAATAGAAGAACGGCACTCTCCTCTACCCCTGCAGTGTCTTCTGGTTCCTCCCTCTTCTGCATCTCACAAAGTAAGTGATAGTAACTTCTAGATCCTAAAAATGGTGTCAGTCTATCACAAAGGATTCAAACCATGGCTCTATAAAACCCAACTCCTTTCCAACAACTCGCCATATATCAAGGCTCTGCCCCATCATAAAAGCCTGTTTTCCTTTTTGTTTTACTGCAGGAGTGGGGCCAAGCTGGAGGAAGTCAGTGCTTGCTCTTCCGACGAGCAGCCTAATTAGAGCTGGGGGTGGGCGGCTGCTAAAGCTGCCTTGGCTTTATGCATTCACAAGGGAGAGGAGAGACAAATGCTTGTCTTGGGAGTTTTGATGTTGACAATATCATAAGATGGACATATATGGTCAAAAAGTATGATAAATCGACATTAAGACCTGCTCACCTGCAATCCCAGAATTTGGGAGGATTGCTGTAAGTGCAAAGCCCAGCCTGGGCTACATAGTAAGTTTCAGGACAGCCTAGAATACAATGTGAGACCCTAGCTCAAATAAATAAATAAAATAGAATAAAATTTCAAAACCAAAAGCAAACCACTCTGATGGACTTTTCCCAGTCACACTCAGCTCAATGCTGTTCCTTTCTGGGACAGAAGCATCACTGATCCCCTTCCTCAGATGCTCGAAGGATAAAAGAGCACCCTAGCTTCCAGGTGATTACAACTTTGAGAAGCCGGATGGTGTGGACGCTGTTATGTAGGTGTTGCTATCTTGGCTTGCTCTTTGATAAGCCATGTTTGGAGGGGTTTAATACAGGAAACGTTGGGAATTACTGTTTTCTCTCCTGAGTCCACTGTGGAAAATAAAAGGGTTCATGTCTGTAATGATGGGGCAGGTCTATACCTGATAGGAATTAGTCGTGCGAACAGTTTCCCATTTGTACGTTTCTTAACGTGTGGGAAAGCGGGGTGGGAACATATGTACATTTGGCCGGGCTTATAACACAGGGAGACTTTCCCCTTCCATGCCGGAGGGTAGGAGACCAGCAGAGCCAGGGAATATTTTTAGAATGTTTATTTGCATGTGGGATGGAGAGCACAGAGCTGTCTCCACACAACTGAGGTTTGCAAGTTGCTTTTCTGCGGTGCATTGTCTGCATCCGGGTGGTGGTGTATGCCATGACCCCCGCCATTGCTCCCTCAAAGAGCCGTCTGTGTTCCCTCCCTGCTCTGCCCAGTATGCACCTGAAGTGGCTTAGTGAGTCGCCAGAACCCTATAGATGTGTGTTTATTACCTCTCCAGCTTGCCCCCGTTTGTTTAACTTGGAAAGAGTTGATATATTCCTATGGGTATTAAGACCCATCTGATGTGTTAAAGGAACTCAGAGGATCAAAGATGCAATGCTACTTCAAATGCAGCACGCCGAATAGAGAAGCAATTTCTAGGCACAAACCACTTTTACAAGGGACATTCTGTGTACTCAGAAGGAAATTCATTTCAAAAAATTTGTTTTGAGACAGAGTCCCAAAGTGTAGCTAAGACTGGCCTTAAATTCACAATCCTCTTGCCTCAACCTCTGAAATTTGGGGTCTTAAGTATGTACCACCATGCTCTACAGGAATTCATTTAACTTGGAAGCAGATGTTGCAGTGTTTGCTACCTTGGGCAACCTCCACACCCATCTTCCGGAGGAACTCTTTTGACTCTGACAAGAAAACTCTTTGATCATATGCTCATTCAGTCCCAGTCCAGGTGGATTGGTGCACTCCCATTAGTTCAGGCACACTGTCTCAGTAGGTGGACCAGCCCCTCACGGTCCTAACTTCCTAACTCATCTTCTCCCACCTTCTGCTCTTCAGCTGCACCTTGGGGGCTCAATCCATTGCTCTGATGTGAATGTGGGTCTCTGTCTCTATCTC
>PVIU01001895.1:157339-191858 GCA_004026605.1 Ondatra zibethicus | reverse complement strand
TTTTTTTTTTTTTTTTTTTTTTTTTTTTTTTTTTTTTTTGTCTGTTTGTTTGTTTGGTTGGTTGGTTGGTTTTTCGAGACAAGGTTTCTCTGTAGCTTTGGAGCCTGTTCTGGAACTAGCTCTTGTAGACCAGGCTGGCCTCGAACTCACAGAGATCCGCCTGCCTCAGCCTCCCGAGTGCTGGGACTAAAGGCATGTGCTACCACCACCCGACTGTTTTTGTTTTTTGAGAAAGGGTTTCTCAGTGTAGCCCAGGCTGTCCTAAAACTCACTCTGTAGACCAGGCTGGCCTCAAACTCAGAGAGATCTGCCTGCCTCTGCCTCCCGAGTGCTGGGATTAAAGGCATGCGCCAATACCTCCTAACTCACAGTGCTTTCCTTAATGATTATTGACAAAATGCTCCCTAAAACAGCAGTTGCAATCTACACAGCCACTCAACTGGAGCCCATCCATCCTTACAGCCTTTCTGGTTTGAGGCATGGACACAACTCATTTTGGGGGACTCCATCAGTTGTTCAGGCCAGGCACCTGAGAACCTGAGTATGATCCCCAGAATTCACGTAAAGTCAGGCACAATAGCAGTGCTCCTACATAAGAGAGCAGACAGAAATAGGAGAACCCCCAGAAACTGCAGCCTGGTATACACAGCAGCAAACAGCAAGTCATCCTGTCTCAAACAAGGTGGAAAGTGAGATGTCCTATGATGTCACACGTGCTGTGGCACAGCGCGCTATGCTGCTTAGTGCTCTGTCACCTTGGCCCAAAAGGGTCTTCAGGGAAAGAGGGAGCCTCAACTGAGAAAATGCTTCCACTAGACTGGCCTGCAGACAAGTTTGTGGGGTGTGTCCTTGATTGACAATTGGTGTGGGAGGGCCTAGCCCACTGTGAGTGGTGCTACTTCTGGGCAAATAGTCCTGGGTTATATAAAGAAGCAGGCTGAGTAAGTCAGTAAGCAGCATTCCTCCACGCCTTCTACTTCCAGGTACCTGCCGGGCTCGAGCTCTGCCCTGACACCCTTCATTAACTGTTACTTGGAATCCAAGATGAAATAAACTCTTTCCTTCCCCAGGCTGCTTTAGGTTGCAGTGTTCATCACAGTAATAGAATCTAAACTAAGACACGTACACGCCTATACTCACGTGTATGAGCAGACATTTGGAAAAAAAAGGTTACCAATTTACATCTTTATAACACACCTTCATTTTAATTTTATGAACTATTATGCCTGAAAATTAAAAAGACTTTCAAAAAAGTTATTATATCTATTTAGTTATGTTTAGGAGGTGGGGCTGGCAGATATGAGGAAGCCAGAGAACAACTTGCAAGAATCAGTTCTCTCCTTCCACCCTGTAAAAATGGCATGTGGGTACAGGGAATAGAACTTGGGCTGTTTCCGGGTGGTGGGTTACACCTTCAATTCCAGCCACTAGGGAGGGACAGACAGGGCTACACAGAGAACCCTGGGGGGGGGGCTCAGGTTGTCAGGTTTGGTGGCACGATTCCTTCCCCACAGAGCCACCACACCCAGCTTAATGTATCTGTTTTTTAATGTACACGTGGGGACACGTACAAGCCACTGCACACATGTGGAGGTCAAAGGACAACTCAAAGAAGGTGGCTCTCTCTTCTCATCTAATTATGTGGATCCCAGGGACCAAACCTGACTCCCCAGGCTTGGTGGCAGGTGCGTGCCTTTACCAGCAGAGCCATCTCACTGGCCCCTTGAAAAAGATCTAATACCCTGTTTTTGTTGGGCATAGTAGCACATGCCTTTAATGCCATCATTTGGAAGGCAGAGGCAGGCAGATCTCAGCCTGCTCTGCAAAGTGAGTCTCAGGCCAGCTAGGGCTACATAGTGAGACCCTGTGCCAACACCAACAAATCTTCTATCTAGAGTTCAGAGTGCCAGATTACCATCAGGTCATTGTAAATGAGAGCATAACATTAAAAACAAACAAACAGATGTGGGTTTTTTGAGACAGTGTCTCTTAGTCTACAGCACAGGCTGGCCATGAACTCACTATGTGGCCTAGACTAGCTTTGAACTCTCATGAGTCCTCCTACCTTGACCAACCAAGTGCTAGACAGGCTACGCCATCTGAGGCCTTTTAATGCACCACAGGCACTATCTCCACCCTCTACTGTGTGATCAGCAGAAACACAAACTTAAGGAAGAAAAAACCTCTTAAATATTTGTCTCTTCTAAACCACAGCACCTTGCAGCCTAGAGTGCATCACTGTTTCCTAAAACTGGTACCTTTGGAATTTTGGCTCCTAAGTCCTGATATTGCTTTGGGTTCTTCAGGAAATTCACAAATTCCATAATTTCCAATTTGGCTTCTTCACAGCCAGCCACATCTGCGAATCTCACATCAATGTTGTTTTTTAAGATCTTGGCTGTTGTCTCACCAACACTGAAGAGGCCTCCTCCTCTCCCGCCACGACCAGTCCCCATTGGACCCCTCCTCATAGCATAGAGGAGGATGCTAACCAGGACCAGGGTGGGCACCAGGCTTCGGAGAAGAGAGCTGCAAAAATCCAAGAAAATCATCTGTTACATTCACTTAAGAAAAAGGTCAGAAGTTCCGCTGTCACCCAGAAAGAGCAAATCACTCTTAAACATTCATTATACAAAAAGGGGCCGTTTCTAGAATGCCCCAAAGTCAAGTCCTAATGGCACTGCGCTGCCCAACCCACCCAGCACAGGGCTTACACGCTCACCAAATAGGTCTGGCAGAACCTTAGCCATAGCTTTCCTCAGAAGACTCTGGTTCAGTAAAGATATCAATACCCACTATGTTTATTTTTCCTACATACTTTTTAGAGGCCTGGCATTCTCTTTGCAATAAACAGACTCAAGCCAGTGCCATGGTGTATACGTGGGAGATCAAGGCAGGAGAATCACTTAAACCTAGGAGTTGAGACTTGGATGGCTAAAAGATTGAGGCCATCTCAAAACAAAAAAATTTAAAAAAAAAATAAAAAAATAGATCAGGGGCTGGAGAGATGGCTCAGAGGTTAAGAGCACTGGCTGCTCTTCCAGAGGTCCTGAGTTTGATTCCCAGCAACCACATGGTGGCTCACAACCACCTGTAATGAGATCTGGCGCCCTCCTCTGGCGTGTGGGCATACATGGAGGCAGAATGTTGTATACATAATAAATAAATAAATCTTTAAAAAAAAAAAGAATCAGATGTCCTAGGTCTATTATACAGAGAAACCCTGTCTCGAGAAACCAAAAAAAAAAAAAAAAAAAGATTCAGATGCCCTGCATTAGAGTCTCCCAAGACCTCCGCATCCCTAGAACTCACCCATCACTCTCTGTGGTATAGACTACCGCAGCCTGGTTGGTGGGCTCAATCCCCAGCTCCCACTGAGCAGACTCGAGGTTCCTCTCAAAGGTGTCAACACTGCCAATGTTAAACCACACGAACTTCTGCAGAGACCAAGAGGAAGCTTAGGTTTACCGTGTGTCCCACAGAGATCTGCTGACACACTCCCCCATCTGTGTTCCCCAGAAAAGCCCCTTTCCCCTGGCTCTGACAGACAGATAAGGACAGATCCCTTCCTGACGCTGGCTCCGAGGTAAGGAGTCAAACAGCAGCTCATTCAGTTCTGGCACACAGACTTCAGGGTTTTAAGTTCTGGACAAAGTATAAAATGTTGCAACAATAACCAAAGTCTCCCTTCATCTTTTTATTCTTTTCTAACAAATTTTGGCAAGTAGTTCTTATATATGACTTGACAAAAATTATTTATAGTCTTAAAGGCTTCCTGCATTAGCCATTATCCATTTAAGAAAATAAGAGAAACCATATTATTTAAAAAAAATTTAATTATTTTTATTTTTTGTTGCTGGGCAGTGGTGGTGCATGCCTTTAATCGGGAAGTAGAAGCAGGCAAATCTCTGTGAGTTTAAGGCCAGCCAGGTCTACAGAGTGAGTTCCAGGATAGCCAGAGTTGTTACACAGAGAAACCCTGTCTCAAAAGACAGAAAGAATTAAAATAAAATAAAAATAAATTATTTTTTGTGAATGGGCATTTTGCCTGCATGTCTGTGTGTTATATGCAAGCCTAGTTAGTACCTATGGGGGGAAGAGAGCAAGAGCCTCCTCAGAACTGAAGTTATGAATGCTTCTGAGCCTCCACATGGGTGTCTGAAATCAACCTGGGTCCTCGAGAAGCACAGCCAGTGCTCAGTACACTGAGCCATCTCTCCAGCCCAAACCATAATAAGTAACATGGACTGCTGGACAACGGGGAAGGTATTTTACTGAACAAACAACTATAGCTTACAATTTTTAAAATGGTAAATCAAGGGACTGGGGAGATGACTCAGAGTAAGAACATGAACTGCTCCTGCAGAGGACCAAAGCTGGTTCCCAGCTCCCAAGTCAGGAGGTTCCTAACTCCAAGGGGATCTAATACCTGTACTCACATGCTCATACCCATACACACAATCTAAAACAATGAAAATCAAATCTTAAAAAAAATTATCTGGCGTGGTGGCACACGCCTTTAATCCCAGCACTTGGGAGACAGGCAGGCAGATCTCTATGAGTTCAAGGCCAGCCTGGTCTACAGAGCGAGTTCCAGTGAGACTGTCTCAAAAAACAAACACACAAAAGGTATGGGGACACTTGACCTTAAATTGACCCCTCACCTCGGACGTCGTCCCAGGAACAGGAATAACACGCACAAATTGCTTGTTCACAACCTCCAGCCGATCCACCTTGGAAAAAGAGAAAAGCAGTCATAACAGCTGAGACAGTTAAGGACATTCAAGCCAACCATGAGCAGTGCAGTCACAGGCACACCTCCATCCTAAAGACAACATATCTTCCCCTACCGACCGCAGCCCAGTCTAATTAAGTTTTAGTTTCTTACTCTCTTGGATCTATAAGCTTGGGGCATGAATCTATCTCATTTTTAAAAAGAACTCAAGTCTCTCAAAACTGAACTCCACAGTAGATTATTATAAAAACCCTAAATATAATACAAGTCAGGGGCTGGGGAGATGGCTCAGAGGTTAAGAGCATTGCCTGCTCTTCCAAAGGTCCTGAGTTCAATTCCCAGCAACCACATGGTGGCTCACAACCATCTTTAATGGGGTCTGGTGCCCTCTTCTGGCCTGTAGGCATACACACAGACAGAATATTGTATACATAATAAATAAATAAATATTTTAGAAACAAAACAAAAAAACAAGTCAGTCTTATACTGACAACAGAGTAAAATCTGTTAGAACACGATGTGTGTGAATTCGGATGAACATGCCACCATATGTGGACATGAGAGGACAGCTTCAACTTCGGGGGCCAGTCCTCCCCTCCAACCTCGTTCTGGACAGCGTGTCTTTGTTCTTCCATTGCATGTTCCAGGCTACCTGACCCACAAGCTCCAAGGGATTCTTCTCTCCAGTTCCCATTTCCCCACAGGTGCGCAAAGATCACAGGCATCCTTGCTATGCATCCAGCTTTTATGTGGGTTCTAGGGATTTGAACTAAAATCCTGATGCTTGCACAGTGAGTGTCTACACCCACCAAGCCATCTCACATTCACAATGCAGTACAGTCTTGAGTACAGACCTGATTCAGAAACATTTTGTCCACCACAAAAAACAAAACAAACAAAAACAATGTCAATATGAATAAAAGCAGTCCCAGAGGCTCATGAGCTACCAGCGGCTGTACAATAGACTGATATATGCCTCTAAGAAACAGAAAAAGAGAAAAGAAAATAAATAGGCACACCTATAATCCCAGTACTCAAAAAACAGGAGCATTGCTGCAAATTCAAGGCCAGGATGGGATGCAGAGGGCAATCTAGTCTCAAAAACAAAAACCAGGCCCGGTGGTGGTGGTGGTGTATGCCTTTAATCCCAGCACTCAGGAGGCAGAGGCAGGTGGATCTCTGTGAGTTCGAGGCCAGCCTGGTCTACAGAGCGAGTTCCAGGACAGGCTCCAAAGCCATAGAGAAACTCTGTCTCAAAAAACAAAAACAAAATAAAACAAAACAAAAAAAACCAGAAAGGAAACCACAACTTGATACAATCCACTTTGTAAATATGATGACATGGTATTGTTCTTCTTGCTCGATTTGTTTGTAAGATCTGTTTTTATTTATGTGTACATGTCTATGTCTGCCACATGTGTACGGGTGCCCACATAGGCCACTGGACATCAGACATCCCAGTGACACACCAGCACACGCACAGATGGCAGGTCCATAGGCAGAGGAGGGATGCAGCAGCTGTCCCCACTACTCGTAGGGGAGCCAACAAGCACCTCTCACAAGATAGGGTCTCACAAGTTCAGGGCTGACCAGCAAGGGCCAGGGGTCCAGTGAAGGGGAAAAAGAGTTTTGAATCAGACATGAGACTGAAATTCAAAGACTGATGGATAGAGCCAAATTTCAAAACACAAGCTAATTTTTTATCTTTTTGAAATTGCCAGGACATGGTATTAAGGCAGCTTCCACCCGACCAGAAAGTAGGCCTGACACTGTTCTGCTGGAGCTGTTCCTGTGCCCAGGTGGGTGGCTCAGCACGCCATCACACAGTAGCCTGACTCTCAGCTCCTTCAGGGTACTGTGAACCTCCTGAATAGCACCCTCTTTCCCCAGAAGACAGTCTAGAGATCTCCTCACCAGACCTCTGGCGAGGTAATACTGTACAAAGTGCTTCCAGGTGATCTCTTTTCCGGGATCTCGAAAATAGAAATATAAAAATCCCACAGCCACGCCTGCGCCCAGAACAGCCAGACTCCGGAAATCCTTGTCATCCCATGGAAACTCCCCCTACGGAAGAAAAAAACAACACATTTTCTAGTTAGGCGACAAATCAGGTGGCTTCATGTTTGGCTTAAAATTTTTCTGTTTCATTTTATTTACATGGATGTGTGTGTCCCCGGGAAAAGGGATGCTCATGGCCAGGAGAGGGAGTTTGGTTCCATAAAACTGGAGCTACAGGCAGTTGTAAGCCAAACTGGGATCCTCTGAACATCATGAAAATGGAAATTTCTCTTTTCAGTACGTAGCCCTGGTTGGCCTGGGACCCTCTGTGAAGACCAGTCTGGCCTCAGTGTCACAGAGCTCTGCCTGCCTCTGCCTCTAGAGTATCAGGATTAAAGGCATGTATCACCAGGCCTGGAAGAAGATTCTCTCTTACCTTGGACTCTAAGTCTTGACACATTTTTTAAAATTTCTTAGACTCTTTGAACTGTCTAGGTCCCTTAAAAATCTACCCTGGAAATCAATACCAACAGTGAAAGCTTTAAAGAGGTGGAAATGATGAAGTCATGTGGGGCCATCTTCATGTATGGAATTTGTGTGCTAACACAATTAATTAAAGGGTGGATTTTGTTCCTTCTTGTCATATAAGGATACAGTGTTGCTTCTCTATGGACAGAGCAGCATTTAAGATACCATGAATGGAGACGTGACAACAGAGACCAAAGCCTCTACAAGTACTGGGCACAACAGCACTCTGACCACACGCTGTCCAGCCTCTTCAATTGTGAATAAACATAGACTATTTACAAATTACATAGTCGAAGCTGGGCACACTAGTGCACATCTGTAATTCCAACACTCAGAGGCAGAGACAGGAGGTTCACCACAAGCCTAGGCTACACAGTGAGTTCTAGGCCAGCCAAGGTCACATAGGAGAGCCTGTCTCAAAAAAGTCAAAACAAAAAAGAAATAAATCAAACTATCCAGCGATTTTTTCCAAGAGCAGGAATAAAATAAGGAAAAGACCATAGGAAGCCTTAGCTCTGTAACAACCACACCCTCTAGAGAAGCGACAGCATGTCTGGCTCTGGTCTTTAGAAACACACAAACCTTCTGCATCCGTTTCCACCAAGCAAAGTCATTTCGCTTCCCTCCTCTCTTGCCTCCATCTCCTCCAGGCCCAGTGTTCTTTGGTTCTACAGTTTCTGAGATTAAAAAAAAGAAAGAAAGAAAAGAAAAAGTCTTGTATTACAACAGAAAAGAAGTATATATAATTTTCCAGAGAAGAAGAATTCAAAAAACAGAGAAAGAGTTAGGGAGGAAGCTCAGTCAGTTATGTGCCTGCTGTGCAACCATGAGGGTCTGAGTTCAAGTCTCCGGCACCCATGTTAAAAGCCAGGCACAGTGGCATGCGTTCCTGCAGACTCAGTGCTACAGCAGCAGAGGCAAGAGGACCCAAGGGTCTGGTAAGCCAGTCTAGTCTACCTTACAAGTTCTGGTTCAGAAAGAGATCCTGCTTCAAAAAATAAGGTGGAGGGCTAGTGAGATGGTTCATTTGTCACCAAGCATGAGAACCTGAGTTCCATCCCTGAAGCACAAGTGACGGACGGAAAGAACTAAGTCTCACAAGTGTCCTTTCACCTCCAAGTGTGCTCAGTGGTGTGTGTGAGTGAATACAAACTCGAATAAATGTAGTTTAAAAATTCAAAATAAAGTGGAGTGATTAAGGAAGACATCCAATATTGACCTCTAGTCTACAAACACATGCACATATATGCCTAACGCACATAAAAATAGGCATACCAAAGAAGAAATAAATAAATAACAGAAAAAAGAGGATGCTGGGAGATACTGCTGAAAAGCAGCCTCACATACATACAAAATCACTTAAATTTTAGCTTGTGGGTTTCAAATATAAACTATTTTTGAGTCAGGGCTCCATTACATAGGCCAGGCTAACTCGGAACTTGCAATCCTGCTCAGCTCCCTATGATTATGTATCACCATACAGGCAGTCCTAAATTTTAACAGTTTTTTTTTGGGGGGGGGGCTAAAAATAGCATGGCTGTTAGTTAGCTGGGAGGGAAAAAATGAGGGAGGCTGACCCCGGCACATCCCTTCTCAAGAGAATAAAGACGCATGTACCTGCTCTCAGGAACAGTGTGTCCATAGAGAATAAAGATGCATGTACCTGCTCTCAGGAACAGCGTGTCCACATGCAGAAAGCCTGCCGTGTGTATATTGTTTCCCTTCCTTTTGAGTCAGGGTCTCACTACACAGCTCTGCTTGTCTTGGAACTCATTAGATAGACCAGGCTGGCCTCCAACTCACAGAGGTCTACCTGCCTCTACCTCCCAAGTGTTGGAATTAAAGGCGTGTACCACTATGCCCAGCCCATGTGTACACTTTTGACCTACGGATGGACTACAACAGGAAGTAGAGTCCCCTGAGCCTCTTTTTGAGATATTCATACAAGTTCTCTATGTATTGCCTCCAACAACCCTAAAACCATATCGCGCATATCCAGAAAAGACTACCAGAAACGGAAACATGAATTAATGAGATAGAGAAATATTAACACAATTTTTACAGACAAAACATGAGTCTTGAAAAATCATAGTAAGATGTACCACCATTTCTCCTAATTAGCTTATATGTGTTTCTTAATACTTAATGCTCATAGGTACCTAAGCGGGTAAAACACACCAGTTAAATCTATCCAAATCACCAAACTGAGATGCAACTTAAGAATGACTCACAGAGGTTGGAGAGCGACTCAGTGGTTAAGAGCACTGGATACTTTTAGACAGGACCCAGGTTTGATTCCCAGTTCCTCCACAGTGGCTGACAACTATCTGTAACTCCATTTCTAGAGTATCTGGATCTGACATCCTCCTCTGGCCCCCCTCCAACATACATACACAGTGGTGCATGTCATACATGCACAAAAACCACCTGAACACATGAAATAAAATAAAAAATTAAAAAAATTTTAAAGCCAGGCAGTGCTGGTACTTGAATTTAATCCTAGCACTAGGGAGGCAGAGGCAGGGAGATCTCTGAGTATGAGGCCAGTCTGATCCACAGAGCAAGTTCCAGGACAGCCAGGGCTACACAGAGAAAAGTCGTCTAGAAAAAAAAAAATTCATCAAGGCTTAGATCTAATCATCCAATCCAAATACGGTAAGAAAATTGTGAGAAACAAGACACAGTGACTTAGGAACAAGGAGGTAAGATCAACTTCATATAATCATGTCTTCTTGTTGTTTTCTCCTCCTCAAGGAGATAAACCCCAACATCAGTCAGTAATTTATAATAACACTCAAACATGTTGGGCATGGTAACACACAACTTTAATCCCAGCACTTAGGAGGCAGAAGCAGGAAAATCACTATGAGCTAGAGATGAGCCTGGTCTATAGAGTTCTAAACCAGCCATGTCTACATAGTAAAAGCCTGTCTCGAAAAACAAAAAGCAAGCAAGCAAACAAACAAACAAACAAAAACCCTCAGCCTTTAAAATAAGTGGCTATGGGCTGGAGAGATGGCTAAGGTTAAGCGCACTGACAGCTCATCCACAGGTCCAGAGTTCAATTCCCAGCAACCACATGGTGGTTCACAACCATCTATAATGAGGTGTGGTGCCCTCTTCTGTCATGCAGGTAGAACACTGTATATATAATAAATAAATAGACAGACAGACAAATAGATAGATAGATAAATCTTTAAAAAATGAAAAGAAAAAAGAAAAAAAGAACTGGCTACTCTTCCAAAAACAAAGGTTCAATTCCAAACACACACGTGGCGCTCACAACTGTCTGCAGCTACAGGTGATCTGGTGCCCTTTTCTGGCCTCTTTAGGCACCAGGCAAGCATGTGGTACACAAACACACATTTAGGCAAAACATTCAAGCATATAAAATAAAAATAAAAAGTAAACTCAAACACTCAAATGTAAAACTTGACAGTCTGACTTATCAAACTGGTCTTTTTACCTTTTTTTGGAGCTACTGAGTTTCCTGGTTCTGTACTTCTTCCATTCTTCTTATTCTTAAAAAATTTCTCAAACCCTTAGGGAAAAAATGGAGAGGTTGTAGTATGTTTAAAAGGAAAACTCACACACACACACACACACACACACACAAATTCAGAAGAGCAGCAGTACAGTCAAATTTGGCTGAGAAAGTAAGAAGAAAGCTAGCTCTCCTTCCTGATCAGAGCGACATGCAGCCCCAGGCCCAAGCCCACATGTGGGATATGGACTATTTCTTCTATTCTCTGGAGATAGAGGTCTCCAGACGCTTCTATGAGTATGGTCCCTTTGCTCAGAACACTAAGCACAGGTCCATGGCTTGCTCTGAAGGGCTCCAAGTAGACCACTGTGTTCCCCGTAACTACTCTACCTGTTTTACTTTCCAAACCTGAAGCTGGATCCCTAGAATCAACTATGCAGAAACAAAACTGAATTCCCACGCCTCCCAAAAGATGCATCTAGTAATATCCTTCTGAGACGGTTCAACTTTTGCCGGTGTCAACAATGTATCAAAGTGATAAAGGCACAGAGGTGCTACTGTGTGACTCAATATGGAAAGAAGAAAGGGAAGAATAAAACACGCTAGCTGTCATGCCCCCCTATTACCTGCTCAGTCACCTGGGAGACACTCTGAGCAAATTACACTAGTTACAAACTTTATGCCGCTAGTGAAGGCAGAAGGTAAAAGAAGTACTGTACCTTTGGGAGGTTTTGAACACAGCCTTGGGGAGAACCAAGTAAGTCTTCCCTGCAGAGCCTGCAGCGAGCATATCCCCTGAGGACAACGACAGGAGAGACAATCAGGCTGTTTCTGCATGCAACACAGCATCTTCTCAAAGTGGCCAGGACAGAATGTGAGGGACAGAATTTGGACTGAGGTGTGGTTTTGTTACTTTATTTACCTACTTAGCTATTCAAACAGAATGAATATAAACTAAACTCGCTGTAAAAACTTACAAAGAATTGTTTTATAGCTATAATATCTAGACAGGCAGTGGTGGCGCATGCCTTTAATCCTAGTACTCAGGGGTCAGAGGTGTTTGAGGCGAGTCTGGTCTACAGAGTTGAGTTCCAGTACAGCCAGGACTACACAGAGAAACCCTGCCTAAAACAAACAAAAAAGATGTGGCTTTGTTGGGAGAGGTGTATCACTGAGGAGAGGATTTGAGGTTTCAAGAGACTTGTGCTATTACCAGTGTCCCTTCTGCCTCCCGCTCTCAGCTTTAATATGTGAACTCTCTAAGGAGAACACTCCTCCACTGCTGGTGGAAGTGCAAACTTGAACAGTCACTTTGGAAATCAGTATGGCAGTTTCTCAGAAAATTGGGATTCAACTGACCTCAAGACCCAGCAATACCACTCTTGGATATATACCCAAAGGATGCACAATTATACCACAGGGACATCTGCTCGACTATGTTAATAGCAGCATTATCTGTAATAGCAGAACCTGAAAACTACCTAGATGCCCATCAACCAAAGAATGGATAAAGAAAATATGGTACACTTACACAATGGAGTATTACTCAGTAGTAAAAAACAATGACATCTCGAAATTTGCAGGCAAATGGATGGAACTAGAAAAAAACTATCCTGAGTCAGGTAACCCAGACCCAGAAAGACAAACACAGTGGTATGTGTTCACTCATACGTGGGTACCAGATGCAAAGCAAAGGATAATCAGGCTACAATCTACAACCCCAGAGAGGGGCCCTAAGAGAGACACACACGGAGGGCCCCAGGAAGGGAAATTAGTAAACTGGGAGGGGGGGGTAAAAGGAAGGGGGTGGGGGATGGCAACATGAGGGATCAAGAAGACAGAGTTGGGGAAGGGACGGAGGGGAAAAACAATAAAAGAGATATTTTGATAGAGGGAGCCATTATGGGGTTAGAGAAAAACCTGGTGATAGAGAAATTCTCAGGAATCCACAGGATGACCCCAGCTAAGACTCCTGGCAATAGTGGAGAGGGTATCTGAAAGGGTCTTCCCCTTTAATCAGATTAGTGACTACCCTAATTGTCATCATAGAAACTGAATCCAGTAACGGATGGAAGCAGATGCAGCAGCGACCCGCAGCCAAACACTGGGCTGAGCTCCTGATTCAGGTGAAGAGAGGAAGAAGAGATCATATGAACGGGGGGGGGGGGGAGAGTTATCAAGACTATGAAGGGGGCTGGGCGGTGATTGCACACGCCTTTAATCCCAGCACTTGGGAGGCAGAGGCAGGCGGATCTCTGTGAGTTCGAGGCCAGCCCAGTCTACAAGAACTAGTTCCCAGACAGGCTCCAAAGCTGTCTCGAAAAAAAAAAAAAAAAAAAAAAAAAAAAGACTATGAAGGGGAAAACCACAGAGACAGATGACCCGAGTTAGTGGAGCTCACGGACTGAAGTGAAAGCTGGGGAACCTGTGTGGGACCAAACTAGACCCTCTGAATGTGGGTGAGTTATGTGACTTGATCTGTTGGGGGGGGTCCCCTGGTAGTGGCACTAGGCCCTATCCCAGGGGCAAGAACTGGCTTTTTGGAGCCCATTCCCTATGGTGGGATACCTTGCTCAGCCTTAATACGGGAGTAACAGTTCAGTCCTGCCTCAACCTGGTACACCAGACTTTGTTGACTCCCCAAGGAAGGCCTTAACCCCTATGAGAAGTGGAGGAGTGTGTGAAAGGAGGGAGGTGGAAGGGGGGCACAAGAGAAGGGGAGGGAGGGGGAACTGGGGTTGGTACAAAAAATGAAAAATAAATTTTTTAAATAATAAAAAAAAAGATGTGAACTCTCAGCTGTTCCTGCCACCACGCACTCGCTCTGCCGTCACTGACCCTAACCCTCTGTTAAGGTTGACACTTTCTTCTGTTAAGCTGCCTTGGCCATGGTGCTTTATCACAGCACAGAAACCTAACAAAGACAGAAGTCAGTAGCAGAAAGTAGGCTACTGCCATGACAAACCTGTGTGGTTGTTTTGTTTTGGTTTTTGTTGTTGTTTCTGAGGAACTTAGAAGACTTTGGTACCTTGGACTAGAAAAGTGGTTGATGTTTTAAGCAGAATTTAATGGTCCATCCTAGTAGGCATCTGGAAGACAGTGGAGGCCGAGCTCCAGAGGCTTCAGAGGGAAGGAAGGCCTCTAACAGCACCTGGGATGGAGGCAGGCCTGTGATACCTTGGCCAAGAACATGGCCACCTTCTACCTTCATCCTAAAAATCTGTCTGAGGCTAAATTAGAAAGAAACTCCTTTGGTGGAGGAGTTCTCGAGGCAGCCTAATACTGACTTTGTCAGATGGTCATTAAAAACCACCCTTATGCAGATCTACAATGAAAGAAAACAAGGAGGGCGAGAAAGAAATACAGATGTACAGTTTGAAAAGAAAAACAGCACCAGGAAATGGCAGGCTGGAGCTGAGGTTTGTACTGAAAGAGACAAGGAGCTCAAGGTGGGTGTGGCCTGATCTGCACTGGAATAAAGGGAGGGCAAGACTCCAACAAGCTAAACTTCCAACTTGTGAAAGGGAAAACACATCAAATCTGCTGAAAATGTGATTTGAGGGGGCCGAGGTTCACCCCAAGTTGGTAGCTACACTTGACAGTAGATACACATGATTCTGCCTTTAGAGTCATGAAGGATACGTGAGGAAAGGGATTATGAATCTCCCTCTGCAGTTAAGGAGAGATGCTGAGGCCAGACAACATGTAGCAGGGCAGGGCTTGCAAGAAACCCCGAGAGGGCATTTTGTGCAGCTGTGAAAGTGAAGTCTGGACTGTGCTAAAGACACCAAGAGGTTAGGGAAGCAGAGCTGTGAGATTCCTGCCAGGGAGAGCTGCACACAGGGAATGGAGCCAGCCCGAGAGAGAAAATGTCTTGAGAACCAAAATTGTACCTTTTCACCTCAAGGATTGTGTGTCTGAAGTTTGAAGTGAGGGTTGCTGATCTAAGAATGATGAAGTTTCATTCAGAAATTCAAGCTAACTACTGAGGATGTTCTGGGGAAAGTCTTACTAACTTTCATGGCATGAATACCATAGTCAACCAGATTCATTAGGCCCTTACCTCCCCAAAATACATAAGCATCAAAGACTGCTGAGACTCACTCTCAGATAAGACAAATCACAATAAAGATGGACAGCTGGGAAGAAGCAGAGTAGCCTAGCAACCTGGATGAAGCAAAGGCCATACAGGCTGCCTAGAAGACTCTCAGACAGCTGAAATGCCTGGAAGCGGCTCAGACCAACCGAGCCACTAGAAATGGACATGCTTCAACCTGCTGAACTACCTGAAACTTGAGCACTCTACTACAGGTTTCCAGTTTTTGTGAGCTGTCTCCCATGCTTGGGTGGCCATTGGTGATGGGTCTGTCTCTGAGTCATTTCCGTTCCTGTAAGTAACTCCAATACAATTCACTGGTTCACCAAGCTGGACTTTGGCGTTACCCATAGTTTGGTCTGTTGTCAGTTCCCTGTCTGGGTTGGGTAGATGTTTGTTCACACCTCCTAGGAGAAGTGTCACACAACATCACTCCTTTGGTCTGTTGCCAGTGATCTGTCAAGGGTGAACAGATATTTATTCACCCGTGAAAAGTGACAGATCAGCTTACATCTTTCACAAAGACACACAGGTCCACAGCCGTTCAGTCACTGTCTGTGCTATAACAATCTACAACGCTCACTACATGGCTGATCTTCTACAGGCTAATCACCAGAACAGGACCTGCAACATCGAACACAAAACAACTCTGCAACTGAAACAAACTTGGAAGCATTCTGCCAATCTATTTGTGCAGCCATTTCCTCCAAACCGAAAAAGTCAATCCTGGAGGAAGGAGGGAAGTCCTTAAAACTCAAGATGCCCACAAACCCTGTGCTCAGGAAATGATCAGGTTCACAAGGCCCATCCCCAGAGTTAGACAGGCAATAAACAGCTCCTGAGGCCATGAGCCCCTCTTCAGTGGCACTGCCTGTAGGTTTTGCAGGGAGCTCCAGGAAGGCAGTTTTTCCTTGGGTTGTCACCTACGTGTGTGCCTTTTAAGTGAAACTGCTTTTGACTGACTCGCTACTTTAAGTAACTCTTTCCCCATGCCCACCGTAATCAATTCCAATGAACTAATTGGTTCACAAAGCAAAAGAAATGGAATCATTTCTTTGACTCACGAGTGCCCTATCTGGGGTAAATGGACATTTGCTCATTGAAAGTTACACAACACTACATCTGGGGTAAATGGCCATTTACATTTAACATCGAAAGTTACACAACACGACTGCCATATAAGAGGCAACGACAGTCCTGGACAGCTAAGGTGGTTACAGAGAAACTCTGTCTCGGAAAACCAAGAAAGAAAAAGGAGGGAACAGAAGCAAAGACGAGTTGAGGAAGAACAGCTGTATGGCCCCTGTGATAAGTGATAACAGATTGATCTATTTGGCGATGGAGAATAGACGGGATTACTGCATGGGTAATTCCAATGTAGCTACCTTTCTCCATGAGGTATGGGATAGTGAGCCTCCTTACTGTACTAGCAGATGCACACTCTATGTGATGGGTGGTAAAATATGTAACAAGGTTGAACTAAGAATGAAGCATTCACGGCAGGGATCCCATTTGGCTATATTTCTCTGCTTAGTATTACGAGCTACGCCTCTTTAATGAATAAAGTCTACCTTTTATATGGTGACCATCTCTCAAAAAATAGCTAAAAGATATATTGCAAACCCTAAAGTGCTAGGATCAGCGGAAGGTAGACGCCGGTGGAGTCGGCAGCGGAAATCCGGAAGCGGCTGCGCCCCACCCAGCCGCACGCAGATGACGTCACTGCGACGTCCAGCGGAGCGCCCGCCACGCCGCCTGAAACCTGTGGAGGGCGCTTCTCTGCTCACCTGCCGCGCAATGCCACCGACGCTCACGCTGCTCCAGACCGCCTCGCCGCTTCCCGCGCAGCCGCCACATCGCCACAACTTGGAAAGAGGCCAGGCCAGGGCCCGAGTGCCGGCCGCCCCCACCAGCCGGAGTAACATCCCCCTGCCCTGACCTCGCGCCGCCTAGGCGGGCGCACGCGCAGCAGGCGGGTCATAGTGCGCCACGCCCCTGTGCGCGCGTGCGCAGCAGGCCACAGCAGTGGCTCGGACCCTCTCTTTTAGGTGTCCACTTCGCAGCCGTAGTTTATAAGATCTTGATCAGAAGTGTCGCTTTGCGCTGCCCGACGGCTGATGACAGGTGACCCGCAGCCAACTTGACCTAGGCACCAAAAGCATTTAAACCTATTTTAAATTTGTCATTGACAGTGACAACAATGGTTTGGGCGGGTCCTCGGCGTGAAGCGGCTCACGGAACTTTAAGAGTCTACTTCTTCCGTGGGTGTACGGTTTAGAGGTGTTCCCCGGTATTTCGCGTCCAGTCTAGACGTGCTTTGACCTCTCGTGAACAAAGGAACTGTTTGGTACACATCTTGCTTCATCATCTCCCCACCCACCCCAGCCTTTGTTTAGTTTTGATTGGTTAGCTGGTTGGTATAGGCAACCACGTCAGTTTTGATTTGCCTGCAGTTCTGCTGTCCAGAAATTTGGGCTCGACACTAGGGAGGCGTGTCAGGCCTTCCTAGGAGTGCAGAATGAACAAGTTTCTGGACAGTAGGGCTAGACAATGCCTGTTGTGGTCCTTCGTGGCTATCTGCGTGCACCCGCGTTCTCCAGCGTACAGGTTAACAACATTCTGAAAGCACGGAGGCTGCTGTGATTACATTTCAAAGATAGCAATGGCTGGGGAAAGGCCCCGGATGTCACTGTCACCCGTAGTGCCAAAAGGAAAGGAGGCAATTATCCTCGACATCAAATTACAAGTGATAAAATTTAAAGTGGGTGAAAAACTTAGTCAAATCACAAAAGCCTTAGACCTCTGTGTATCTACAATAGTAATCACCCAAGCTAATCAAAACTGAAGGTAAGTTCACAAATAGCTAACCCCCGGGAGCTTCTCTGTTGACTTGCTATTTGAAGTGCCCAGTGGGCAATATGGAGCAGCTGTTGGGCATGTAGCTCAAAGACCAAAGCCAACAAAATTTTCAGCACCATCCAGGCGAAAGCTAAACATGGGATGACTTCCCAGCATAAATAAGGAGAAAGTTCTCAAATGGTGGTCTGTGGAATCAAGGAGCACCACTGTTGCCCCTCTTCAGGATCAGCACAATCCACACGACAGGGACATGTGGCCCAAAGTGCTGAAAAGTACCATTGAGGGAGGTAAATTCAGCACAGGCAAGTTTTGTTGTTGGTTCGGTTTGGTTTTTGTTTGTTTGGTTGGTTGGTTTTATTTGGGTTTGGTTTTTCTCTTCAGGATTACTCTGTGTAATCCTGACTGTCCTGGAACTAGCTCTGTAGGCCAGGTTGGCCTCAAACTCACAGAGATCTGCCTGCCCTTGCCTCCCCAGGCCTGGGATTAAAGCCTTTCGTCACCACCACCCAGCCAGGCAAGTTTTCAATATAGGTGAACTGGAAAAGAATGCCTGACAAAACACAGCCAAAGATCCCTTAATGCTGACGCTCGAAGGAGATGCAGCCAGGGCTGTTAAGTTGGAGTTCTTACTAGTGCAGTGCTTGGAAACCTCAGGGCTTTGAAGGGCACTCAAAGTCCAATTCGCTATGGTTTGACACTAAAACAAAAAAGCTTGGGTTGACAGAGGCATCTTTTATGAATGGACCATATATTTTTTTTTCTCCCTGATACTGAAAATTATGTCCAGAGTTCTCTCACCAACTAAGCATTGCTATCCTAAAAGGTACCTTATCTGTGGGGGGTCCCTGCAGGTGTGAAACAGGGAACTGAACCCCACAAAGAGATAAGAATGAAAACCAGTGCATACTGACTTCATCAACCTGGACCAGTCTTCTGGGTGTCTAATAACGTGATTTATTTCCAATGTATGTAAGTCCATCATAATTTGGAAACTTTGCTGGTGTAATACAATCTCCGTTGTACAAGGAAGCATAATTACATTGAAACTCAACTCACAGGGCACACATCATTTTTTTTTCAAGAAGATGGGTTCTAGAGATAGGCTACTTATACTAGCTTAAGGGACTAAGGGTCTGGCCTGGCCTCAGTCATACACTTAGTATAAAGGTCATCTGAGCTCTTAGCCACTTCTGGTCCTAGTTGTGAGAATGGGGGGCCTCTGGATATAAGCGTCATTTAGATTACTAGCCACCTCCAAACTTGGTTGTAAGAGCTTGATATAGCCTGGCCCAATGGATAACACAGATCAGACTGTAATCACTTAATTCTCAGCTTCCTAGATGGAAGAACAGGTTTTCAATCTTCCCCATCGGAAAGACAATTCTGATTTCTCTGGAGATCTGTGGGCTCAAGGACCTTCATGCTATGCTCCCAACACTTATCACCCAGTACACTTGAGTGATCTTTGTCATAATTTTAAAAATAGAGTATCAAGGGCTGGAGAGATGACTCAGTGGTTAGGAGCACTTGATGCTCTTGCCAAGGACCCTGGTCCAGTTTCCAGAGCCCACATGATGGCTCACAACCATCTATAACTCAGCTCCAGATCTAATACCCTCTTCTGGCCTCCAGCAGCATCAGGACCACAATGCACTTACATTCATGTGGCAGGCAGTCATACACATAAAAATAATTTTTTTAAAAGCGCAGAATATGAGGGCAGGAGAGATGGCTCAGCAGTTAAGAGCACTGCCTGTTCTTTTAGAAGTCCTGAGTTCAATTCCCTGCACCTACATGGTGGCTCTCAACTACCTAGAACTGTGGTCCCATGGGATCCAATGCCCTCTTCTGGCATGCAGATATATATGCAGACAAAACATCCATATACATAAAATACATAAATTTTTTTAAAAAAGAAGAAGAGAATATCTTCATGTCAGTACAGCTGTCTGATCCAGTCCCCAGGCCAAGGTGTCGCTTCAGACCTCAAATCTTGAGAAGAACTTCTGAGCATATCATAGGAGCAACAGATGGTGAAGATGCAGGTGAAGATGACTGGGGAGTTTGGGAGAAACCACACCATCACAGACACTGAACAGAACTGCAGTAGCTTGGGAGAAGCGCAAACCAGTGGGAACCAACTGTGTGGAAGACTTGACAACAGTGTGTACAGCCACAGAGTCTTTCCCAGACATAATACTACACGGCCTCCACAAAAAATATGTTCCGTGGCTGGAATGATGGTTCAGAGTTAGGGACACTAGCTGCTCTTCCAGAGGACCTGGGTTCAATTCCTGATACCCACATGGCAGCTCACAACTGTCTGTAACTCCAGCTCAAATTGATATGACAACTTCACACAGACATACTTTTGTGCAGGCAAAACACCAATGCACAATAACAAAAATAAATAATTTTAAAAACATGTTCCTTGCTGAGGATGTAGCATTGGAAGTGGTCCTAAGGCTGATGGGGACCAGTTGCTGCAGATCCACAATGAAGATTTCTCAAATGAGGAACTGATAGAACAAGTGGGAGATGCTGGCGGAGAGGAAACTTTCCAGTCGCCCTGTGCCTGCTGCCACAGAAAAGCTATCAAGAGTACCTTCTCACAAGTAAAAGTGAAAATAGCTTGCAGGTCCTTAGCGGTAACAGCCCTAATAATGAGTAAAACCTGAAACTGTCAAGAACGATCAACTATAAGCCTGCTATAGGAATTGGAAGAGAAGAAACAGCACTCAAAGCAACTGTCTTAGGATGGTTTTCAGTGTGAAACCAAAATTTAAAGCCAAAAGCACAAAGATGATCGCAATAGGTGAAAGCCTGCTAAGCCTGTCTATTTTTAGATGTTTAACATCTTGGGAACTGTGCTGCTGATGTTTCCATTTTCTTATGTAGGAGTATCATATTTTTGCATTAAAGTGAACTAAAAGTTGGAGATAGCCCAGTTGGTAAAACACTTCCTCTGTAAGCATGAGGTCTAGAGTTTGATACCCAGACTCATGGCAATGGGGGAAAGGGCAGGGCTGGAGAGACAGCTCAGCAATAAGAGCACTTGTTCTTGCGGAGGAGTTGGGTTCAATTCCCACATGGTGGCTCACAACCTTCTGTAATTCCACCTCCAGATCTAATGCCTTCTTCTGGCCTCCAAGGGTACCAGGTACACCTGTGGTGCAATACACCCATACACATAAGAATTTTTTAAAGGCAGATATGGCACACAATGCCAGCAGTAAGAAAGTGAAGATGGAACATCCCAGGGATCATTAACCAACCAGCCCAGCCTACCTAGTCGGTTCCAGCCCAATGAGAGACCTGGTCCCCCAAAAATGAGATGACTGGGTATTGTGGTGGACATCTTTAATCCCAGGGCTCATGAGCCAGAGAGAAGTGGATCTTTGTAATTTGAGAACAGTTTGGTCTACACGGCCAATTCCAAGCCAGCCAGGGCTACATTATCAGGCCCAAGGATTTCTTCAAAGTGTCTATGCTGCCTATGGTGACATCATTTACTTTTTGGAGTAAGATGGCTTAGTCAAGACCAAATGTTGAAAAGATTTTTATGGTTTGTATTATGTTGTAGTTTACAATATCAAAAACAAAATTTGAGGGAGCTGGAGAGATGGCTCAGCTGTTAAGAACACTAATCAAGGACCTAGATGTGATTCTCAGCACCCATATGACAGCTCACAAACATCTATAACCCCAGTTTAAGGCGACCTGATATCCTCTTCTGACCTCTGTAGGGACCAGGCATAATCATGGTGCATATACATACATGCAGGCAACATACTCAAACACAAAATTTTAAAATTAATTTTTAAAAACTTGCCAGATATGGCAATGCATATCTTTAATCCAAATCTCAGGAGGCAGAGGCAGGTGGATCTCTGAACTGGAGGACATCTTGTTCTACATAGCAAGTTCCAGGACAGCCAGGCCTATGCAGAGTCCCTGCCTCAAAAAAAAAAATTTGCCAGAACTTGACAATAAAACAGACAGTATTAGCCAGGCATGGCGGCATATACCTTTAATCCCAGCACTTGGGAGGCAGAGGCAAGTAGATCTCTGTGAGTTCAAGGCCAGCCTGGTCTACAAAAACAAGTTCCAGACAGCTCTCTGTGTGTGTGTGGATAGATAGATAGATAGATAGATAGATAGATAGATAGATAGATGGATGGATGGATGGATGGATGGATGGATGGATGGATGGATGGATGGATGGATGGATGGATGGATAGATAGAGAATGTATATACATTCTCTATCACAGGGCTGTTATATAGAGAAACGCCCTCTCAATAAAAAACAAAGACAAACCCCACAAAACTGACAGTGTAATATTTTCAGTGGATTTAACTGTTCATTCAAATTAGTTCAATATGTGTCTTCAAGGTAAAATCTGATTTATCAGTACAATGTTTTCAATCATAACAGTATTCTAAATGAAATGATAGAACAAGTTAAGGCACACCATTTAATGGACTTCTATACACAGTCTAAGCACAGTCCTATTTTTGAATAGCAAAAATATTTAGCCTTGTTTTTCAATCTGATACGTGAATTTGAAAACAGATTTCAAGATTTCTGGGGAAATAATATTTTGTCATATTTACAGCTCCATTTTCAATTGACATAAACACATTACCTGCCATTTTGTTTTGTTTTTATTCTTTTATTCTTCGTGTGGATGAGTGCGGAGGTTGAAAGACAACCTGTGGGAGTCAGTTCTCTCCTAACATTTCAAGGGATGGAACTCAAGTGGTCAGCCCTTGCAGGAAGAACCCTCACCCACTGAGTCATCATGCCAACCCAGGTCCCTAGTAATTTTCAATGGAATCTTCCCAGGAACAAATGTCCTAGGCTTCACAATCATGCCTTATTCATGCCATTGCTTTGTAGAAGTACCTGTATTTGTGAGCAACTATTTTCAGGGATGAAACAGTAAAATTAGAACCAAAACATCTGACATTTCAGAACACACATAATTTCAACTCTTTCCACTGAACCAGACACCTTGCATTTATTTGCCCTGACAGGGGTGGGTGCACATTGTACCTGGGCATGCACTGGTGGCCAAATGGTAACTATCAGGAGTCAGCTCTCTCTTTTCAACATGTGATCCCAGGCATTGAATGCAGGTCACCAGGCTTGGCAGTGAGCACCCTTACCTACTGAACTATCTCACTGGCATTCAAACCAGATATTGATGAACTGATTTATTAAATACAATGTAAAATATATAACTAGATTTATGTGTCCCTCTTTTCTTACATTTATTTTTTAAGTTTATATTTGTTTTTAAATTTATTCATTTTTTAAGTATGATTGCTGGGCTGGAGAGATGGCTCAGTGGTTAAGAGCATTGCCTGTTCTTCCAAAGGTCCTGAGTTCAATTCCCGGCAACCACATGGTGGCTCACAACCATCTGTAATGAGGTCTGGTGCCCTCTTCTGGTCTGCAGACATAATACACACAGACAGAATATTGTATACATAATAAATAAATAAATATTTAAAAAAAAAAAAAAGTATGATTGCTTGCTCTGCATGTATGCCTGAATGCCAGAAGAGGGCATCAGATCCCCTTATAGATGGTTGAGAGCCACTATGTGGTTGCTAGGAATTGAATTCAGGACCTCTAAAAAAGCAGCCAGTGCTCCTAACTGTTGAGCCATATCACCAGCCTGCCTCTTACATTTATTATATATAAAAAAAAATTTTAAGCCAGGCGGTGGTGGTGCACGCCTTTAATCCCAGCACTTGGGAGGCAGAGGCAGGTGAATCTCTGTGAGTTCGAGGCCAGCCTGATCTACAAGAGCTAGTTCCAGGACAGGCTCCAAAGCCACAGAGAAACCCTGTCTCGAAAAACCAAAAAAAAAAAAGTATTAAAAAAAATTTTAATCAATGAAGTTCCACTACTTAGATACGTTCATATATCAGTGATCACATAGTTGGGACCTGCTCAATTATTTTAAGACTTTCCCAACAGAGCTCCACATTTCACTAGTATTTGTAGATTTAATATGTGATCCAAGGGGGGCTGGAGAGATGACTCAGTGGTTAAGAGCATTGCCTGCTCTTCCAAAGGTCCTGAGTTCAATTCCTGGCAACCAGCATAGTGGCTCACAACCATCTGTAATGAGGTCTGGTGCCCTCTTCTGGCCTGCAGACATACACACAGACAGAATATTGTATACATAATAAATAAATAAACATTTAAAAAAATATATGATCCAAGGCAGCTCTTCATCCAGTGTGTCCCAGGGAAATCAAAAGGTTGGATACCTCTGTACAAAAACATCAACTCATAAACGCAGACAAAATCAATCACCATATTCACAATTATTATACTCAAGCAAGAATACTCAGTGCTAGAGTTGGTAGAAATTACAGTAAGAACTACATAGTTTCATAGTCTCAAAGTATCTCCACATTGAACACTAACGACAAAGAGATAAACAGTAATCTTAATGGAGAAACCTGACACACATGTGTAACGGTTTGAATATGAAAAGCTCCCCACAAGTTCACATGTTAAACAGTCGGTCTCAGGAGGTGATGCCATTTCTGAAAGTGGTGGAAACTTGAGGAACTGGAGCCTAGCAGATGGAAGTAGGTCATTAAGGGCATGCTTGTGAAGGTCTGTGGTCCCAGGTCCTTTCCTGGCTCTCTGCCGTAAGATAAACAGCTTCCTCCCATTCTCCGACTATCACAGTGTTTTCCCTCACCATCGGTCCAGAATCAGTGGAGTCAAGGACTGTGGGCTGAATCTGTTGACACCGTGAGCCAAAATCAGGCCTCCTTTTAAGTTCCTGGGGTTTTTTTTGTCTGTTTTGTTTTGTTTGGTGTTTTGTTTTTGAGACAGGCTTTCTCTGTGTAGTTGTGGTTGTCACTGGACTCACTATATACACCTTGAACTCAGAGATCCACCTGTCTCTGCCGCCCAAGTGTTGGGATTAAAGGTGTATGCCACCATGCCAAGCTAAGGTTGTTCTTTCTATCAAGTATTTGGCCCAGCAATGAAAGAGTAACTAGTATGCCACCTTAACTTGGTGTCTTGGTTATTGTTCCATTGCTGTGATGGAACACCATGGCCAAGGCATTTAACTGGGGCCTTGCTTACTGCTTCAGAGGGTGAGTTCATGGCCATCATGGCAGGGAGTGTGAAGGCAGCAGACCTGATTCTGAGCAGTAGCTGAGAGCTTACATCCTGATCCCCAGGCAGGAGGCAGAGAGAAACCGGGCCTGATTAAACCTCAAAGCCCACTCCCCGTGACACACCTCCCACAACAAGGCCACGCCTCCTAATCCTCCCCAAACAGTTCACCAACTTGTCAAACATTCAAATATTTGAGCCTATAGGGGCCATTCTCATTCAAACCACAAGTCTTCAGCATTGGAACATACCACCATTATACCATCAGGTCACACTGAGAACACATATCACTACTGTGGAATTCCTGCCAGACAACCAAAGTTGGATTCTAACATGATTCAAACACAAACTGGAGATTATTCATCAAAATGGTCAGGGGTAGGGTTGTAGCTCAGTCATAAAATAGTTGCCTAGTATGCACAAAACACCTGGTTCCATCCACACCATATTTGTACTCTCTCTCTCTCTCTCTCACACACACACATACAGTCCATACTGTTCAAATAGGTCAGTTGCTTTAAAGAAGGCTGAAGAGACTTGGCAACTGAATGTAATGGGGGTCTTACAGTAGCAAAGGTGTCCTGGGTTGATTTTGTTTTGTTTGGGTTTTTATTTGTTTTTTGAGACCGAGGTTCTCTGTGTAGCTCTGGCTGTCCTGGCACTTGCTCTGTAGACCAAGCTGGTCTTGAACTCAGAGGTTGCCTGCCTCTACCTCCCAAGTTGGTTTCTGTTTTGACAGAGTCTCATATAGTTTAAGATGCCCTCAGACATATTTATACAGCCAAAGGAGACTATGAACTCGATATTCCTGCCTCTACCTCCAGGGAGTGTTGGATTCAGTCACGTGCCACCATGCCCAGTTTATGCTGGAGATCGAACCCAAGGCTTCACACATGCTAGACATGCTCTTTTCCAGTTGAGCTGCATCCCTAGTGTAATGAGATCTTCCTGCTTTGTTTTGCTTTTTTGATGCAGGGTCTCTCTACATAGCCCTGACTGGCCTGGAACTATGTAGATCAAGCTGATCTCACATTCAGAGATCTGCCAGCCTCTACTTCTTTGTGCTGGGATTAAAGGCGTGCACTACCACACCCAGCTCTGTGAATCTGTGAATAAGATCTTAATGTCAGTGTTAGTTTCCTTGATAGTTGAATTAAGGGCATGAAAAAAAAGAAACATTTTTAATTTATTTGTCTACTTATGTATTGGTGGGTTTTTTTTGTTTGTGTTTTTTTGAGATAGGGGATAGGGTTTCTCTGTGTGGCCCTGGCTGTCCTGGAACTCATAGACCAGGCTGGTCTTGCATTTAGAGATCCACCTGCCTCTGCCTCCCAAGTGCTGGGATTAAAAGTGTGCACCACCACACCTGGCTGAAAATTTTTTTAATTCATTTATTTTATTATTTTATGTGTACAAGTATTTTGCCTACATGTACATATAGGCACCACACTCAAGCATGGTGCCTACAAAAACCAAATGAGGGCACCAGATCCTATGGGACTGGCATTAAACTACGGTTGTAAGCTGCCATGTGGAATTGGACCCAGGTCCTCTGCAAGAGCAACCAGTGCCTTAACTGCTAAGTCAATTCTCCAGCCTCCGAAAGAAATATCCTAGAGGAATATAAATGTGAACTTAAAAGAAAAGGGGCACTATCTGAAAATTAATAACAAATGATTACACACACACACATGCTCACAAGTACACAAACAGAAAATAAAAATAAAATGAACATGGCAAAATGTTAACATTTAGGGAATCCAGAAAATGGGCAAACAGAAAGTTTTGCCTATTTTAAAATAAAGCATCAAGGGGCTAGAGAGATAGATGGTTCAGTGGTTAAATATACTGACTGCTCTTCCAGAGGACCCAGGTTCAATTCCCAGCACCCATATGGCAGCTCACAACTGCCTCTAACTCTAAGATCTGACACCCTCACATACATACATGCAGGCAAAATACCAATGCAAATGAAATAAAAGTAAATAAATTATTTTTAAAAAATAACTAAATAAAAGCATCAAAAGAAAACTAACCCTTGAAACCTGAAAGGGAGCTGTACCTTCCTAGCTGGAGGACATCAAAGTATACTTACAGTCTCTGAACTGCAGTTGGATGCACATGCATCTCAACCCAGTCTTGTGTGGGTAGGTGGGTGTGCCAAGAAAAGGAAAGAAAGAACCCCAAGTTCTTAGGCTTCTCTCTTGCACAGGGTAACAGCATATTAGCCATGAAGACTAAATTGTTTGAAGGTGTCCTATTTGGGGAAGACCATAAGACATTATCCCACTATATGTCCCAAGCTGACCTCTGACTCTGGATCTTTCTTCTCTACCTTTCAAGTGTTGGGACTTTGGGGGCACACTACATGCTGGGACAGACTGAAGGAGTGTAGTTCCTCTCAAGCCAGGGTATTAAAACCATTATTTGGGCTGGAAAGATGGCTCAGCGGTTAAGAGCATTGCCTGCTCTTCCAAAGGTCCTGAGTTCAATTCCCAACAACCACATGGTGGCTCACAGCCATCTGTAATGTAGTCTGGTGCCCTTTTCTGGCCTTCAGGGATACACACAGACAGAATATTGTATACATAATAAATAAACAAAAAGCCACTATTCAAGCGCAACAGTAATGGCCTTGAGCTGCAATAATGGCGCCTTTCCTGCATCTGCGTGGTAAAGATGAATGATGTCCGCAGGAGCTAGAGAACTCTTGCTGAATCTGCCATAGTTAGACAATCGGCTGGTCTCCTACTTAAGTAAATGTGACCACGGAGGACTTCAGAGAAACAAAGCTCCTATTACAGAGCATCCCTTGCATGCCAAGTACATGTGGAATACGTGAAATTCCTGGAACCTAAACCCCAACGGTACATAGGTGTGTGGGCATCCCATCTCACCCAAACGAAGGCCAGGAAACTTGGGAAATTTCTGTACACATTGTTAGAATCGGTTCAGACTTTATCTGACACCATTATAAACGTTTCTCCCAATCAAGTCCTCAATATTATTTACCCCCAAATATTATACTCAAGCCTATGAAATATGGAAGGCCAAGATATTTTCCTAAACTTGTAATTGGATTGTGTGTCTTTGATCTCTGCTTTATCCCAGATTCATCATACACCAGCCTAGATATCCCATCTTTAAAGGAACTGAAACAAGGGCATGGTTATGCCTGGGCCTCCTTGTTGCCATCCTGGTTCCATGCTGGATACTACTGGGTGTACTCTTTCATAAGTGCTAGCCATGCAAAAGGGCTTTTGCTCCCGGCTAGATTACTATTTATTATTATTATTTTGGTTTTTCAAGACAGGGTTTCTCTGTGTAGCTCTAGCTGTCTTGGAACTTACTTTGTTCCAAGACAGGCTGGCCTTGAACTCAGAGATCTGTCTGCCTCTGCCTCCTGAGTGCTTGAATTAAAGGTGTATACCACGACCACCACCTGGATGCCTAGATTCTTCTTAACAAGCTGTGGGCTCATAGAAGGATCCTCAAATGATTTTATGAAAATCTACATTGGGGTGTATTATAAGAGGGTGCCCATCACTTTGTTCAATAAACACCAGAATAGTAACATTTTCTTTAGACACTGATTTATACCTGGGAACACGTGATGCTGATTACACAGGAGGCTCAGGAAGGGCCAATAGCCACAGGACAGAAATGTGATACAATGGTAAGAAACACAAAGATTCGGGGTATAGGAAAATGGCATTTGGTTTTAAGACCCTCTTTGACCCCAAAGAGGAAGCAGGGCAGGGACCTGCTGCTGACCCACATCACACTCAAAAGACTCCTTACTCTTCCACCCTGAGGTAGGTCAACTCCACTTTCCCCATTTTCCAGATGGGAAAATTGAAACAGAAAAGATAGCAAGAGTAAAGCTACCTGATGGTACAGAGGAGCAAGGAGGAGGTGGCAGTGTGTCCGTCCACCCCTCAAACAAGCCAGCAAACTAAGCTTCATCTTGCGAGTTGAGGCGTCCCTTCTTGTGCCTCATTAAAAGTGAGGGAAATCCCAGTTGTGACACTCTGTGGCCTCTGCCCGCCACCTGTGTCTATCAACAGCAATTCACAGGCAAGGAGTAAAGGGGCAGAAGTAAGCAATTCCTGATTCCCAAGGAAGAAGGACAGAAGCCATATTCTGAGATTCCCTTGACTCCACACATCTTCAGCCATAGGATTGATGGGGTGTGTGCCTGGAGGTGGAATGCGCCTCGCCTTGACTCCACACATCTTCAGCCAAGGGACTGATGGGTGTGTGTGCCTGCAGGTGGAATGCGCCTCGCTGGAAAGCTTTATAGGTCATGGCCACCTTCAAAGCCTAGACTTTCCTGCTCGGCCATCGGCCTGCTTGTGTCTTTCTTAAGCAAAGATTCGTAGCTCTTGGCCTCAGGCTCTTAAAACTCAGTAACTGGTAATCTTTAAGCAGAGCACTGCAGCAACAGAACAGACTTCTGTGGGAAAATTTGGTCCCTCAAATGCCACACAGGCCAACAGTGAATGACCAGCTAAACCTGACCTTGAACCTGTTCCGGGACACAACCCCACCTATGTAACCTGAGGCTGAGATATCTTCCTTAAATGAGTCCCTAACTGCCCAGCTCAGAGCACCAGGAAAACACGGACTAGGCTATGGCAGGAGCAGGTGTATCTGCCGAGAAAAGCTCCACAGACCCCTTCCCTCCCTATTGTACAAAAAGGGCAGGGAAACACACAGGACCGACCCACTAAGGAGGAGGATGACTCTCAGGATGCTGAGATGGTCCATGGGACACCACTGTGAACAGCCCCAGCCAGAGAAAACCTGAAGCCCTAAGGAGACAAGGGGCTAAGAGGGATAGGAGCCTCTAAATAGAACCTAAATTATCTACAGCTGAGATAAAATTCCATCAGGAGGCCTCCTCTGGGCTCACTGGTCAGGCCTCTAGAGTGTCTGACCAGTTTTCAGGGCGGTGCAGACAGGAGCAGGGCCCTCTCTAAGGACCAGAAGGACTGGTTGTAAAGGACTGGAGGGCTCTGTGTCATAGAGTGACTCCACCCTTTCCTGGGGAATCACACCCAGGCTCCCCTAACTAGGGAGTCCTACACTGGGGCACAAGCAGCATTCTGACTCCTTGTGGCAGCACACCCAATAAACAGCCAGGTATAGAACTCCAGTCTCAGCAAGCACCTGGGGAAGGGGAGTCCTGGTGGCTACCAGTCACTTCCTTCCGGCCCAGAAGAGATGAAGGGGCCCAGAGAACGTACTCGGGGGTCTCCAGAGTAGAATGAACACCTGGGTGGCAACGCCAGCAGGGTGACAGCCTGAAGGGAAGATACGGTGCCTGGCGTCTCCTCCAACGTTCTAGGCGTCCACATCCAGACCAGGTTCCTGGAAAAGTGACTGCTTCCTCAAGTTGAGCCGGGCACACTTGGGGCACGTGGTTGAGTTGTCGTAATAGCAGTCCCTGAGGTTAGAAAGATAGGCTGGATTCTGCACAGAAAATGTTACGTCCTGGGCTAGCTCTCAGTATCTTCCTGCAAATCGGCAATCAAGCTCAGGGATGCTCACGACCATAGAACAGAGCAGAATCTACATCCAAGTATGATTTATTACCACAAAGCCTGGAATGTAGGTGCTGGCCTCTACTAAAGAGTCAGGCTTCTAGCAATCGTACCCAGATCTTAGCTTTTTTTTTTTTTATTTGTGTGTTTGTACCTGAACACGTGAAGGTGGGCACACACACCACAGGACACCCACGATACACCGGTGGAAGATAGGAACAACTTGTGGGAGGTGGTTCTTCCACCGTGCAGGCTTCAGGGATCAAAATCAAGTAAGCAGGTTTGGCAGACAGCTCCTTTACCTACTGAACCATCTTCTCAGTCCTCTGAGCTCTTTCTTATTCGGCCAACGCCATCATTTATCAACACTAATGCAGCGTCTACCTGTGATTCCCGAACTGTGTGTCAAAGTATAATAGGGCTCGGCTGACTCATCTGTTTTTTTGGTTTTTAAACTATTCACTTCATGCATAAAGGGTAGCACAGGTTTGGGCCATCTGGCCTGTACCAATCCAGAAACAGTAACTCCACCGTAGGCACAGAACAAAGCAGTGAGCAGACCCTGTGAGTGAGCCAGGGCCAGGAAGGCTCTAGAGGCTAGTGTGGGATATTTTAAAGAGCAGTGGCCCAGCAGAGGTGTTCATTACTGATGGAACATTTTCCCCCCTGTGACAGGGTCTCATATAGCCCAAATTGACCTCAAATTTGCTATATAGCTTAGGATGACTGAACTTGGATCCTCCTGCTATTGCCTCTCAAGTGCTAAGATTACAGGCATGCACTACCATGCCTAGCTCTATTCTGCAGTAGAAATCAAACCTAAGGTTTCATGCATGCATGCTAGGCTACATTCCTAGGCCCTTAATGGAACTTTTAATGTGGACGTAGACATCATGGCCTAACTCCAGCAAAGGGCTCTGAAAACCAGACAGCAAAAGCCCAAATGTCTGCCTCCTCTCTCCTGGGCAGCAGCGTGAGGTTCCACAAGACCAGCTGCAGCCAAGGGCAAGGGAAGGCATTCTGCTTAGAAGACAGGGAGGAGCCTGAGTACCTAGCCAGAGTGAGTCACAGGCCACACCCACCTGTGGAAGACAGCTGAACAGTCGGTGCACACAGATGTATGGCTGTCAAAGGGGAACAGCACGTCGCCTTCTTTGCAGAGTTCGCACACGAACCCCTTGGCTTGGCACCGCTGTTGTAAAAAGAATCAGGATTAATAATGGCTGGCAAGAAAATGCCAACTCGGGCCAGGAATACACTGGCCAATCCAGAGCCTGAGGGCCACGATCACAGAGAGCACGTGGAGACCCACCTCACAGTCCAGTTTAATGTGCTTGGCGAAGAGCGTGTGGATCTCCGTGAGGGAGCAGCTGAGGCGGCCCATGTGCACCTCCAAGAGGTCCTGGATAGAATACATCTCATCGTTCTCCACAAAATGCTGCCGGTCCTGGAGCTGTCGAGACCCAGCAGGTGTGACCCCAAATGCAGAGAAAGGGTTCCCCCACTCCCCACCCACGGCCCAGGGTTCTTGTGGAAACCCACAAGTTTCATAGGGTGTCTGTATAGGGACCTCAAGAGCCTGGAGAAGCCAAATGGTAGACATGGCCACCGCAACATTTCCTGATCTATGCCCCCATTTCACACATTGAGAATGTCCCTCCAGCCACAACAGCTGCTCAGTGCGCCTCGCCTTTGACAATAGCCTTCCCCTGCTATCCGTGCCCCTTCCTGGTCCTGGTCTCTGTTTAACACCTTCCAGCTCACTCCACCCCTTGCCCTGCTTGCTTCTATGTGCAGCGCTCACATGCTGACATACTGCCTATTTCCCTTGCCTTCCTGACCCGCTGGCCATTCCCCAAGGGCCTGTTTGCTGACTGCTCTCATAATTTGGAGGGGGGGTTCAAGACAGGGTTTCTCTGTGTAACAGCCCTCGCTGTCTTGGAACTTGCTGACTGTTCCCATAATTTATAACAGTGTCTGAGATTACTTATTGAGCAAAGCAGTGAGCCTTTTTTAAAAATTTATTTAACTTTATTTTAGGTGCATGAAGGTATCAGATGCCCTGGAACCGGAGTTACAGACAGTTGTAAGCTGCCATGTGGGTGCTGGGAAGTGAACCCAGGTCCTCTGGGAGAACAGCCAGTGCTCTTAACCACTAAGCTATCTTTCCAGCCCTAGTACATGAGGCTTAAAACTTTTGTTTTGTTCAATCAGCCTGCTAAGGTGAAAGCTACCTCCATGAAGGCTAAACACAATGATTGCTTATCTTAGTTTCTGAAACTGAGATCACCAGAGAACACTGTTGTGTGTAGGATCTTTGACAGTTTATTATAAATGACCTTCCCAGAATAAAAAGTTCGGGAGACTTCTAGAAGCCTAACACATCTTCCACTCTGTTCTCTGAGGAGCCTAAGGAGGACACTCCTGTCACCCTGGCTCTCCAAGACCTGTCCCCTTAGCAACCTGACCTGCAGCAGCAGCCGCGCCTCCATGGCCTCCTTGCAGGTGATGAAGTATGGCTTCATGAGCAGGATGTCCTGGCGCAGCTTCTGCAGGCACAGACAGCAGTGGGCAGCTCAGCCATGGCACACGGGTGGCACCGTGGCTGTTTCTGTAAGGCTAAGGAGCTGGTTTTGTACTGGCTTCATAGGGGCCATGCTCACAAGTCTGCTTTTCCTTATACCGTGGGTGACAGCAAGGGCAGTAGCGACTGGAGAAGGTGCCCTCAAATTCCATAAGATGGTCCTACATTTGAGTGGTTATCCAGCCTCAAGGGCAAATCAGTTTCTAGGCTATACAGGATCCTGAGGTTTGTTAAACACGCTTCTTGAGATCTCCCATTCATGTCACTTTGCCCAGTCCCACACACAAGCGATAAGCCCATCCTGCTGCCTCAGGACAGCACTAAGTCATATCCAACAGAGTGGGCCAAAATTCTAGGCCGATGCCTCGACCTGGACCATTCTCCTTCCTCTGCCTCAGACCCCTCCCCTAAAACATGGAATCTAAGTCCTTTCTACGTCATCAGCTCCTGCCTAACCTCTGCCCTGACTCTTCTGGCAACGAGTGGCTAAAGCCATACAGAGCTGCTGAAAATGTCTAGTTTTCCTTGGACTGCTGTAAGTATAAGATACACACTAGAATTCAAGGTTATAGTACACACTAAAAGAGAATAAAATATCTTGACAAAGTTTGTATGTTGACTGTATATTATAATATTTTGGTTCTATCTGGAGGCATCACAATCCCTGACTTCAAACTCTACCACAGAGCTACAGTACTGAAAACAGCCTGGTACTGGCATAAGAACAGACAGGAGGACCAATGGAACCGAATAGAAGACCCAGATATCAATCCACACATCTTTGAACACCTGATATTTGATAAAGAAGCAAAAAATATCAAATGGAAAAAAGAAAGCATATTCAACAAGTGGTGCTGGCATAACTGGATATCAACATGTAGAAAAATGAAAATAGACCCATATCGATCACCATGCACAAAACTCAAGTCCAAATGGATCAGAGACCTCAACATAAAGCCAGCCACACTGAACCTTATAGAAGAGAGAGTGGGAAGTACACTTGAACGCATTGGCTCAGGGAACCACTTCCTAAATAGAACCCTAGCAGCACAGACACTGAGAGAAACAATTAATAAATGGGACCTCCTGAAACTGAAAAGCTTCTGTAAAGCAAAGGACACTGTCAACAAGACAAAACGACAGCCTACAAAATGGGAAAAGATCTTCACTAACCCCACATCAGACAGAGGTCTGATCTCCAAAATATATAAAGAACTCAAGAAATTGGACACCAAAAGAACACATAATCCAATAAAAAAAAATGGAGTACAGAGCTAAACAGAGAACTCTCAACAGAGGAATCTAAAATGGCTGAAAGATACTTAAGGAAATATTCAACATCCTTAGTCATCAGAGAAATGCAAATCAAAACAACTCTGAGATTCCATCTTACACCTGTAAGAATGGCCAAGATCAAAAACACTGATGACAACTTATGCTGGAGAGGTTGTGGGGAAAAGGGAACACTTCTGCATTGCTGGTGGGAATGCAAGCTGGTACAACCCCTTTGGATGTCAGTGTGGCGATTTCTC
>PVIU01001895.1:17634-157239 GCA_004026605.1 Ondatra zibethicus | reverse complement strand
CAACCTTCCTCAAGACCCAGTAATACCACGTTTAGGTATATATCCAAAGGATTCTCAATCGTGCCACAAGGACATGTGCTCAACTATGTTCATAGCAGCATTGTTTGTCATAGCCAGAACCTGGAAACAACCTAAATGCCCCTTGATCAAAGAATAGATAAAAAAAAAAAAAAATGTGGTACATTTACACAATGGAGTACTACATAGCAGAAAAAAATAATGACAGTTTGAATTTTGCAGGAAAATGGATGGAACTAAAAAGCATTATTTTGAGTGAGGTAACCCAGACACAGAAAGACATTTATCACATGTAGTCACTCGTAGGTGTTTTTTTTAAACGTAAAGCAAAGAAAGCCAGCCTACAAACCACAATCCTAGAGAACTTAGACAACAATACAGACACTAAGAGAGACTTACATAGATATAATCTACATGATAAGTAGAAAGTATAAAAAGACAAGGTCTCCTGAGTAAATTGGGAGCATGGGGACCTTGGGGGAGGGTTGAAGTGGGGAGGAGAGAGGCAGGGAGGGGAGCAGAGAAAAATGTAGAGCTCAATAAATATCATGGGAAAAAAATTGGTTCTATTTGGCTGAATAGACTTTTAGATAGATGTAGAAGCACCAACCTGCTGTACGCCCACACTTGGAAGGCAGAGACAGGAGGGTCAGGGTTCAAGAGCAACCTTAGCTATTCAGGGCCAGCTTGAGCTACATGTTCTGTCATGCCAGATGTATACAATGCTGGGAACTTCTTGCATCTAAACTAGCAATTCTAACAAATGAACTACATTCCCAGCCAGGTAGGTAAATAGGTAGACAGATAATAGATGATTAATTAGTAGATAAATAGGTAGACAGATGATAGATGGTTGATTGGTAGGCAAATAAGTAAACAGATGATACAGATGATAGATGGTTGATTGATAAATGGATAGAATTAAAATTCTCTTTCTCTCTCCCTCTCCCTGCTCCACACACTTTCTGATAGGCTCTCTGACTACCAAGACAAGCCAATCTCACCCTAATGATCCTTCTACCCACATCCCTAACATCACAGGGATGAGCCACCACCCCAGGTTCTGCTTTTCCTAAGAGATAATTAATGAATTTAACATTGTCTCTATGGTTGTAATACTTTTGATTCAGCAGATAGCCAAGGAGCCTGCGAAAGCAGGACACCTCCTCTGCTCAGAACCTCCCACGGGGAAGCAAGCCCATCCGGACCCTAAGCCTCACCCGAATCTCCACCAGCTCTTCCACGTAGTTAAACAGCAGAGGGTTAATCTCCCGGAGCCGGAGCACTGGCCGAGACACCATCAGTGCCAGGTAGCGCATGCTGCAGCGGGACACCTGCAGGGGCAGCCAAGTAAGCGGCTTGCAGAGCTAGGGCTGGTGGGGCCAGACCGTGCCCACCCTCCCCACCCTCAGAGCCACCACCTCTCCAGAGCCCAACCTTGCGCGGCTCAAAGTCCCAGTTGTGCACCACTCGCGCAGGGATGACGGCCAGGTCGTTCCAGTGGCAGTGGCTGCAGTAGTACTGGCCGGTGTAGTCACACTGCCGGGCCTCACTAGGCACACCTCCTGTGGGGGCCAGGTGGTTACAAGGTCAAGGTAGCTATTAGGGATTAAGGTCTGCCTTCCCTGCCCAAGGACTCAGACCCTGGTCCATGCTCCCTCACCAAGGCTGCAGTGAAGAGTAAGCTGAGTTAGGAGTCCCCTGCTCCGCAGACTCAACTTACCCATTCCCACCCAGGAGGCCCTCAGCCATCCTAGTGTCCCAGCACCCTGTCTACTCATCAGCAAAATGAGACAACAGAGTAGTAAGACAGAAAGAAGCCCTGCAGGGACCTCACAAGCTCATAGTAGTTAGTATTTCCGTCTCTAGAATGTGATTATTGTATAGTTTTCATTTTCTTTTCTTCTGCACAGTTGGGATAAAACCAAGAGCCTTAGAGATGCTAAGCAAGCATTCTTACACTGAACCATATCCCCAGTGCTGTGTCATTTGTTTTCCCCTAGCCCTTGCCTTTGTGGGCTCTCTGTGACAGTGGGAACACAAAGGCACTGTAGTCAGAAATCAGACATCAGCCCTGGAGAGACCTGGACAAGTCATGAAACAGCAAGAAACCATCTGCTCCTATGCGACCTGAAGGGATGCCAGCAACTTCCCTTTGTGACATCCCCAAAACAAGGCACCTGGACGGTGCCGGCCCCAGGCCCTCACTCAGCTGCTGTGGTACAGCTTTTCACACACCAACTCGGTGCCCCTCCTGGATCATCATCTCTGCCACTGTTCTTCCCCAGCTTGGGTGAGGACCCCATCTTTCACTCACGCAGGGAGATGGGCGCACGGCACTCGGCACAGCGGTAGTCCTGGCTGTCCAGCCCCGTCTCAGGGCAGATGTTCAGCTCGTACTCAGCCTGGTGACTAACCTTGGAGCTGACACAGGGTTTGGAGATGAGGTTCAGGCACTTGCTGTGACAGCGGTAATAACACCCTGCAGCAGGAAAACACCCATATCTCTCAAAAGTCATGGTGTGGATCGCCACAGGCTAGGATGACCTTCAGTTGGACTGCTCCACACACATACCCCCTCAGATCCCCTCCACTGTCCTCATCAACCCAAGATTTTTCTCCTTGCACTACTGGCTCAACCTTTCAAAGATCCTCATGTCTCCTTGCACTACTGGCTCAACCTTTCAAAGATCCTCGTGTCTCCTTGCACTACTGGCTCAACCTTTCAAAGATCCTCGTGTCTCCTTGCACTACTGGCTCAACCTTTCAAAGATCCTCGTGTCTCCGGACCCTAAGCTTTGTCTCTTATTCATGACTCACACATCTAGTCAACCCACCATTAGCATCCATCAGACCCAAGCTATGTAATGGAGTTTCCTCTCTTACATCTCAACTGTCTTCTCTCATCTCCAATCTCAGGTTTCAGTGGCTCTATTCTTCTGGGGTTGAGACTACCACATGAGTCATCCTGACTCCTCACTTAGTTCTGTAGCCACACTGACCTCACTCACACAGTACCCAACCTTCGCCAGAGACAATCCTCTCTCCCTTCCAGCTCAACTCGTTAACCAGAATCTAAGTATTCGGCACCCACATACAGTCCTCACCACGCATGCAGCAATGCCCTTGGTCCCCTCTGATTGCACTTCTAATATACCTCCCCTTAGACATGGTACTTATCCTCACAGGTAAGTAACACACTTCAACCACAGGGCCTGTGCATGGATGATTCCCCAAACCACATCCTTCCTCCTTAGATAATACTCCTGGCTTGTGCCGAGAGTCTTTTCATTCTACCAAAAATAGTACCCACTGTACCCCCATAAGTATTATTCCCTTTCCATTGTCCTTTACAGCACTGTCTGACATACCAGGCCACTTCCTAATCTGGTTTCTCATACAGAACAGTCCCATCATTCTGCAATATTCTCTCTGCACTATCCAATATGGTAACCACCAGCCTCGTGTGGCTACTGAGCCGTTCGTATAAAGTAGATAACAAAACTAATCCACATATTCAACTCAGGTGAATTTAAATTTCAAAAACTGTCTCTAATTCCTGCCACTATACTAGACAGCTCAGATCCAGAATCAAGGCCAGCGAAGGCAGGCACCCTGGTCTCTTATCTCCAGGGCACAGCAATGCTTGGCCATCTATACATTTCGGACAGTTGGACGTAAGCCACGCCCGGGAGCAGAGCCTATATAGGAGTGGGTCTTGGTCTTGGCCCACCTGTACAGGTGTACCAGGTCTGAATGAGGCCCCAGATGATAGTACTGCACTTGTCACAGGTTTGCTTGACGCTCTTGCTCTTCTCCTTGTAGAAGCGGTGCTCTAGGAGAACCCGGATATTGGGTTCTTCCTCATTGGGATCCTGTAGGGGAAAAGCAATGGAAAGGTCATAGGTGAGCTAAGCTGTAGCTCCTTCCCTTCGCTCAGGAACCTCAGCAAATGCCTTCCAAGAACTGCTTGTAGCAGAGAGTTTGCGTTTCAGCCCAAATTTATGTTCCCCTTCTCTGTTTAGCAATAGAACAGAACGGGTAGCTAGGTACCCACCCTCAAGAACACGCACTATAGGCCTAGGCCTTGAGGAATGGCTCAGTGGTTCAGAGCACTGGCTACTACTTCAGAGGACCTGAGTTCAATTCCTAGCAACCACATGGTGGCTCACAACCATCTGTAATGATTTCTGGTGCCCTCTTCTGGCCTGCAGGTATACATGCAGGCAGAACACTGTATATGTAATAAATAAACTCCTTTTATTAAAAAAAAGGACACACACAATTTTTCCCAGACTCTTTGCATCCAGGTGCTGTACAGACCCAAGGGCCTAGGGCTCTAATATTTCTGGCTGTTGCCTGGACCAACTGAGTAGTTTTCTTTCATGAGGAAAACTACATGTGTATCTCACTAAACTTCTATATCTTGGGATGTGCTTACTACCACATATCCTTACCTAGTTCCCCATGAATATTCTACCTTAAACTCCCAGAGTTTCAGAGTCAGTATAAGGGACACAATGACAACCAAGCCAACTTGGGACTACAACCTGGACTTGTGTGTGCTGGACTCTCTGATACACTGTTGCCTCCTGTCTACACCTTCAGCTTATCATTCCCCAGAGGCTATAGGACTAAAAGAATTGTCAACACACTTGCTTCATTGGGTGGTCACAAAACTAACCAGTGGCTGTGATGGTTTCAGGAACAAGCACATAATCCAGGACCAGTCAATTACTGTGAATGTTCCCTAAACTTGTGACCCAGGCCTGGCCAATCAGTCATGACTGACCTCCTGCCCACACCGAGAAAGGTAAACTTGTGGAAAGACAGGTTACTGGTTGCTGAGGTCATCTCTGCCACCTCTGAGATCCTACCTGAAGGTGAATTCAAAACAAAGTAGATGAAAAAGGTACAGGCTCCTGACTTGATTAGAAGCCCCCCACCCCGAAACGGTTAACAAAACAAACTTTCTGTCCCAGAGAATTGAGACAACAATACGGACACTAAGAGAGACTTACATAGATATAATCTACGTGGGAAGTAGAAAGTATAAAAAGACAAGATCTCCTGAGTAAATTGGGAGCATGGGGACTTTGGGGGAGGGTTGAGGGAGGGAGGGGTGTGGCAGGGAGGGGAGCAGAGAAAAATAAAAAATAATAAAAAAAAAGAACAACAAAAAAAAAACTTTCTGCCTCTTGCTCTAAGCGCCTTAGGATTGGGTTTCTGTCCCTTGCAATCAGAGGGACTGTACTATCAGGGAAGTAACCAGCCTCCATTTTCATCCTGCTTTTTCTTCCTACCTCAGCCTTTCAGAGAACAGAGAAGACCCAAGCCCTGTAAGGAGCCATGGGCACCCCATCCTCCTGCCTCCCGCAGTTCCAGCCACGCTGCAGGCTCGTCTGAGGTAGGGCAGGTCTGCACTCACCTTCAGCTCCTGCAGCTTCAGCCGGAGGTGGATCAGCCTCACCACAGCGTCTTTCTGCTTCTCAGACTGCTCCGGCAGCTCCAGAATCGCCTGCTTGCACTCTTCAATTGCCTGCCTCAGCTGCTGGACATCAGAGGCCAGGAAAAGACCCTGCCCGGATTGGAAGGCTACAGTCAGATGACCACCTGGAAGTTCCTCCCCACAGAAGGTAAGTTGTCCTCAGGAGTAGTCAGGCATAGAGCAGACCTCAGCTCGCTCAGCCAAGTGAAGGCTTGCTCAAGGCCCAGGAGAGTTAAGAATCGACTCATAGCCAGGCGGTGGTGGCGCACACCTTTAATCCCAGCACTCAGGAGGCAGAGATAGGTGGATCTCTGTGAGTTCAAGGCAAGCCTGGTCTACAAGTGCTAATTTCAGGACCAGTTTCTGGACAGGTTCCAAAGCTACAGAGAAACCCTGTCTCGAAAAACCAAAATAATAATAATAATAATAATAATAATAATAAATCCACTCATGCTCCCTGCTTCTACAGGCCTCTGAACACTTAATGCAAGTGACTTTCCAAAAAGACCACTTCTGCAGCTGGGGCTGTGGTTCAGTTGATAAAATGTTTGCCTAGCATACATGAGGTCCTGGGTTCAGTCTCCAGCACCAAATAAACCTTACTTGATGGTCTGTGTAATCCAAACACTCAGGAGGTGGAGGCAAGGGTTAAATATAACAAATTGGAGGTCAGACAGGGCTAGAGACTTGTCTCAAAAATAGGAAGAAGGGAAAAAGGAGTTAAAAGTCATCTTTAGTTACATAGCAATTACATAACAAGTTTGAGGCCAACCTGGGCTGCTTGAGAACCTGTCGTAAAGACAGAACAAGGGGCTGGGGAGAAGACCCTCAGTTAAGTACTTGTATGAGGATCTGAGCTGGGATCCCCAGCACACAGATAATACGCTGAGTACAGCAAGAACATGTCTGTAATCCTAGTGCTGGGGAAATGGAAGCAAGACAATCCCAGTGGTCAGCTGGTCTTGCTGAGTAAGTGAGCTTCAGGCTCAGGGAGAGACCCTGATAAATAAATAAATAAATAAATAAATAAATAAATAAATAAATAAATAAATAAATAAATAAATAAATAAATGAATAAATGAATAAATGAATAAATAGATAAATAAATAATAGGGTGGAGTAGGTGAGGCAGGGGCAAGTGAGTTCCAGCCCAGTCAGGACTGCATAGTGAGACCCTATCTCAAATAAATAAGGTGAAGAGCGATAGAGGATACCTACTGACAGCTAGCCTCTACACACGTGTGTCACGTACTCATGTACCAACACATACACCAAACACATTTAAGAAAAAAAAATTTTTTTTTTTTGGTTTTGCGAAACAGGGTTTCTTTGTAGCTTTTTGGAGAAGAAAAAAAAATTTTTTTTAAATGCCAGGCCTGGTGGCACAGGCCTTTAATCCAGCACTTGAGAGGCAGCACTTGGGTAAATCTCTGAATTCCAAGCCAGCCTGGTCTACAGAGCCAGTTCCAGGATAGCCAAAGTACAGAGAAACCCTGTCTCATGGGTGGGAATTATTGCTAAGAGCTGGGAGTGTTGCTCTGTAGTAGAGTGCTTATCTAACATGCCAGAGGCTCCCAACATTACACGCTTCTGCACACACGTCCTCTTTAGAAATCTAAATCCAATAGCTTTTTTTAGTCATGCTGTTTCATTTCTTTCTTTCTTTCTTTCTTTCTTTCTTTTTTTTTTTTTTTTTTTTTTGGTTTGTTTTTCAAGACAGGGTTTCTCTCTGTAGCTTTGGAGCCTGTCCTGGAACTCTCTCTGTAGATCAGGCTGGCCTCAAACTCATAGAGATCCACCTGCCTCTGCTTCCCGAATGCTGAGATTTAAGGAGTACTCCACCACCTCCCAGGGCTGTTTCATTTCTAAAATGAAAGCTGAGAAAATGAGGAAGAGGCCTCTGACTTAAAGGCTAAGAAGTGAGCGAAAGAAGCAGCCTAAAGCAGCTCACCACAGACTCGGCACTTCTGAGTGCTTTCTCACACACTGACCCAGAAGCTCAGAGCCTCACTAAAGCCCCAGACCTAGAATGCTGTTCCCAGGTTCAGATCTCAGAGCCAGTGGGGGTGGGGGTGTCAGCTGACTCTGCCCTCAAGAGGTTTGGTCCTCCTTCCACACAGTGGGCTTTTGAAAGACGCAGGCAGAAAGACAGCAGTGCCCTTCCTTCCGCACTGGAGCTCACTTTGTGGCTAAGAGGAACTCTGAGACGTGCTCTCAAAACCACTCTGGGCTTGACTAACCATGTGAGAGGCTGAGGCAGGAGGATAAAAAACTCAAGACCTGCCTGGACTACAAGCAAGTTTTAGGCTAGCCTTAGAAGTTTAGGTAGAATTAATTTCAAAATGAAAAGTTAAAAATGGGAGACTGAGATCTGGAGCGACGTCTCAGAAGGTAAGAACACTTGCTCCTAGCTGGTGTGGCGGTGGTGGCGCACGCCTTTAATCCCAGCACTCAGGAGGCAGAGGCAGGCGGATCTCTGAGTTCAAGGCCAGCCTGGTCTAGAGTGTGCCCCAGAACAGCCAGGGCTACACAGAGAAACGCTGTCTTGAAAAACCTAGAGGGAAAGAAAAGCACTAGTTCCTCCTGCAGAGATCCTGAATTCAGTTCCCAGCACCCACAGAGGGGTTCACAGCTGTCTATAATTCCAGCTCCAAGAGATCCAATTCCCTCTCTGGCCCCACAAGCACACAGTGGTGTACATACATAAATGCAGCCATTCACACATACACACAAAACAAAAATAAATAAAAATTTTTTTTTTGGTTTTTTTCAAGACAAGGTTTCTCTGTAACTTTGAAGCCTGTCCTGGAACTAGCTCTTGTAGACCAGACTGGCCTCAAACTCACAAAGATCCACCTGCCTCTGCCTCCCAAGGGCTGGGATTAAAGGCGTGCGCCACCACCGCCCACTAAATAAATCTTTTTTAAAAGAGGGGTTTGAGGCTGTGAATACAGCTCAGATGCAGAGCTCTTGCCTAGCATGCACGAGGCTCTAAGTCTAATCCCTAGTGTGTACAGACACACACAAATTACATACACACAAGCCACACACACTGACACACACCTTTGATCCCAGCACTCAGGAGTCAGAGGCGGGTAGATCTCTGTGAGTTCATGGCCAGTCTGGTCTACAAAGTGAGTTCTAGGACAGCCAGAGCTACATAGTAAGACCCTGTCTCAGAAAAAAAAAATTATATTCACATATATAGTACATGTACACATCTGCATGAACGCAGCTTAAATGTCACATAAATAAATAAATGAAAACTCCCAGGCATGGTGGCACATAACCCTATTCCTAGCACTCAGGAGTCAGAAGCAGGTGGATCTCTGTGAGTTCAGGGCCAGTCTGGTTTACATCGTGAGTTCCAGGCTAGCCAAAGTAATACGGTGAGACCCTGTCTCTAAACAAATATAAACAAACAAACAAATAAATAAATATAAAAGAGGAGCCCCACTGCCCTTCCCAAAGATGTCTCTAGACCCTCAGATTCTGCAGATGACGGCAGGTGCCGTGTATGTTTCATATACGAAACCCAGGAGCCTTGGCTGACCTGGGAGCCATTGAGCCCAACAGTAGTAGTTAGCTAGGAAGGAAGCTGCACCGCAACTCAAGAGAGTGTCTGGACCACTAGCACCTGGAAGTATTGTGATGAGGCTAACACCTAAGGAAGGGTCTAGACTCCAAACCTTACCACAGGGCGGGAAAAGTGGTCTTCAGACAGGCCAAGATCCATCACGCGCTCCGAGTAGTGGAACTCAGGCTCCCCAGCGGGCAGCTCCAGAGTCTCTGGAGTAAGAGGACATGAATGAAAGGTAGCAAAAGGTCCGCCTGCTGCCTTTTTCTCCTCGTTACCCACGGACGTGGCTGGGCTGGATAGAATTGAGTCAGAGTGTAATGGTCTGCTCTGTCTCTTTAAGAGACAAGCCACGCCCACTCCCTCCTTGTCCACTGAGGCAAGCTGATCTTCAGCTTCCAGCCTGAGTCCCTCCTTTTTTTCATAGTCTCTCAGAGGCAGCTTCTGTCTCTCCCTTCTCCCCACTTCTCCCCTTCCCCCCTCTGTTTCTCTCTCTCTCTCTCTCTTTCTCTCTCTCTCTCTTCTCCCCTTCTCCCCTTTCCCCTCCATAACCCACTAAATATATATCCAACCTCACTCTGCATGGCGTGCCTATCCGTCTATCTCTAGCCCAGTACGTGACTCCCTGCCAGGGACCAGTCATCTTCGGAGACCTGCAGTGTGGTCTCGTGGAGTGCCCATCCGTCTCTCCTCGTGGGACTGGCTGCCTCATCGAGGTCTCTCACCAACCACAACCCTCGTGGCCCACTGCAGCCACTTGGGGAACTGTGCCGTCCCTGCTTGGGACTGGCAGCTCTCAGGACCCACTGCCCGCTGCCTGCTGCCACTTCAGGGACCCGCGGCGTAGTCTCGGGACCTGCTGCCCACTGCAGCCACTTTGGGGATCCGCAGCATTTTGTTTAAACCATAACACAGAGGTGTTGGGGCGCCCACAGAAAGGGGGAAGTGGGGAAAGTTAGGTTTCTGTCTGGTTGGCCTTTGTAAAGGACTCTGTCTCATTGTGGAGACCGGAAACCACTAATCAAAATTACATGTGAAGGGTTCCAGTTTCTGATCCCCTAGTAGGAAGTCTGACTCTTGGGTGCTTTGCTAAAACAACAACAATAACAACAAAACCTTGTGAACCAATACTGGGTATCTCAGAGAGATCCACAAGATAGCATTATAGAATCCTCCCAAACTAGGTGTGGCCATACACGCCTGCGATCCCAGCTGCTGAGAAGCTAAAACAGAATCACTGGTTTCAGGCCAACCTTGGCTATGTACAGAGACCTGGTCTCTAAATAAACAAATGAATAATCCCAACTTCTAAGGCAGATGCTTCCTGTGTGACCATCGAGACACCATCAACTGCCTACATGACAAAATTCATAAAGTCCTGAGTGAACTTCAGGCCACCCTGACAACCGCTCTGGTCCCAACACTAACTACTTTATCCAAAATGACTGCCCTCGTCCCTTTCTGACCCCAAGGAGGTAAGGGTCTATCCACAGACATTCCACCCATTGGACTCTTCCTCCAAGACCTTAGCTCTGAGTTTGCTCAAGTGTTCACTAAGAACATACTGTGTGAGGACCGGGGACTCAACGGTGATTCTCCAGACTCAGATCCCTGTCGTCTAGAGAGTGTTTATTCTGGTAAGGAAGACAAAGGAGAACCTCAGAGCAGGTGGGAAGGGACTATGCCCACCCCATGGGAAGGGCCACATGCAGAAAGAGTAGTAAACCTGGTCTAAGGTGTCAGGCCTCACAGCCCTCACCCTGCACCAGCGCTCACCTTCAGAAGTGACTTCTTGGGCCTTCCCGCTGGGTTCCTGTTCATGTTGCCTTGGTCCAAGCGGCTTGTTGAAAGGGTTGAGGTGGGCCTGCCGGAACCGAGCCAACTTCTCATCATATTCCATAGCATCCCACCTGCGGGGCCCAGCAGGGCTGAGATGAGTGTCCAGGTGCACCATGACTCATCCCTCTTCTCCAGTGCCCTCTCTCGCTTCCCAGAGGCTGGGGATAGTGCAGGGCAACTCCACAAAGCAGCCTCAATCCTTACCCTCCCCACAGGCCGCCTCAGCTCCTCTAACAGATAGTGTTCTCTCAGAAGAACCCCCAGTGATGAGAGCCGACCCAGGGTACAGGCATATTCCAGGGTGCCAGATGCAAAGTCTAGAATCTGAGGCCCTGCTCCTATGCAGTGGCTCCTTTGGCCCCAGATGCGGAGGGCTCTAGCTCTGGAGCTACTCAGTAGGCTCTTTGCTAGGCCTCAAATGGCAAATTTCTCACGTGACCCCAATCCAGCCAGGCCCTTGCTCCTAGCCTGTTCCTAGGAGAGTCGCCTCTTGGGACTGGATCTTCCTTCCTGTCCCCTTACTTGAGGTGTTCCATATAAAGCAGAGACCCGAGAATATCAACCCTGCTAGAGTGTTCGCCAGTGAATTCTCTGAAGCCAAATCCAAGGCCCATCCTCGTCCTGCTGCTGGCGGGACTGACCTAGGCACTCTTCTCTGGTCCCAGCAATGCATCTAGGTTCCAGTATAGGCTTGTACCTCTTGGGCCTGTGTTCCAGTTCTGCCTCAGAACCACATGGTCTGAGTTATTCCTATAGCTTCCTGCCTGGGGATCCCACACCACATAGCAGGAAAGTGTTTAGCTTCCCACTTGTCTGAAGTCAAGATCACTAGGCACTCTTTCCCCTCCCTAGAGCTCAGCCTACACTGGGAACACAAAGCTGGTGGCTCCTGGCAAAAAGGGAGGGGCTGTATTCAAATAAAACAGAAGCAGCTGGAATGCAGTTCTGCACTTATCTAGCTAGGCCTCATTCCACAGCTTCTCTAGGCCTGTTTCCTCACCTAGAGGTGGGTCACTGTGGGTGAAATTAGTTCACAGGCACTCAGCACAACAGGTATGGGCGTCGCTCACCTTTAATCCCAGCACTCGGGAGGCAGAGGCAAGCAGATCTCTGTGAGTTCAGGCCAGCCTGGTCTACAAAGCAAGTCCAGTTCCAGGACAGCCAGGGCTACACAGAGAAATTCTGTCTTGAAAAAAAGACAAAAAAAGAAAATATGCTGGGCGGTGATGGCACACGCCTTTAATCCCAACACTCGGGAGGCAGAGACAGGCAGATCTCTGTGAGTTCAAGGCCAGCCTGGTCTACAAGAGCTAGTTCCAGGACAGGCTCCAAAGCCACAGAGAAACCCTGTCTCAGAAAACAAAACAACAGCAACAACAACAAAAATACAATTTGTGACTCTTTCTCTGCTCTTCCACTTGGAAGGGAAAGTCCAAGAGTGGCTGGCCCTGCTCGGTCCTCACTATGTGGAGTGGGAACCTGTACTAATGGCCTCTCTCAGCACCTGCAGGGGTCCTCTCCAGAGACAGGTACCCCACAGGCCAAGTACTGCTGGCTTTGTCTCCGTCCAGGGAGGAGGCCAGAGTGACAAGAACTACCAGCTGCCAACAGAAGGTCGAAGGCAATGGTTCTCAACGTATGGGTCATGGCCCCTTGGGGGTGGTGGGGTTGAATGACCCTCTCACAGGGGTCACATATCAGATACCCTGCATATCAGATATTTACATTATGGTTCATAACAGTGACAAAGTTACAGCTATGAAGTAGCAACAAAAATAATTTTAAATAATTTTATGGTTTGGGAGTCACCACGACATGAGGAACTGTATTCAAGGGCGGAATAGTTAGGAAGATTGAGAACCACTGGCCTAAGGGGATGCAGGTGCCCTGGACTGATGACTTTGCGTAAATCACACAGTGTGCAACAGTCAGGGGTCCCCAACTAATGCCCAGCACCTCCCAAGAATCCTAAGGAATAGCCAGAGTGCAGGAGAGATTCAGCTACCCCCGCGTTTCACTCACCCTTTCATCCTGAGTGAGGAGTCGTCATTGTGACATGATTTCCCAGCCTTCCCTGCACCTAGGCATGGTGATACGACTATGTTCTGATCAATAGGACATGAGCAGAACGATCACTCGGGACTTCTCAGAACTGTTCTTCCGCCCTTCCTCCTCCGTCTGGAATGCAGATGTAATGGGTGAAGCTGGCACAGCACCTTGAGCTATGACAGAAGCCGCAAACGAGGACGGCCAAGTAAACGATCTAAAGCAATTCCATCAAGCTTACAATTGCTGGCCAGCAGCTTTACCAGCAGCTTTCGCTCAAGTAAGGCAGAGACAAACCTGTTTAGATCACTGCTATTGGAAGGGAGGGTTCTTGTTCCTTGTAGCCAGAATAGAGTCTAATAGATGGCTTCAGTCCCTTCATATTGGCTAAGATGAACAGCCTCGATGTGAATGCTAGCTCTGCCAGCCTCACAGCCTTTCTCTGCTCCCAACGTCTCATGCCTCAAAAGAGGAATTATAATAGTACCATGCAGGGTTAGGCGGGAAATAGGGACAATCACAGGAGAAAAGAGACAGACTCTCTGCCCTTGATCTGTAAAGCCCGCTATTCACCCAGTTCCTCCCCTCTTGTTAGCACTCTGCAGATGCACCCATTGCCCATCCTCTTACTGCAAGAGAAAACTCCACCGGGCATGGGATAAGACAGGAGCTCTCTAAGGACAAACTGGCAGTCTATCTCCATCTTAAGTGGGAAAATCCCCTTCAACAATGAGAAAGACTTTTTTTTTTTTTTTTTTTTTTTTGGTTTTTTGAGACAGGGTTTCTCTGTAGCTTTGGAGCCTGTCCTGGAGCTAGCTCTAGTAGATCAGGCTGGCCTAGAACTCACAGAGATCCGCCTACCTCTGCCTCCCGAGTGCTGGGATTGAAGGCGTGTGCCACTACCGCCCGGCGAGAAAGACATTTCTTTAAAAATGAGAAACCCTGTCTCAAAAAACAAAAGGGCTGGAGAGATGGCTCAGAGGTTAAGAGCATTGCCTGTTCTTCCAAAGGTCCCGAGTTCAATTCCCAGCAACCACATGGGAATTACAGCCATCTGTAATGAGGTCTGGTGCCCTCTTCTGGCCTTCAGGCATGTACTTAGACAGAATATGGTATATATAATAAATATTTTTTAAAAAAACAAATTTATGTATACATATTGGGCGTGTTGCATAACAACACGTGCCTTTAATTCCAGGCAGAGGCAGACAGATATCTGTGAGTTCAAGGCCAGCCTGAGCTTCACGTCCAGTTCCAGGCTAACCAAGGCTACACAGTGAGACTCTGTCTCACAATAAAATAAAATAAATTATATTCTTAGGAAGTGGAGGCAGATGGATTTCTATGAGTTCGAGACCAGCCTGGTCTACAAGAGCTAGTTCCAGGACAGGCTCCAAAGCTACAGAGAAACCCTGTCTTGAAAAACCAAAAAAAAAGAAAAGTCTCATGACTAACAAATCCTATATCCCGCCCCCCCAAAAACAAACGAAAATAATAAAATGTCTTCATTTTTCTCTGCTGGCAGCATGAGCTTTCTCTCAAACTCTCCCCTTTGGAATTAAAATATCTGCCTAAGAGCTCACATATAAGCTGGTTCATTTCTGTAAGCACTGAGACAATCTCCATGGGGTCTAGTATCAGGATTGTTGTAACAATTAAATTCATTAATAAAAAGTCCCGCCGGGCGGTAATGGCACACGCCTTTAATCCCAGCACTCGGGAAACAGAGGCAGGTGTATCTCTGTGAGTTCGAGGCCAGCTTGGTCTACAAGAGCTAGTTCTAGGACAGGCTCCAAAGCCACAGAGAAGCCGTCTCGAAAAACCAAAAAAATAAATAAATAAAAAATAAGTAAATAAATAAAAAGTCCCAAACCAGATTGCGGTGGCACACACCTTTAATTTCAGCATTCTGGAAGCAGAGGCAGGCGGATCTCTGTGAGTTCAGGATCTCTGTGAGTTCGAGGCCAGTGTGGTCTACAAAGTGAGTCCCAGGGCAGCTAGAGCTGTTACACAGAGAAACCCTGTTTTGAAAAACCAAAATAACAATAATAATAATAATTAATAAATAAATAAAATGAATCAATATATGGCCCTAATCTCTTGCCTGGAAGTCGGGGCGTAGTCCAAGGTAGAGGGGAAGGATGTTTGGTAACACCAAAAACCGGAGTTGCAGCTGAGGCAGCACTGACATCCTGAGGTCAGCCCAATCTAAAAGGAGCTGGGTGGAGGGTGCAGGAGCCACTCCCAGAAGCCTTCCCTGGAAACCTCCTGATATTTTAGAAAAAGACCTTGGCAAGAATACTTGTCAGCAACTCTCCTCTGGGCTACTTTCATCAAGAAAATGGTTCCCTTATCAATTTCTGATTGGCACTGCCACCACCTGATCTGGAACAAAAGCAGGGGATGAATTAAGCAACGGAGTCATTTGACCTGTCTGCCTAGTTTGTCTGGAACCAGTTTGGAGAATCATACTGCCCGGAAAACTGAGAACAAAGAGACAACATCCCAGCGTTGGCTGCTGGAAGCAACAGCTGGCTTTGAGTATGACACCATCTCCTATTTCCCCACCTGTCTCACAGAGTTCTGCACCCAAAATTCATGGTTCACTTCAAGAAAGGACAAAACAAAACTGTATTCCATCAAGCCCCTGAAGAGCCCTCTCCTAAAGCTGATAACAGTTGAAACCCTCAGAGGAAAGATCGAGGATCTCTGGACGCATCAGAAGTACTAGGCGGAAATTCAGGGCGTGTTTCTGATACCAAGAGCCGGCGTCCCATGTGTTACCAGGGTTCGACCACAAAAAAAAAAGTGCGAGTATAAGGGCCACAGAAGGCCCTGGGAAGGGACGACGTAGAAATACGGGCCAATCGGAATCAGGGTTAACCATTCTCAACTACCCAAGCAGGTGCAGCGAAGCCACCCCAGAAGCGCACCTCACACTTCTACCCATTACAATATGAATTCATTCTGAGGATGCTCCTGTCCTCACTGGGCAGCTCTGTATGACATTCCTCACCTGTTTCATAGCTGGGAAACCGAAAGCTCAGAAAAGCCCAATATCGCAAGAGGACAAACAACCCTGTGGTGCTTGGCTCGGGAGCCCCACACACAGCCTCTGACTGCCTCCCGGGGGCTAAGGGGCGGGGGGTCCCCATCAGTGGATGCTAAGCTCTGCCCCACGAAATGCGGGGACCAATGAGGTCACCAAGGCCTTGCTCACAGCGGAGAGCCAGCAGGCGGCAGCCGGGAGCTGGACGTCTAGTTTGAGGCCTCAGCCAGTTCTGCGCCCTGGGTGCGTGCGACAGAAACCGGATCCTGGAGTCCGGCAAGTGGTGATCGCGTGCCGAGATCTGTACCCTCGCCTGCTTCCCCACCAGACCCACCAGTCGCCTGCGGAGGCCACTCTGCCGCTTACCTGGCTGCCGCTACATTGTACCGGACCGGCTGGCTACACTGTACTCCGTTGCCGCTGCTACACTGTACCGGCTCCGCCGTCCGCTGCTGCCGCCTCCGGCCAGGAGGTTCATGACACCGGTTGTGCTCTGGCTCACTTGTTTGCCTCCAAGTCTCCTGTCTGGGGGCTGAGGTGCTTTTCTCGCTTCTGGAAAATTTTCTTCCCCTGGTAATTGTGCTCAAGCTAATGGCTCCACAGTGGCAACCCCTCAACGTTTCCAACTCCAACAATGACATTCAACTGTTCCCAGGACACCACCATGTAGACACTTAACCCCTCTCTTTGATAGAACAACACACACACACACACACACACACACACACACACACACACCTCTTTGATAGCAGGTGAATCATTCCCACTGAATGCACCTTAGTGCATTCCTGATCACGTTCCCCGGATGCTTTGTCAGGCCTGACTTCCACCAATGCCCAGGACTAGCCATTCTTCCCCCACTCCATGGTAACCACCACAGCCGTGGCAGCGTCACTATCCTCAGCTTCCCCCAAGTCTCAGCCCGGCAACCGGAAGTGTCCAGGAGAAGTCTACCTCAGACTTTGCCTCCCAGTCCCTGACTAGTTTCCCTCCTCAGCCCTGACAAGCCAGGTCCACACGTAGGGCACTACCTGCTCACCCTCTATGAAACACTCTTTCCTAATGACAGCCAACGTCTCCCCAATACCTTCATCCTCGGTTGCCAGCAGAGGTCTCTGAAAGGCACGGCCCTTTTCCTACTCACCACTGTCTGATATCTCGCCTCTTACATTTGTACTTATTGTCTGTTCCTCATCCCCAAAGCTGAGAGCTAAAGGCAAGCATTTTGTATTCTTTCTTCAGTGCTGGAAGCCTAGACCAGTGCTTGGTCTCAAGGGTGCTAGTCACACAGGCCCAGGAACAACTGAATCGCCAGATGAGGATGATCTGAGTGGAAATGGTCCCTTAGCAAGTGGACTACTCCATAGCCAGTTAGTAACAGTTACTGATATGAACCAGTGTCTATAGCAGGAGTGGAACCTGTCCCTCACCTTCAAAGAGAGTCAAGGATGAACCCAGTTCTGCCTCTTTCTCAATTACCATAGGTTTCGACTATTTTTCCTTTAATTCAAAAGTATTTTTATTGAGCACCAACTATATGTCATGCTCTGGCAAAACACCAGAAAATAATACAGAGAAGACTTGATGAGGTTTCAGCACCCAAAGACCAGACAGACAGGTAAAAGAGATACATCAATCAGGTGTGTGTTGAGCATCAAGAAGGAAACATAGGCTGATAAAGCACCACCTATGATTGGAGAGGGAGGCTAGATGTTTGGCTTAAGATTTAAAGGGTGGCCGGGCAGTGGTGGCACACATCTTTAATCCCAGCACTCAGGAGGCAGAGGTAGGTGGATCTCTGTGAGTTCAAGACCAGCCTGGTTTACAAGAGCGAGTTCCAGGACAGGCTCCAAAGCTACAGAAAAACCCTGTCTCAAAAAGCCACACACACACACACAAACAAAAAGATTTAAAGGGTGGGGACTGGAGAGATGGCTCAGAGGTTAAGAGGTCCTGAGTTCAATTCCCAGCAACCACATGGTGGCTCACAACCATCTGTAATGAGATCTGGTGCCTTCTTCTAGTGCACAGGCACACATGCAGGGAGAACACTGTATACATAACAAATAAATAAATCTTTTAAGATAAAAAGAAAAGAGGGGAAAAATGAGAGGAAGAAGAGACTTGAAAGGTAGTCTTGCACAGAAGGTCTATACTCCACCAATTGTGCCGCCACCATGTCTCTTGTGATCCCCAGGAAGTTCTGGTACTTTTTCTGAGTACTCAACACCAACGTCGACGGGCAGCAGAAAATTGCCTTGGCCATCACTGCCATTAGGGTGTGGGGCATCGGAATGCTCATGTGGTGTTGAGGAAAACAGACATTGGCCTCACCAAGAGAGCTGGAGAGCTCACAGAGGACGAGGCGGACCGTGTGCTCACCCTCATTCAGAACCCACAACAGTACAAGATCCCAGACTCATTCTTGAACAGAGAGAAGGACAGAAAGTACAGCCAGGCTCTGGCCAATGGTCTAGACAACAAACTACATGAAGACCTGGTGCGATTGAAGATTAGAGCCCACAGGGTGCTGTGCCACTTTGGGGCCTTCATGTCTGAGGTCAGCCCGCCAACATCACTGGCCGCCGGGCGTACTGTGGTACTGTGGGTATATTCAAGAAGAGACGGGTCCCTGCGCCTTCACTGTTAAAAGATAGTTTATATACTTGTGTGTCGGGGGGAAGATTTGAAGGGTAAGAACATGAGAAACACTTTAAAAAGGAGATTTGAGAGATGGCAGCGTCATAGTTACTTTTCTGCTCCTGCAAAGAGACACCATGGCCAAGATAACTTTTTTTTTAATATTCTTTAGGGTTTATTTAACTTTATTTTATGTGCATTGGTGTGAAGGTGTCAGATTCCCTGGAACTGGATCTTCAGACAGTTGTGAGCTGCCATGTGGGTGCTGGGAATTGAACCAGGGTCCTCTGAAAGAGCAGTCAGTGCTCTTAACCACTGAGCCATCTCTCCAGCACCCCCCCCCCAAGATAACTCTTGCTTATAAAAGGAAACTGCTTGCTTGTAGTTTCAGAGTCAAACATGGTGCTGGAGCAGTAGCTAAAAGCTTGTATCCTGTTTCACATCAAGAGAAAGGGAAAGAAGGAGAGAGGGAGAAAGAGAGAGACAGACAAACAGAGATAGAGAGACAGAGAACTCAAAAGCCACCCTAGCAATAAAACCTTCTGATTCTTTCCAAAACAAGTTCTATGATCCAGGGTCCAAGAATTCTTTTTTTTTTTTAATTTTTTCCCATGATATTTATTGAGCTCTACATTTTTCTCTGCGCCCCTCCCTGCCTCTCCCCTCCACTTCAATCCTCCCCCAAGGTCCCCATGCTCCCAATTTACTCAGGAGATCTTGTCATTTTCTACTTTCTACTTACCATATAGATTATATCTATGTAAGTCTCTCTTAGTGTCTGTATTGTTGTCTAAGTTCTCTGGGATTGTGGTTTGTAGGCTGGCTTTCTTTATTTTATGTTTAAAAACCACCTATGAGTGAGTACATGTGATATTTGTCTTTCTGGGTCTGGGTTACCTCACTCAAAATAATGTTTTCTAGCTCCATCCATTTTCCCGCAAACTTCAAGCTGTCGTTATTTTTTTCTGCTGTGTAGTACTCCATTGTGTAAATGTACCACATTTTTTTATCCATTCTTCAATCGAGGGGCATTTAGGTTGTTTCCAGGTTCTGGCTATGACAAACAAAGCTGCTATGAACATAGTTGAGCACATGTCCTTGTGGCACGATTGAGCATCCTTTGGATATATACCCAAAAGTGGTATTACTGGGTCTTGAGGAAGGTTGTTTCCTAATTTTCTGAGAAATCACCACACTGACATCCAAAGGGGTTGTACCAGCTGCATTCCCACCAGCAATGCAGAAGTGTTCCCTTTTCCCCACAACCTCTCCAGCATAAGTTGTCATCAGTGTTTTTGATCTTGGCCATTCTTACAGGTGTTAGATGGAATCTCAGAGTTGTTTTGATTTGCATTTCTCTGATGACTAAGGATGTTGAACATTTCCTTAAGTGTCTTTTAGCCATTTTAGATTCCTCTGTTGAGAGTTCTCTGTTTAGGTCTGTACTCCATTTTTTATTGGATTACGTGATTTTTTTTTTTTGGTGTCCAATTTCTTGAGTTCCTTGTATATTTTGGAGATCAGATCTCTGTCTGATGTGGGGTTAGTGAAGATCTTTTCCCATTTTGTAGGCTGTCGTTTTATCTTGTTGACCATGTCCTTTGCTTTACAGAAGCTTTTCAGTTTCAGGAGGTCCCATTTATTAATTGTTTCTCTCAGTGTCTGTGCTGCTGGGGTTATATTTAAGAAGTGGTTCCCTGTGCCAATGTGTTCAAGTGTACTTCCCACTTTCTCTATTTTCATTTTTCTACATGTTGATATCCAGTTATGCCAGCACCAATTGTTGAATATGCTTTCTTTTTTCCATTTGATATTTTTTGCTCCTTTATCAAAGATCAGGTGTTCAAAGATGTGTGGATTGATATCCAGGTCTTCTATTCGGTTCCATTGGTCCTCCTGTCTGTTCTTATGCCAGTACCAGGCTGTTTTCAGTACTGTAGCTCTGTAGTAGAATTTGAAGTCAGGGATTGTGATGCCATCAGAAGTTCTTTTGTTACCCAGGATTGTTTTGGCTATCCTGATTTTTTTATTTTTCTTTTCCAAATGAAGTTGAGTACCATTCTTTCAAGGTCTTTGAAGAATTTTGTTGGGATTTTGATGGGCATTGTGTTGAACCTGTAGATTGCTTTCGGTAAGATTGCCATTTTTACTATATTAATTCTGCCTACCCAAGACCATGGGAGGTCTTTCCACTTTCTGGTGTCTTCTTCAATTTCTTTCTTCAAAGATTTAGAGTTCTTGTCATACAAGTCTAGAGTTACTCCAAGGTATTTTATGCCAGTTGTGACTATTGTGAAGGGTGTTGATTCTCTGGTTTCTTCCTCAGCCCTTTTATCATCTGTGTACAGGAGGGCTACTGATTTTTTTTAGTTAATCTTGTATCCTGCTACATACATCCTGAATGTGTTTATGAGTTGTAGAAGTTCCTTGGTAGAATTTTTGGGATCACTTATGTAAACTATCATATCATCAGCAAACAGTAAGAGTTTGACTTCTTCTTTTCCAATTTGTATCCCCTTGATCTCCCTTTGGTGTCTTATTGCTCTAGGTAGGACCTCAAGAACTATATTGAATAGGTATAGAGAGAGTGGACAACCTTGTCTTGTTCTTGATTTCCATTTAGTTTTTGTTTGTTTAGTTTGATGTTGGCTGTTGGCTTGCTGTATATTGCCTTAATTATGTTTAGGTATGTTCCTTTTATCCCTGCTCTCTCCAAGACGTTTATCATGAAGGGACGTTGTATTTTGTCAAATGCTTTTTCAGCATCTAATGAGATGATCATGTGGTTTTTATTTGTTTATATGGTGGATTTTATTTGTTTATATGGTGGATTACATTGACAGATTTTCATATTTTTTAAAACATTTTTATGGTTTATTTAACTTTATTTTATGTGCATTGGTGTGAAGGTGTCAGATCCCTTCAGACAGTTGTGAGCTGCCATGTGGGAGCTGGGAATTGAACCCGGGTCCTTTGGAAGAGCAGTCAGTGCTCTTAACCACTGAGGCATCTCTCGAGCCAAGATTTTCATATGTTGAACCACCCCTGCATCTGTCTGATGAAGCCAACTTGGTCATGATGGATGATGGTTCTGGTGTGTTCTTGGATTCGACTTGCTAGTATTTTATTTAGTATTTTTGCATCAATGTTCATGAGTAAGATTGGTCTGTAATTCTCTTTCTTTGTATTGTCTTTCTGTGGTTTGGGTATCAGGGTAATTGTAGCCTCATAAAAAGAGTTTGGCAATGTTCCCTCTGTTTCTCTTGTGTGGAATAATTTGAGGAGTATTGGTATTAGTTCCTCTTTGAAAGTTTTGTAGAATTCTGAGCTGAAACCATCTGGTCCTGGTCTTTTTTTGGTTGGGAGACTTTTGATGACTGTTTATATTTCTTCAGCATGTATAGGTCTGTTTAATTTGCTTATATGGTCTTGATTTAATTTTGGTAAGTGATATTTATCCAGAAAGTTGTCCATTTCTTTTAAGTTTTCCAATTTTGTGGAGTATAGGTTTTCAAAATATGACCTGATGATCCTCTGTATTTCCTCCGTGTCTGTTGTTATATCCCCCTTTTCATTTCTGACTTTGTTAATTTGGATATTCTCTCTCTGCCTTTTGGTTAGTTTGGATAAAGGTTTGTCTATTTTGTTGATTTTCTCAAAGAACCAACTCTTTGTCTCATCGATTCTTTGTATTGTTTTCTTTGTTTCTATTTTGTTGATTTCAGCTCTCAATTTGATTATTTCCTGCTGTCTAGTTCTCTTAGGCGAGTTTGGTTCTTTTTGTTCTAAAGTTTTCAAATGTTCTGTTAATTCACTAGTGTGGGATTTTTCCAGCTTCTTTATGTAGGCATTTAGTGCTATGAACTTGCCTCTTAACACTGCTTTCATTGTGTCCCATAAATTTGGGTATGTTATGTGGTCATTTTCATTGAATTTTAGGAATTCTTTTATTTCCCCTTTTATTTCTTCCTTGACCCATTGATGATTCAGATGAGCATTGTTTAATTTCCATTTGTTTGTGGATTTTCTGGAATTGGTACTGCTGTTGACTTCTAGTTTTAAAGCATGGTGATCTGATAAGATACATTGGGTCATTCCAATTTTTTTGTATTTGTTGAGGTTTGTTTTGTTACCGAGTATGTGGTCAATTTTTGAGAAGGTTCCATGAGGTGCTGAGAAGAAGGTATATTCTTTTCTGTTTGGATGGAATATTCTAAAGATGTCTGTTAAGTCCATTTGAGTTATAACATCTGTTAGTTCTCTTATTTCTCTGTTCATTTTTTGTCTGATTGACCTGTCCAGTGGTGAGAGGGGAGTGTTGAAGTCTCCCACTATCAGTGCGTGGGGTTTAATATTTGATTTAAGCTTTCAAATTGTTTCTTTGACATATGAAGGTGCCCTTTTATTTTGGGGCATAGATGTTCAGTATTGAAATTTCCTCTTGATAGATTTTCCCTGTGACTAATATGAAATGTCCTTCTTTGTCTCTTTTGACTGATTTTAGATTGAAGTCTATTTTGTTAAATATTAGGATAGCTACACCCGCTTGTTTCTTAGGTCCATTTGATTGGTATATTTTTTCCCAACCTTTTACTCTGAGATGATGTCTTTCTTTGAGGTCGAGATGCGTTTCTTGTATGAAGAAGAGGAATGGATTCTGTTTTCGTATCCATTATGTTAGCCTGTGCCATTTTATGGGTGAGTTGAGTCCATTTACATTAAGGGATTTTAATGACCAGTGGTTGCTATCTCCTGTTAATTTGGTTTTCATCGTTGGTGATGTTAATTTGTGCATTTTTTTCTTCTTCAGGATTTGCTGTAATGAGACCATCAATCGTCTGTGTTTTTGTTGGTGTAGCCAACTTCCTTGGGTTGGAGTTTTCCTTCTAGTGTTTTGTGTAGGGCTGGGTTTGTGGCTAGGTATTGGTGAAATCTAGATTTGTCATGGAATATCTTTTTTTGTTTTTTGAGACAAGGTTTCTCTGTGGCTTTGGAGCCTTCCTGGAACTAGCTCTTGTAGACCAGGCTGGTCTTGAACTCACAGAGATCTGCCTGCCTCTGCCTCCCGAGTGCTAGGATTAAAGGTGTGCACCACCACCGCCCGGTGAGAAACCTTGTCTTGAAAAACAAACAAACAAAACAAACAAACAAAAAGAGCACTGGTTGCTCTTACAGAGGTCCTGAATTCAGTTCCTGGCACCTACCTGGCCAGGAACCATAACCGTCTGTAGCACCAGTTGCAAGGGATCAAATGCTCTCTTCTGGATTTCCAGCGCAGCAGGGCACACATGTGGCACATATACATGCATGTAAGCAAAGCACCCATACACACAAAATAAGATAGATGTATTTAGAAGAATAGAGGAAGACACTTGACTTCAACCTCTAACCTCCACACACACGTGCAATCACACACAGGCACATATCCAGATATACACATGCACACACAACATACACACCCAAAGAAAATGTCACTTTTCCAAAATGGAACAATCATAGCACCAGTCACATGGTATGATGAGGATGTCCAAAGAGCAATCTCCAAGAGCAGTGGCAACGTCTTTAATCCCAGCACTTGAGAGGCAGAGATAGACAGATCTCTGTGAGTTCAAAGTCAGCCTGGTCTACAAAGGGAGTTCTAGACCAGCCAGGGCTACATAGCGAGACTCTGTCTCAGAAACAAAGACCAATCTGGTGCTTGCTCATTTATGTTTCCTGCAGCCTTTCCTGCTAGAGCCCCTTTGCCTCAGCTCAGAGAGCACTTTCTATTGCAGACAGGCAGTGACTCAATGAAGGCAAGCCCATCTTTAATAGGTTTTCTTTTTCCTTTTTGTTTCTTCTTTCTTTTCTTTCCTTTTTTTTTTTTTTGAGACAGGTCTCAGAGCATTGGGATTAAAGGCATGCACTGCTACACCAGCACTTTATTTATTTATTTTTGAGATGGGGTCTTTCTGTGTAGTCCTGGCTGTCCTGGAACTCCCTAGGTAGACCAGGCTGACCTTGATTCACAGAAATCCTCTTGCCTCTGTCTCCAAAGTACTGAAATCAAAGACATCCCTTACCACACACTGCTCTGTTTTTAAAAACCTTTAACCACACTAAATCACCCTACCACTGTAAATGACATAAATGGGGAAGGCTCCAGGCCAGGATTTGCTATCTGCCATTTCTACCACATTCACCATGGGAAGAGAAAGCAGCAGTTTCAGAGCTGGTGGTGGTAGCACATGCCTTTAATCCCCATACTCAGGAGGCAGAGGCAGGTGGATCTCTGTGAGTTCAAGGCCAGCCTGGTCTACAAGAGCTAGCTCCAGGACAGGCTCCAAAGCTATAGAGAAACCCTGTCTCCAAAAACAAACAAACAAAAAAAAGTGTCTGGCTTTCGCGGTCTTTGCTGGTTGTACATGAGCTTTGGGCTGATTTCTAGACCTGCCCCACCTTTTACTTAAGAACATCAAGAGTGCTGGCAGACTGAACTCCAAGATCAAGCAGACTAGAGATTTCACAGTCTGCTCCCTATGCTATATAACAGACCACCCGAATGCCCACTGGCATCAAATAGGAGCCCTTAACATATACACAGGTTCCTCAGGGCGTGACTGACACCAGATAGGAGGCGTACCTTTGCTATGGATAGGGATGCTAAATGCCAATGCTCTAGGCACATTCTTCCTCCTGCCTGGGGGGACTGGGTGGCTTAGGTTGAAGCCACCTAATAAGGATGAGTGGACACCCATATGCTGCCTCTTCAGGTGTGTGGGCTTCCATCAGCATAGTGCTGGGTCCCAAGAGTGCCCTCTCTGAGCACCAAGCCGAGCTCAATGTCTTTTTCTGCTCTAAACTTTGGAGCATCGCTTCCATGAAAGTGACCATACTGTTCAGTTCTCCAGTACTCTCACAACATCTCTGAGATAGCCAGCAGGTAAGGAGGGACTGCTTATTTTGCTCAGTTCTGGAGCATCCCATGTTCTTGTGAACTTGTTGCCTTTGCCCCCACCCCCATCATGGCAGGGAGTGTGTAGGAGCCTGAGCAAAGACCTTCACCTCACAATCAGAACAAAAAAGCAAGAAGTTGGAAAGATGAGGTAGCTATGCCCAGACCTCCACAGAGTTAAGAGACTGACAATTTTGGTTGCACCTCAGTGGAATGTTGAACCTTTGAGTTGTACCAACCAACACTATAGGAAGTAAATAATTTAGCTGCCAGTCTTCAATTCCAGCACTTTGGAGATAGAGGCAGGATGACCTCTGTGAGTTCGAGGTCAGCCTGGTCTACATAGTGAATCCCAGGACAGCCAGAGTGATGTAAAGAGACCCTGTCTCAAAAACAAATAAAAAAATTAAGTAAGACGGGCTGGAGAGATGGCTCAGTGGTTAAGAGCATTGCCTGCTCTTCTAAAGGTCCTGAGTTCAATTCCCAGCAACCACATGGTGGCTCACAACCATCTGTAATGAGATCTGGTGCCCCCTTCTGGCCTGAAGGCATGCTTTCAGGCAGAATACTGTATCCACAATAAATAAATCTTTAAAAAAAAATTAGTAAGACAGGATAAACTGTTAATTTAGATTTTAGGTCAGGTCACTAAGTTTCAGGGAAATGTGCTTCACAGCCACAGCTGAGACAGCACAGTATTGCCCTTTATTTACTTTTCCGTGTTGAACTCCAGAGCCCAGCCTACATCAGGGCCAGAACTGGAGACATGTTGCCCTTTTAGGAGCAGCAGCCCTAGTCTGAAGCCAGGACTAACAGCTCTGCAGTCTATCTTCTTCAGTACCTATGGCTGACACACACAAGGAGAGAAGTTGTGAAAAGGTACTGTGTATACCAAATTCTCTCAGGGTGTCACCAAGCAGAGGGTAGGTAGGGGCTTAAGCTTTGACGACACCCTTGACCACAAGGATGGGCGGCAGAGGCTCAGTTTAGAAGTTCTGCCTTTGCCCAGCTGTGCACACTCACAGTTGGCCTCTCTGGGCTTCAGTCTTCTCCCTGCGGAGGGGGAGAGTGCTGGGCAAGCACCTCTGGCAATGTCACACTTTCTGTGCGATCGGATACCGGGCATTCTGAAGTTATGGGGGAACATGGAGCCAGCATATGGTTGGATCTTATCCCAGCTAGCACATCCTCAAAGGCCAAGTACCAGCCTTCCAACAGTTTTCCCTTTCCTGTCTCTCCAGTTCAAGTCTCTGGCTTCGGCTTCCTTATATGGCTGCTAACACTTGACTTTCAGCCTAAACAGCAGGAAGAAGGCTGAACAGGATACCCTGTGGGAGATCAGGAACAGCTGCTTTCTGAGTCAGATGTGCCAGGGGTTCTGGGATGAGGATTTAAGCCAAGGAAACTTCCTTCTCTAGTTCCCCTCCCTCCCTCTCTGGGATGCCCGAGGAGACCCTTTAAGCACAAACCTTAGCCACAAGCGTTAGTCACCACCCTGTGTGTGTTAGTCCTGCCCCTACTCGTTCTCCTCCCTTCTAGCTCTAAATTAGTCTTTCCCAAAACAAAAATAAACCTGCTTTATATCAAACATGCTTCAGCCTAGTCTTTGTCTTTAAAAAGAAAAAAAAAAAAGAAAAAGAGAAAGAGAAGAAAAAAAAAAAAGGTGGCAGAAAAAGGCAAAGGAAAAGAACTCTCCAGAACCAGGCAGAGATCTGACAGCAGAGACTTTATTAAGTATACCCCCCTCCAAATATAAACACAACTCAGTAAAAAAACAAAACAAACCATAAAACATCAGGCCTGGAGCTGTAATAAAACAGAGACAAATGAGCAACACAAATACAGAGGTGGCCTAAATGGGGAGGACAGAGCCAAGTGGACTCATGTAGGGGGGGACGGTCATAAATACTGAAGGACTTTAACCTGGGAGCCCTAGGATGCCCTAATGAGCTGGTGGGAAGCAAAGCTGGGGGCAGTGTCAGTAGCTGGATGGCTCTGGGGGACAGATGCTGCTTGTCTTGGCCCTGGCTGCCACTTGGCCCCACACCCCAGCTGTGAGCAACTTCACTTGGGCCCCTGGGCTTCGGATTCCTCGTCATCATCTTCATACATTTCACCCTCCTCCTCAGCTGTGGCATCCTGGTATTGCTGGTACTCAGACACCAGGTCATTCATGTTGCTCTCGGCCTCGGTGAACTCCATCTCATCCATGCCCTCGCCCGTGTACCAGTGAAGGAAGGCCTTGCGTCGGAACATGGCGGTGAACTGCTCGGAGATGCGTTTGAAGAGCTCCTGGATGGCCGTGCTGTTGCCGATGAAGGTGGATGACATCTTGAGCCCACGGGGAGGGATGTCACACACTGCTACCTTGACGTTGTTGGGAATCCACTCCACGAAGTAACTACTGTTCTTACTCTGGATGGCCAGCATCTGCTCATCCACCTCCTTCATGGACATGCGCCCACGGAAGACAGTGGCCACTGTCAGGTAACGGCCGTGGCGTGGGTCACAGGCAGCCATCATATTCTTGGCATCAAACATCTGCTGGGTGAGCTCGGGTACCGTCAGGGCACGGTATTGCTGGCTGCCCCGGGCTGTAAGTGGGGCAAAGCCAGGCATGAAGAAGTGCAAGCGGGGGAAGGGCACCATGTTGACAGCCAGCTTGCGGAGGTCAGCATTGAGTTGACCGGGGAATCGAAGGGAGGTAGTGACTCCACTCATGGTAGCAGACACAAGGTGGTTGAGGTCCCCGTAGGTGGGTGTGGCCAACTTGAGGGTACGGAAGCAGATGTCGTAGAGGGCCTCATTGTCGATACAGTAGGTTTCATCCGTGTTCTCCACGAGCTGGTGGATGGACAGGGTGGCGTTGTAGGGCTCCACCACAGTGTCCGACACTTTGGGCGAGGGCACCACGCTGAAGGTGTTCATGATACGGTCAGGGTACTCCTCACGCACCTTGCTGATGAGCAGCGTGCCCATGCCTGAGCCCGTGCCCCCGCCCAGTGAGTGTGTCAGCTGGAAGCCCTGCAGGCAGTCGCAGTTTTCACACTCCTTCCGCACGACATCCAGGACCGAGTCCACCAACTCTGCGCCCTCGGTATAGTGCCCTTTGGCCCAGTTGTTGCCAGCGCCACTCTGACCTGTAGAGACAGAAGAAGCAGGTGATGGGCAAAGTCAAGGGTCTACAGCAGATCTCAGGACCTGCCAGACACCCCTGTAGTCTTCTCATTCCACCCTGGGCATCACTGTTGAGTTGCGGGGATCTCAGCTACAGAGGCTGTGAATGGTATGGAGAATCTGGGATGAGACTAGACAGGGCCTTACTATTTCTCGAGGATGTCCCAGATGAGTAGCTCAGCCTTCCCTCCCCAGCTCACCTTTCCTCCCAACGGTCTGCGGAAACCTTGACGGGAGATGAAGGCTTTTATTCGGCCACCTTGTCTACTCTCCTCACCTCTAAGCCAGAACAAAACCAAAACCCTGAGCATTTATTGGGACCAAGGACTGGCTGAGAACTGGCACGTGCTAGTCTAGTACCAAGGTCTTTAAGCACAAAGACACATTTGTTTCTTTCTTTCTTTCTTTTTTTTTTTTTTTTTTTTTTTGGTTCTTCGAGACAGGGTTTCTCTGTAACTTTGACTTTGGAGCCTGTCCTGGAACTAGCTCTTGTAGACCAGGCTGGACTCGAACTCACAGAGATCCGCCTGCCTCTGCCTCCCAAGTGGTGGGATTAAAGGCGTGCGCCACCACCGCCCGGCCACATTTGTTTCTTTAGAGAGAGAGCATATGTATGTATTGGGTACATGTACATGTGTGGGCGTGCACATGCCCTGGCACACGTGTGAAGGTCAGAGGACAACTTAAAGAGGTTGGTTCTCTCTTTCTACCACCTGGATCCCGGGGATTGAACTCAGATCATCAGGTTTGATCACAAGCCTCTTTACCTACTGAGCTGTTTTACTGACTCACGATGCTAGAGTCTTGAAAGGAGAGATGCAAGACTGTCTTCCTGCATCTGTGTGAGCACTGAGGATCTGTCATGGGGAAGAGGCTCAAGGACAACTTGACCTCTTGGTGCACGCTCATAAACTGGAGTCCTCCAGAGACTTTTGTTTGTTTTGTTTTTCAAGACAGCATTTCTGTAGACCAGGATGGCCTCAAACTCACAGAGATTTGCCTGTTTCTGCTTCCCAAGTGCTGGGATTAAAGTTGTGTGCCACCACCACCCAGTCCAGGAGACCCTACTTTTGTCCTCACAACTCTTCAACAATTCCTAAAACTTGTACTTTATATGTCATTTTTTGTAAAATATTGAGAGGGATTATTTCTTATACAGAACCCTTTATCTGGACCTCCAATGCCCACTGTAATATGGAAAGTCATTTTCGCCCTCCAGAGTCCCAGTGAAAAATAATCCCTTTTCAGACATTCTGCGTCTGTTGACCTGGGTTTGCCAGGCCCAGGTTCCTGTCATCAGAGCCTGGCGCAGGGGAACTTACCAAAGATAAAGTTGTCAGGCCTGAATAGGTGCCCAAAAGCTCCAGACCGCACACTATCCATGGTTCCAGGTTCCAGGTCCACCAAAATGGCTCTGGGCACATACTTGTGAGCTGAGAGGAAAGAGGATTCAGTAGTGTGAGTTAAAGAGTTAGGAGAATCTACTTCCCTCTGAATCCTGTCCTCAGCCTGCCAGTCTCCTGCACTTAGTAAGGGCTGGAACTTGTATTATAGGCATGGACCCATAGTAAGCTCTGGCCTGGCCATGAGTGTAATGACGGACACCCAGGACAGGTAGAATCAAGTCTTGCCTGTCCCTGGACTACTCAAGGCTGTCACCGCCATTAAATACATTTGCATCTTACTCCATAGTAGTCACTTTTTATGCTGTGAGTTTGGGTGCCTCATTTACAGTCATACCTGCTAGGTTCTTGGTTAACGAATGCTCCATTTACCCAGGGGCCCTTCTTGCCAGAATGGACATGGGGTGGTACTCACAGGAGGCCTCATTGTAGTACACGCTGATGCGCTCCAGCTGCAGATCTGAGTCTCCCACATAGTTGCCACTGGGGTCTATGCCATGCTCATCACTGATGACCTCCCAGAACTGTATAGGGACAGGAGAAAAGAGTTCAGCAGGCACTTGTGACCCTACTGGTAGGTCTTTGCCGTTCTGAAGTCTTAAAGCCCTCAGTGCAAAAGTAGAACTTCGGGACCTTACTAGACCCAACATAAGGCTTTAGAAAAGTATGAAAATTGCATACCTACTCTGCATTATCTGGCTAACATTACCAGGCCCCCAGGGTGAACTAGGACTCAGCCTACACTGGCAGGTTCTACCCAGACCTGCACCTGTAGAGAAATGCAGATATCTCCTGAGGTCATTTTTATTCTTCCTTTTCAGGAAAGGAACTGAAGGCACACAGAAGGTAGAAATCTGCCCAGAGCAAGTGGTAGAGCGAGCCGGTCGGATTCAGCATCAGGTTCTTAGTCACTAGCTGTGGCCCTCAGTGCCAGTGTAAGCCATTTACACTGGCAGGTTCCATGGGTAGCTGGTATGTTATCATTGGCCTCAGGCAGTGTGATCCACAATTGGATCTGCAGAAGAGCCCCCAGGAGTCTCCAGCAGCAGAATGACTTGTCTGAGGCAGAGACAGGTGGATCGCTGTGAGTTTGAGGCCAGCCTGCTCTACAGGAGCTAAGTTCCAGGACAGCCAGCTAGAACTGTTACACAGAGAAACCCTGTCTCAAAAAAAAAAAAAAAAAAAAATGGCTTGCCTGAGGTCATGCACCCACCTTATCTAGGAGCCTGGCAACACCCAGGATCATTGGCTCACAAGCTGCTACCCTCAGGTAGTGAGCCCCTTGCACAAGAACGCAGTGCCCTTCAGAACTGCCACTGCCACCATCACTTCAGCAGAGCAAGGTCTAAGAATCAGAGTTCACAGTGGCCGCACAAGACCTTGTTGTGCTTTAGTGTCCTCCATACACTGGGCTGGCTCCAGGACAACAGGTTCATGTGAGAACAGTTAATCCGCATAGAGCACAGCAGTAACGGCAGCAGATAGTCATCACTGTCATATGGTCCTGGGGGCCCGGGAAGGAAAGGCCTACAGGAAGTCACTTCATCAGGGCACACGGAGCACTGGGCCAGCAGCAGCCACCTTGGCTGTGACACCCTTCATCACTGCTAGGAGCTCCAGTGACTTGCAGATACCTTAACAATATAAAGGCCTAGAGAAACAAAAGACCACGTGACCTGGGAGTCATGTGGAGAAAAAGATTGCTCAGGGTTGAAAGCAGCGGAGGAAACAGTCTGCACGTGCTTGTCTATATTTAGATGTCTTAGAGACACCCTGGGGACATGGTCTTGGGGTTGAGAAAAAGAGCATTTTCACTGTCAACCCTTTGGTGCTGTTGGAGTTTTGTCACTTGCACGTTAGCTTTTATTTTATTTATTATTTTTCATTTTATTTATTTATTTTTGAAACAGGGTTTCTCTGTGTAGTCTTGGCTGTCCTGGAGCTCACTCTGTAGACCAGGCTGGCCTCTGCCTCCCCAGTGCTGGGATTAAAGGTGTGTGCTACCACTGCCTGCTCTTTTATTTAAAAAAAAAAAATGACTTGAAAACATCTTTTAAAGTGGGCTGGTAACATGGCTCAGCAGTTGAGAACCCTTGTTGCTCTTGCAGAGGACCCAGGATTGGTTCCCAGCATGCACATGGCAGCTCACAAGCATCTGTAATTCCAGTGTCAGGGGACCCAACACTCATTCCGTCCTCTGCAGGTATTATGCATACATGGTGCACAGACGTACATACAGGCCAAACACCTATACGCATAAAACATTTTAAAAACTTTATTTTTATTTTATGTGCATAAGTGTTTTGTCTGTATGTGTGTTTGTGGGAAGGCGTCAAGTCTCTTGGAACTTAAGTCACAGATGGTTGTGCAGTACCACGTGGGTGTTAGGAATTGAGTCCAGGTCCTCTGGAAGAGCAGTCAGTACTCTCAACCACTGAGCCATCTCTCCATTCCACAAAACATTTTAATCTTTCAAAAAAAAAAATTCTCCAAGAGCCGGGCGGTGGTGGCACACGCCTTTAATCCCAGCACTCGGGAGGCAGAGGCAGGCGGATCTCTGTGAGTTCGAGGCCAGCCTGGTCTACAAGAGCTAGTTCCAGGACAGGCTCCAAAGCCACAGAGAAACCCTGTCTTGAACCCCCCCCCAAAAAAAAATTCTCTAAGAGCCTCAAAACAGTTTGAACAGATTCATGATTACAAACCATACACAGGTCTGACAACTTATTTTGAGGGACCAATCTCAGAGTTCGTCTCTCATCAGAGGGCCCTGGATTTCTTCTTCTCTTTTGTGGATTGTTAAATTTTATTTTATTTTCAATTGTGTATGTGAATGAGTGCATGTATGTAGGTCTGAGCGTAAGTGTGGGTATATGCTATGCTTGTGTGTGCAGGTGTCCACAGAGACCAGAGGCATCAGACACTCTGGGAGCCAGAGTTACAAGTGGTTGTGAGCCACCTGGTGTGGGTGCTGAGATCTGAACTCAGGTCCTCTACATGAGCAGAGCACACTAACTCCTGAGACATCACTCCAGCTCCTCTACATGAACAGAACACACTAACTCCTGAGACATCACTCCAGCTCCTCTACATGAGCAGAGCACACTAACTCCTGAGACATCACTCCAGCTCCTCTACATGAACAGAACACACTAACTCCTGTATTTTTGCCACTGCTAATTTTATTGTTTTCTGCATTAAGTGCGTTTTGCTTTTTAAAATTTACATTTATTTTTATTTGTTTATTTATTTATTTTACTAGAGACAGGATCTCATGTGTCGCAGGCGGGTCTTGAACTTATTATGTATTGAGAATGACTTCGAACTTATGATCTACCTCCTGAGTACTAAGATCACAGGCATATACCACCACATCCAATTTCTGAAGTGTTGGGACTCAAACACAGGGCTTTGTAAATGCTAGTAAGCACTCAACTGAGCTACATCCCCAGCATACATTCATTTTTTGTTTTGTTTTGTTTTTTTGTTTTTTGAGACAGGGTTTCTTTGTGTAGTCCTCACTGTCCTAGCTCTGTGGACCAGGCTGGGCTCGTACTCACAGAGATCCACCTGCCTCTGCCTCCTGAGTGCTGGGATTAAAGGCATGCGCCACCACCGCCCAGCATATATTCATTTTTAGTTAGGAAAACAAAAACACAGAAATGCCAGAGGCATTGGGTCTTGATCTTGATGCTTTGCCCATGGGACCAACTCAGAGGACACTCTATTCAGCTGCTAACTTTCCCTAAACTAAGGGTTCAGCACATACAGTCCCGGGCACTTCTAACTCCAGGGATTCCATAGCCTCCACCCTCTGTAAAAGTGGAAGAGCTTACTGTTGTATGAGAGATTTGGTCACTGTATTCTCCATGAGTCTATAAAGTTCTTGAGAAGCAGGCCTCCCAGAGACAAGGACCTATCTCACTCTACAAGTGACAATAATGCCCATGAAAGAATTCAACAGTCATGAGCTTCATTTGTTAAAAAGTCTTAGGGACTATTTAAAGCTTTAAATCTGGAGTTGGGATACTCAGTAGAGTACTTGCCTGATACGCACAAAATCGTTCAATGCCCTTAGAAGGTAGAGGCAGAACAGCCAGAAGTTCAAAGTCATCCCCATACACAGAGGAGATTTGAGGCCAGCCTAGGATAAATGAGACCCTGTCTCCAAAATCAAAAGTTTTAAAGTCAGGCTGGAGAGCTGGCTCAGTTGTTAAGACTGCTTAGTGATCTATCAGAGGACCTGAGTTCGGATCTCAGCACTCACACCAACTGGCTTACAAACATCTGTAACTCCAAAGAATAAAACAACACGCCGCCCCACCCCTGGCCTTTGAGGGCACACATATTAATAAAATAAATCTTTAAGAGAATAAGTCATATATTCAGGTAACTTAAATGAAATGGACCAGAATATAGAAAAAAGATGTAATCCAGGGAATGTGTCCATGCTGGGAGGGACTTTTGACCTTTGTTACTGCTGTGGGAGTGGGGGGTGGGGGGATAGGGGTTGACAAGAAACAGGGGAGGTGATTTAAGGGCAATGTTACATAAATTGGATATGGTGTCACACACCTATAATCCCATGAGTCAAAGTGCTCAGGCAGAAATAATGTGAGTTCAAGACCAGTCTAGATTACACAGTGGGGCCTATCTGAAAAGAACTATTTTTTTTTTCTTTTTTGGTTTTTCAGCCCTGGCTGTCCTGGAACTTGCTCTGTAGACCAGGCTGGCCTTGAACTCATAAAGATCCACCTGCCTCTGCCTCCCCAGGGCTGGGATTAAGGGTGTGTGCCACTGACCCAACTGTACTAATTTTTAATTTTAAAAAATGGAACTGGTAATATTGCTGCTCTTTAAAAAAAAAGATTTATTTGTCTATTATGGATACAGTGCTCTGCCTGCATGTATGCCTGCAGTCCAGAAGAGGGAACCAGATCTCATTCTAGATGGTGGTGAATCATCATGTGGTTACTAGGAATTGAACTCAGGACCTCTGGAAGAGCAGCCAGTGCTCTTAACTACTGAGCCATCTCTCCAGCCTAACATGGCTATTCTTATAGAAGTTTTTCAGGACTACACAGAGAAACCCTGTCTCAAAAACATAAAAAAAAGCAAAGAGAAGAAGATTCAAGTTCAGTTCCAAGCACCACCCACATGATGGTTCATAACTGTCTGTACCTCCAGTTTCAGAGGTCTGATACCCTCTTCTGATCTCTATTTGCACCACATGTGTACACACACACAATTTTAAATTAAAAAATATATGATAGGTTACCTTATCTGCAGTGCTCTTTTTTATTGTTATTATTTGCTTTAGAAACAAGGCCTTGGTGGGTGGTGGTGTTGCACGCCTTTAATCCCCAGCACTTGGGAGGCAGAGGCAGGGGGATCTCTGAGTTTGAGGCCAGCCTGGTCTACAGAATGAGTTCCAGAGCAGCCAGGGCTACACAGAGAAACCTTTTCTCGGAAAAACAAACAAAGAAACACAAAACTGAAACAAGGCTCTTGATATGTTACCCAAGCTGAAACAACCTTAATCTCCCTGCCTCGGCCTCTTGGGTCGCTGGTACTGCGCGTGTGCAGCAGCGTGCTCAGTTCTCTGCATTTTTCAGGTTCTGCTTTGTTCACTCTCCTGGAGATCAAACTTCAAGGCTGCTTGCATGCTAAACACACTAATGCCTTATCACTGAGCCACATCTCCAGCCAACAACTGCTTTTGTATATTAAAAGTAATAAAATGTAATTAAAAATAAAATATTCCTTGCTGCAATGGTACAGAGCTGCAAACCCAGTACTTAAAAGGCTGAGGCTGGAGGATCATGAGTTCAAGGCCAGTCTGGGCTACATATTAAGAGGCTAACATAAAATAACGTAATAGAATACATAAAATATTCTACATAGAATATCTAATTAGTAAACGAATAGACTTATTAAAACTAAATGAATAGACTTATTTAAATCAAGTAGCATCACTACGGAAAAGAAAACCACCAGGTGTTGTGAACCCAATCTAAAGTCCCTTAGACTCCAGATTCCAGCCGGCAAACCACAATGCTGCTGTCCACGGTGCTGACCCTCTTGGGGTGCAGGCCTCTGAAGACAGCAGGGTAGTGGAATATGAGTGCAGAGTTGGGATGCATGACTCTCGTAGAGAGGTCCATGAGCCCCCAAAGATATTCAGTTCCGCTAGAACTCGCCAGGCCCATTGGTGCTCAGGTGGATCATACCCTCCAAAGGCTCCTGCGTGGGTGGGGTGGGACTCAGGCAGCCAGTGGGACACACACAAGAAGTGTAGACAAAGGCACCATAAAGATATTTTCCAGGAAATCTCTTTATAGGAGAATGAATCTAGGATCCTAGGCCTCAGCAAAGGGAACAAAGGGTGGCCCAGTCATTTCTGCTCCTAGGTGGGGGCACATGTCAACACCCACCTTGACACATCTGCACACACCTATACTGAAGTTTCTGCCTTGCTCAGATCCATGGTGTGATCCGAGGCAAGTGACTCAACATCTAGAACCTTCATCTTTCTCAGCCTTCAGGGAGGGTGCTACCCACACCACACGCACAGGGCGTGTGACCTTATGCATTGCTAATGCACCCTTGCTGCTGCTTCCAAGCATTTCCTCCTGGCCTCACACTTCTTGCCTCCCCGTGCCACCCACACCTCTGCCCAGTCACCTCTCTGAAGCCAATGGCCCTTTGTGCCAAGATAGGCACCACCCAAGGACCTATAAGCAGAAAACCAGCGCCCTTGATGCTCACTCCCTCAGCTGCTTCAGGTGGCAGGGAAAACTTTCCCCGCTGCAGCTAACACCAGTGACCCTAAAGCCAGCTGCAAAATAGGAAGTAAATCTGGCCAAGGAAGTTCAGATGGCCTGGGGCAGATGCTAAGCGAGTCAATCCCCGCAGGGCCTGGCCCTTCTGTCTAGTCTCTGGGAGATCTTCTAGGTCAGAGGGCCTTGTACTGACTACTACACCCATACTGGGAGACAGTGGGAAAGGAAGACAAGTCTGCCCAGATAGTTTACTCATTGTTTGCACTGTTAAAAAAGGATCGGGTATTCAAAATTTAAAAACATGTACATTAAAAAAAACAAAAACAAAAACAACAAAAGCCTCAAAAGAATAAAAAAAGGGGAAACCTAAGGGCAGGGCCGTAGTGCTGAGAAGCAGATCAAGCTCAGCGGAGTCCAGCAGTCGGGCCTCTTCTCAAGCTCACTTCCTGGGGTGGACAGAGTCTGGGTATGGACCTGATTTCCAGGCCCTGGCTAAACAGGAGCCCGTGTGAGCACTGTACAGCCCCAGTTCCAGCACAGGAGGACCACCCGACAGGCCTCGGGATCGCAAAGCTCCCCTCCCCCACTCGCCCCTGGCCTTTCCAGGCGCAGATGTTCACGGAAGGCCTGGCACCTGTGACCACATTAATGAGCCCTCACCATCCCTTCAGGCCAGGGCAGCTGTCAGTGATTACCCCAGGAGTCCTGATTTGATCTTGGGCTTCCCCTGTAAGCCCCCTCCCCAAGTTCCTCTCTAGAATAGGAACAGCTGTCTCCTCAGTGATTAGGGAGCCTCCCTGGTGCAGCTTCCCTGCCCCCCTAACTAGAGGAACCTCCACCCTAGAGCCAAACTTGCAATTTACATGTCAGCCACGTGACCGCCCCAGCCCATGGTAATTAGCTTTTTGTTCCTGCCCGGTTTCTATGGCAACAGCCTCCAGAGGTAATCTTTGCTTCGGTCCCCTCCCTTCCAGGACCTGTCTACCCCACCTCCTCCTTTGGGAACTAGCTATACACAGAGCCACGTCCAGCATCCAGCAATCGCCTGGACAAAGCTCCATCTCAAATATGGAGCTCAAACAATAGTTCATAAGGGAGAAAAAGGAGGTAGCTGACCCCACCCACCCAGACCCAATCCCAAGTTGGGCTTCTGCAGGGATCAAGCGGTTCTGTCTCCCACTGGCTGTGTGACCTTGAGTAAGGAATCCTAGGGCGTGGAAACAGGACAGCTACCTCACTAATCATAGCCGGGATGCAGAGTCACTGCACCACCACCCCCTTTTTTTTTTTTTTGCCTAGGCTTCAACACCTGGTGGGGGCTAACAATAGAGGAGAAACAGGCCATCCTTTCAGTCGGCTTTGTTCTGTGCTCAATCCCCAGTGGGAGGCTCTGGGAGGGGCCAGTTAGAAATGGGAGATTTGCAAAAATAGGGAGAATCCAGTTCTGGACCAAGGTCATCGGAGTCCAGGCCCAACCCCTCCAACAAAGGAACAGGGTGGGGCAAGGAAGCTGAGGGTGGTCTGAGCAAGGCTGAGGATGTGAGGGCGGCCTTACTTCTTGAAGACCATCCAGTTCTCCAGTAGGGGTTCGGGCATGTACAGTCATTATGGCTTTAGGGGAGAGCCCCACCCAAAGTTGCCGACACACCCATCTTACTCAAGGCTTAAGTGGCAGTCTCAAAGAAGGCCACGCCCAGTTGGCGCCCCCAACCAAATCCACTGTACCTGCTGGAGCCATGGTGTGTGGGGGTGAGCAGAATGGATGGAAGTGAGAGTCAGAAGGGTTTGCCGCTAGCTGTCCGCAGCAACCTAGGTGCGGAGCAAAGTGACGCAAGTGAGAGGAGCTGCTTGGGGATCCCGGGGTCCCAGGAGCCGGGCAAGGGGCTGGGCTCTTCCCTTTGTTCCGCTAGCGGCTCCCAGAACAGCGTCTTTCTCCCCCTCCCCCGGGGCTGGCTCTCGTGGGGACGCAGGACGCCGGACGGCTCAGCCTCACCTTGGCCCCTATCTGGTTGCCGCACTGGCCGGCCTGGATGTGCACGATCTCCCTCATGCTGACTTCAAACGGCTTGAGTTGAGAAGCAGGCGGACAGCGGGCTGCGGAGGATCGGTGGCCTCCGCCGCGCCCTCTTATAAGAGGCTGCCCCGCCCTCGCTAGCTGATGTCAGCGCTGCCGACCAATGCTGGGGCGCTGCCGCAGAATGCGGCAGGCTCTGCAGCATCAGCACCACGCATGGAGATCCGCCCGCACAATGCAGAGCACGTCTGGCCGCGCCTTCGGAGGAGGGGCCACCGGAGGGCCTTCGGCTCTGGGGACAATAGAGCCCAGGCTCCTCAGTGCCCCACCCCAGTAGCTACCCTCCCCATTTCATCCCTGCCTCAACCCCACCCTGCAGCTTTGTGACGGTCTTTCTTACTCTCATGCGCCTAAGAATCAAGACCCATATTCTCTGAGTTTGCTGGGTTCCTTGGGGTGTGCGAGCTTGGGAAAGCTGGAGCCTCCCTGATACTTCTGTGCAGAACGGGGAACGCAAGTCAGGAGGGTGGTGGATTATAGCTCCAACTCTGAGGTCACTGTTTTCTGGAGGAGAGAGGGCTACCAGTCCCTTGCTCCACAAAGGGTTGGCGTGAGGGTGCAGATGTATCTGGGATGCGAAGATGCAGTTTCTGGCAAGTAACCGTTTCATGAATATCTGCGTAGAAAATTCACTTAAGGAGATACAAGCCAGTCAGTGGAGGATGTTGAACAATGTTTTCTGCCTGAACCGTCCCTGATGTCATTGGTACCCTCCCTTTCACTTTTGGTACAAGTGAGGGCAAAAAGGGGGCATGGAGTGAGCTGGAGCTACCTAGGTAAGGAGACTGACTATGTGTGGAGGGGGCCCATTGGGAGGAAGAGCCAAATGGTCAGAAGACTTGCAATGTGTTCATATACAACACTGATTTAATATTCATCTATGGCCAGTGACACCTCATGGGGACTTTTTGATATTTCAATGACAGAAGTTCTGGAAGAGTTTGAGACAGTACTACCACACATAAATGGTCTAAAAATATTCATTTCACAAGAGCAGCTAAAAGCAATCTGCCGGTGCCTTTGTCCAGTTTGCACAGGCGTGTGCTGGATAGAGTGGCTGTGTACAACTCTTCTCTGAGGATAAGCTTCTGAGTTAGCTGAGTTTAGAAATGGGTCTTTTGTTCTCAAGAGATGCTCCTCCCCCACAATGTGTCCATGATGTGGCTTTTTGTAGTTGGTTTCCAGCTGGCCTGGTTCAAGAAGTCCTGGGTGAGCGTCTGGCTCTGTCTCCGTGTCTGGACAGGGAAGATGCTTGGAAGCATTCAGAGGCCTGGGCTGCCTCCCTGTCAGATGACATCAGGCCAGGACAGCTCCTCATGTCCCCAGAGAGCTATGGTGCCAGGATAAAGGCTGACTCACGGTCCTGTCTTCCAGCAAAGGCTGGCCTTGCCGGGAACCAGCTTCCAACCTCAGTCCAGCAAGGCTGGAGCTGATAGTGTGGCTAGGGTCTGGCTTGATGCCACTCCCTGTATTAGAGGTGGTTGAGGGCATATTAGTCCAGACTGAGGCCGCCCCAGAGAGGAGGACAGTGGAGTGCTTAGCATCGGTGGGGGACCCAATATAGACTCTGCAGTAGGAATTCCAAGTTGCAGCAGTAGAAGGGCTTGGGGGGGGGTCTGCCATTCCACAGCAGCAAGAGCTGTAGCCCACCCCATGTGCCACTCCCTGGAACTCAGATACCCTCGAGCTCCTAGGCACCCTCCTCTATCCTGAGAGCCACAGTCTAAATACTTCCCTAGGCTGGTTGAGCACTGGCACTGCCAGCCTCTCCCAGGAGGGCAATGCTGGGTAGAAACAGACCCCAACACCCTAACCTATGCTATGCTACAGGCTCCTCAGGGTAGCTCAGAGTGGTGCCACGGCTGGAGGTACTGGAGGAATGAGGCCAGGTGGGCGCTAGCAGGGGCTGGGACTCTGGCCCTGCTGCAATGTGTGGCTGAACTGAAGAGCCTGAGCAGTCTTGTCACCAGAGAGGTAAAGTGGAGGCTTTTGAGCCCGCAGCCCCTTGCTCTGTTCTGGCGTTTGTAATACAGAGGAAGCCAAGTGGGTCTGATTAGGGTATTTGATGTGCTTCCGGACCGTGAATTCCTAATTCAGGCAGGCAGCTGTGGCTTCTGAGACTCCCTTCTTCCTGTCTTGACTGCTGTCCTTACCCCTTTCCCACTCAAACTTAAAGCAACTTCCAGACAGAGCTAGGGAAGATAGTGATGAGGCTCCATCTGAGCTTAGCATTTCAATGGCTTTCTGGCTCAGAGCCACAGGTTGTGTCACTAATAGGCCAATGGAGGCCAGAGGAGGCACTTGGCAGGGGTGAGCAGTTGGGTCCCACCTCACGGGATTGCCATGAAGCACAGGACTAGTCTCTAGGTCAGTCCCATTCCTCTAGTGCTAGATGCACGGTCTGCAATGCTGGTCCCTTTATTGAGGAAGGGTCTTGCTTGCTTAAACAGCCTACTGCATGGCTAGGGCTGGATTTTCCTGGTCACAAATTCCCTTTTCGGGATTTTCACCAGGAGTAGTGTTCTTTTACGGCTCTTGTCATTCTTTTAATTCAGAAACTTCCTGTCCATCCCAGCAGTAGAGGGCCCAGCCTGAGTGACCTGAGGAGTTGGGTGGGGACCGCCTAGTCACTGAGTAGAGGTGAAGCTCCCCAAAGGTAGGGACTGTCTCTTCAGGAGCCCGTGACCTGACCCTTGCCTGGAGCCAGAATCCCCATCTCGTTTCTTCCATTCCCCACAGCTACCCTGGATGACCCCTGCAGTCACATTTACCCTTCCTCCTGGTCCCAGGCAGTTTGTGTTTCTATTTTAAAGTTCATCTAATCCACCCTTGGACAAATAGAGACCAGTACCTGTGGTCTTACAGGATGTGGGCCAGGGGATATCATTGTCACCCTCTGCCCAGCGCCCAGGCCATGAGACCAAAAGCCACCTCCCTGCTCACCATGAGCACAACAGCACCTCCCTGAGTGTCATGCGGAGCTCCTGACTGCGAAAAGCATAGATGAGGGGGTCAATGATGGAGCTGAAGATGATGAGAACAAGGAAGAGGTTGAAGTTCTTAAAGATGCAGCTGCAGGTGGGGTGCTGAGGGCAGAGGACGATGAGTAAGAGATGCAGGAAGAAGGGGCCCCAGCATAGGAAGAAAATTCCCAGAAGGATAGTGAGGGTGGCGGCACCCTTAAGGCAGAAGCCTTGGCGGGTGGAGCGCTGCCTCTTGTGGAGCTGGGCGATCCCCTGAGCATGCTGGCATGCTCGAGTGAGCATGTGGACATACAGAATCGCCATGAGTGCCAGCATCGCTAGAAAGAAAGTGACAAGGCAGACAAGGACGGCTGTGTGATTGTAGTAGGTGATAAAGAGGGTGCTGAAGAAGATGCTGGCCACCCAGATGCCCACAATGGCCCGTCGTGCCCGGGGTAGTGTCACAATGCTGTGGTAACGCAGGGCGTAGAAGATGGAGATGTAGCGATCTATAGCAATGACACCAAGGAAGCAGAGGCTGGACACCATGGAGCCACAGATGAGCACGTCAATGACATTGTCCAGCTGCTGCACCAAAGCAGCCCGGGTCACCAGGGCCCCTGCCTCCAGGAGCAGGATGACAGCAGTCTCCAGCACGATGCTTATACTCACCATTAGGTCAGACAGGGCCAGACAGCAGATGAAGCAATACATGGGTGAGTGCAGGTTGCGGTTTTTGGTGATGGCTATCACGACCAACACGTTCTCCACCAGACTCACCAGCCCCAGGCTGAGAAAGAGGCCATCTGGGATAGACACCTGCAGGCACCAAGGCCCTGTCTGGTTGGTGGCCAGTCCAAGGTGAGGGGTGGCTGTGGAGGTGGAGTTGAGAGAACCCAGAAGCCTCTTCTGGGGCCCCTGAGTGGGCATAGTCTTGTCCAGGAAGTAGGAAGCAGTCAGGGGAGGCTTCAGCTCCAGGTGGTATCAGCCTCCCAGTGTCCATGAGTGTCGGCTCATGGTGTCATCAGGGGTCTCTGACGCTCCTCACACCTGCCTCTTTCCATCTGGGCACTCTCCAACTTTCCTTCACACTCGCCCTTTTTCCAGCTGGACAGGTCAGCCTAGGCATGGCCCAGGCAGAGTCTAGATGCTTCCTGGCTGAGACCCTGGGCTCTGCTCATGAAGTCTCACTACCTGTGTAAAGGAGCCCAGCCTTCTGCTGCTCTCGCTGCCTCTTCCTGGGGAGTGACTCAGATAGAGACATTTCTAAACTTAGCACCTCCCAGTTTCTTGGTCCCCTGCCTCCCCAAGCCAGGGTGGGCTGAGGTCGGGGGAAGAATGGGGCCTTTCTCTGAATCTTTAAACACGCCCCTCCTCCTCAGGGTGGCCACATGACGGGCATGTGCCCCAGCACCCTGGACTGCCTCTAGGGGGCATAAGCAGCACCCAGAAACCGGAGAACCTGACTCCAGCACAGGGTACTGCATTTCAAAGCCCCCCCCCCATAGACTCACCAAATCCCTTTCAGGCATCCAGTCTCACTAGAACCTGCCCTGTTCAGCCCTACCTAAACCTCCAAACCTATCTCTGTGACACTTTCTTGTCTTGGACCTCCTCCCTCTCATGCTGCTCTGCCTTGGGTTGTGATGTGAACTGGGCACCCCAACTCCCACCCTCACCACCATGCCAGGGGCAGTGACACTTCTATCTAAAGTGGGGGATGTGTACATGGAGCACCAACTCAGCTATGGAGGTCAAGTTAGCTTGAATTCAAGGCTGAACCGAGGAGAACTTCGAGACTCAATGACAACTGCAGGGACTTCAGGCAGAGCTAAGGTAGGCAAAAGCCCTATACCAATGGGCTCAGATGAGCGTGGGCAGGGTTAACGACACTCCATGTCCTTCAAGGCCCCAAGATTGCTAAAGCCTCCTTTAGCTACAGTTCTGGGTGTGGCAGGAAGCTTGTCACTTCCTGGGAGCCTGAGGCTATCCACTAGCATTCTCTAGTCGTGGCCTTCTCCTGCACTCCTGAATCCCTCTCTCCCCAGGGCACAACCCTCCTTCCAGAAGTCCCACTTCCTCTGTGGAGCACATGCCAGCCCTGGAGCCAGGAACTACTGCTGTGGGCCAGCAGCTGGGCATGTGACTATTCATAGTGGTCAGGACGGCAGGCAGGGGTGGTACCAACCCACCCCAGCCGCTGCTGGGCTTTCTCCATGGCACCGCTGCTTTCTCATCTGCACAAGATGCTCCCTTCCATACAGGTGAAGAAAATAAGGTAAGAAGGCCAGCAGTGGAATTAGAGGCAGGAATTAGCTGGACTGCACTTAAAGTGTTTGTGATGCTAGTGTTAAAAAGCCCATTCTTGTTATTTGCTTTTCTGAGACAGGGTCTTACTATTATGTAACCCTGGCTGGCCTGGAATTCACTTGGTAGAGCAGGTAGAGTAGGCTGGTCCCAAACAGCGGTCTGCTGCCAGAGCACTCATATGAAAGCTGTGCACCAGCTAGACATCTGTTCTTTTTCTCGCCTACTTTGGCGACTTCTGATCATAAGGTGCCCATGATCACAGCCTCTGTGAAAGTACACATGAACTATGTGCGCATCCATGAACAAATGTTAGAACATGGTTAGGACTACTTTCCCAAATCAGCAAATAAAATACAACTTACATCAGTTATGCTGGGCCTTCCTGGGCCTCAGCACTGTCACTTTTGTCCATCTTGGGACATTACATGACATGGCACCTTTCCGTTTATACTGTGTTCACACCAAGAGTCACCTTGTTATTCGGGTAACTAAAACATTCAGGTTGTGGCGTCCATCATGTGAAGACTCACGCAGGACATTTGGCAGCTTGTGGCCAACCTTATCCTGATCAGTGCTGTTGGCAGGTCTTGCTGGCCATCATCGGCAGACACAGGCATGTGCTTATGTTGAATGTTACCTACCAATGGAACACTGCAGGCATGAGGTCTATCTTCAGATTTAGTAGATCTGGCCAAACCATTTTTCAAACTGGTGGACCTGCTTCACAAACTGTGTTCACACCTTCAGGTGTGTTGTTACAGGCATACAGGATGAGGCGGTGACTCTGGGTGTCCTGCGTGTCCTAAGCCTCAGAGAAGGGCTCACACTGCCACAGCACATTCACCCCAGCTGTCTGCCTCCTCCAACATGGGCCTTATTCTGCTTCTAGCCAAGAAGGGTCCCAAGTCTGATGGCGTGGGCCGAGCCATGGCTGACCCCTAAAGCCACATGATACCCAGGCATCCTGTAGCTGCAGGCCACTTTTCACTTCTGGGACATGAAAGAGCAAGTGCCCCCTGCCCTAACTTCCTGTGCTGTCACATTTCAGAGATGCTGGTATTTCTGGCTTCAGAATGAATTCTTTGAGACAACCACAGTTCACCCTGCAGACAGCCTGACTTCAAAGGGTGGGAAAACTGAACAGTCTCTGGCAGAGGCAGCCACATCCTTTTTGGCAAGCTCCTGCCGAGGGGCATTGAGAAGAAGGTGACCATGCCTTGGGATTCATTTTGGATCACAAAGTCACAACTAGAATCTTCAGAGAAGGAAACAGTAAAGCAGAGCGTGGAAAGCCAGCTCGTGCTATGCTGCAGTGGGGAGATTGCCAAGTCAGTCTTGGGGCTGTGTGGACTGGAAGGAGCTGAGTACCCCAAGCTTGATAATACTTCACGTTTGGTTTCTCAGTGGCCTGGGAAAAGTACATGACAAACGACATGAAGGAGTGACTACATACTTAGTAGGGAACACCACCTGCAGAATGGCTAAGGGGGGCTCTCTCCATGAAGCCAAAAGCAGCCTGCATTCCAACAGGCAATCCCACAGGGCAAGAGGCTCAGTGTTTCTCTTAGGAGGTCCCTAAGGTCCCCAGACAGTGTGAACATGTCCCTTCTGGCTCTGGTCACAGAGGATCTCAGAGGTTCTCAAGAAGCCCATGCACGGGGTCAAAGAGATGGCTGCAGGCAGTTAAGAGCACTGACTGCTCTTTCAGAGGACCCAGGTTTGATTTCCAGCACTCACGGTGACTAAGAATTGTTTGTGATAGCCAGGTGGTGGTGTACGCCTTTAATCCCAGCATTTGGGAGGCAGAGGCAGGTGGATATTTGAATTTGAGACCACCCTGGTCTGAGTTCCAGGACAGCCAGAGCTACACAGTGAAAGCCTGTGTAACCCATACTACCCTGCAGAGAGAGAGAGAGAGAGACAGAGAGAGGTTTGCAATTTCAGTTCCAAGGGATCCAACATTATTTTCTATACACCCTTTTCTGGTTTCTGTAGACATTGAATGCAGATGGCACACAGACACATATTCAAGCAAAACACCCATACACACAATAGAACAGAAGTTAAAAAGGCTATGTCACCATGTCTTCATTTGAAAGTCATTCATTTCCTCTGAACTTTCTCTGGGAGGCAGCAAACAGGTTCTCTCCCTGACTACATGAAAATGCACAAATACCCAACAATTCTGCACAGGAGCACATAAGGAGGCACCTCTTACTGAGACTGAGGGGTGGGAGGGGTGGGATACAGTACCACCCCCACCTGGGTGGCAGGCCAGACTTTAAAGCTGCTTAGATGGCATGCAGATTAGGTGTGGTGGTGCACACTTTTAATTCTAACATTTGGGAGGCAGAGGCAGGCTGATCTCTGATGCCAGCCTGGTCTACATAACAAGTTCTAGGTCATCGAGGGCTACACATTGAGCCCGTCTCAAAAAGTTACTTTTCCTGATGATCCACAGATGACGTGAATGACTGGTTTTTATTTATCACCATTAGAAATGGATTCAGTTGGAAATTAAGTCTGAGCAGCATTCTGAAGCCGATCATTTAATGGCCTCTCAGGATACAGGCCTGGAGGTGGGAAGCTCCTGAAGGCCTAGGGCATCCTCTGCTTCACTGTTCCTAGAACACTGGCTCTTCACTGTGGAGTTCATTGCCTCGTGGTTGTAGAATAGCTGCTGCAGCTCCAGATGCCATGTCCTCATCTGGATGGACTTACAGCTGCTGAAAGGAAGAGGCAGGATGCCAGGTTTTCTGTGCTTGCTTGTCATTTCCAGAAAACAAACCCATTCCTAGCCAATCCCTCCTCCCCTTAGCTGAAACTTACCACAGGCCACTCCAACTTGAACTGGGATCCAGACACTGAATTAGGACCATCTCAACAGTACCCCTCTCTGGGACTGGGTGTAGATCTCCCACCAAACCCAGGAGTAGGTGAGGCAACTGATGGGAGCTATGCCCCCCAGGCCTGCCCTCCCCAGCCCCCTGCTGACCCATGAGCACAAGTAGTAGAACCTGTATCCAGACTTCATGGCCTTGCCAATTCATGCTGGAGAAAAAACAGAGATGCAGCACCAATTCACGTGACATATAACTTCTCACCAGGCACATATGTTGAACACAGAACCCCTTGCAAATGACTAACTTAGAAATGGGCTGTGACACTTAGGCTGACTATCGATGGATACAAGTCAGTCCTCAATGTCCTGTTGAAGGAACAGTGACATGGGCCCCTGCTCAGCCATATCATGTATTTGTTTGTATGCTGGGGCTAGAATTACGGGTGGTTGTGAACTACCTGCCATGGGACTTAAAATCAAACCCTGGTCCTCTGCGAAAGCACCAAGCACAGTAAGTATTTTTTACCACCATGTGGCCTCTTTTTTACTAATTTGGTGTATTTGTATAGGCGTGCACATGCCACAACATATGTGTGGAGGTCAGAGGACAACCTATAGGAGTTTGCTCTCAGGAGTTAGCTCTCTCCATCCACCATATGGATCCTGGGGATTGAACACAGGTTATCAGGCTTGGCAGCAAGTACCTTTACTCAGTGAGCCATTTAGATGGCCCCCGGGATATCCCTGAAGCATGCTTTATTTGTACCTAGTCCATACCAGGTGCATCCAGTGATGTCTGAAACAATGTCTGAACTTCCAGGAAGCAATCAATGGACTGAAACTTAGGATGGACATCACTGGTCATCTCTCAGACTAGAGAGCATGGTAGTACCTCCCCCAGGCTCTGTACAGGCACAGATGGGCAGGGCTGCGCAAGAAAAACCTGACACAGCTTATAACATCTCAGTAGCCTGGATCTTTGCACAGTCAGACAGCTTATGAGACTCGAACCTCTGGCCTTGCCTAGCTGTTGTCTCTGTTCCGTCACTGGACTGGGGATTCTTAGTCAGGGCTCCCTTTAACCTCTGGAAAGCATCCCTGACCTAAGAAAATTTTCTGCCTCAAAGTTGCTTCTTGGCGTCTCTTTCAACTCTGGGTGCCTTATGCCCCAAACCACTCTTTTGACATGGGGTCTCATATAACTAAGGCTGGCTTTGAACTTGTTGTAGCAGAGGATGATCTTAAAACTCCTAAATCTCTTGTCCCTCTCTCTACCTCTTGAGTACTGAGATTACAGATGAACACTACCACACCTGGTTTGTGTTGTGTTGGGGATCGAATCCAGAGCGCTCTGCATGCTAAACATGCAGCCTATCAACTGAGGCACATCTCCAGCCCTCCAAATTTACTAATCAAATTCCTAGGCTGGGACTATCGTTCAATGGTAGATCATGTACCAGGCCCTGGGTTTGATCCTCACCACTGCAAACATGCTGGGTATAGCATGTGTGGAATGTTCAGTGCCCTCTAGCAAGGAGCATGAGGGGTCCTTGTACTGAAGACTCTGAGATAACCCCATTCTATGCATTAAGTTACAAATTCTGGAAGTGTGAGGCACACAGCAGGGTGTATATGGTGTGGGGCTCACTGCTCCTGGGCTATGTTTGAGGGCACTGGAGGAAAAGCTCACTCACAGCAGAGCATAACCCACTCACATTTAGAGGGAAAACAAAAGACACGGGTAGATGACATGGTCAGCATTTCTACTTCAGGGAACTGGTTAATTCCAACCAGAAAAGAATCAGGAACATAATTGCACAGCTCTGGGGCACAGCATCTGGACAGTCAGTCCCAGTCCCCCTCGCCCTCAGGATTGTCCTCCCGAGGCACCTCCAGGTCGTTGAAGTGGAAGTTGGCCATCATGTCACGTAAGGCCAACATCAGCCTGATCAAGCCTTGATTGCGGTTCGGACCCCCGGCCACTCCTTCCTCCAGCCTCTCCTGAACAATGAGACATATCTAAGTGGGGGCTGTCTGTACAGATTTGAGACCCGGGTTTAATAGTCTGAGGCAGCTCAAGCTCCAAGATTGGGCCTGTCCCCTCCCAAGGTCCCTGCCCAGAAGACACAGCTCTAAAAAGCCAAATGTGCATGTTTAACCATGGCCAACCTACCACGACGCTGACCATCTCTCAGGCTCACACTACTCACCCGGGAATGGCTGCTGCAGTTTCTGCAGGCTACGTCCCCACTTCCTAAGCATGGCACCACAGGCAGGCACAGTCTCAGCCGTTCCTGCCGCCACCCTGAGCTGGACTTGCCCATAGCAACTTGGGAGGGAAAGACCAATATGCTCAATCAACATACCTCTGTGGTGTAATTTGGCAATAATGACCGGAAGAAGAGGGCAATTGTGTTTCCATGGCTGACTGGACTCAGCCTGAAAATTAAAAAAGGTCAGAAAATGAAGGTCAACAGACACTGTGGGGTCCCAGCCTTGTTAGCTGTCCTTACCCAGCCTAACTGCTGGGGACAGGCAGCCTCTGAGTGGAGCTTAGGTTCTGGGCACTAAACTGCAGATCAGGGTCTGGGGTGGCCAGTGATGACTACTAACCAGCCCTGAGTGTAGCTATGGACACCCAAGAACAGCAAGGAAAGGAGAGGTGTGGTGCCCCAGAGTGCTGGCTCTTTAGGGACGTAGCCTGCTGGGTCACGCAGAAAGTGGACAAGGTGACTGCAGCATCTGAAGGCTGGGGAAGGCATGGCAGAGAGGGCTGGGCATCTCAGGCTGCGGCACAGCTCCACTGCACAGCGCCATCACACTGCCCTTCTGGGGACTCAAGAGCAGGGCAGAATGCTCTGACAGCAAGGCCACGTCAGCCTGTCAGGACGTTTCTGACCCCACTGAAAATTCTCGTCTTCATCTAAACCTTAAATGGGAGTCACTCTACTTAACATGCTTTGCCAAGGTCTAGGTGACCCATGCTCCTTTCTTGAAACAGACTGTGTTGGGCAATGGACCCAGATAGGGCAGCTGTGAAGGCTAGGAGGGAAGTGAGTTCTCTCATGAACAGACTCTACAATCTGCCCACATGTACACGGCAGCCTGGGAATCAGTCATGTTCCATATTATTGCTTGACCCACTACCCCATTCTCCTGGCTCTGTCACATGGGCCTTCCTTTAGTGCTCACTGGACCTTACACTCTGCCCTTGGAAGAGGGTTTCTGCACAGGCTAGAGTACTAGCTGCCACCCTCTGTCTGGCTGGGGCACATCTTTCTACAAAGCAGGTGACTGACTTCCTAGTCTGGTGTGTCCTTCTTTCTCAGTCACTTTCTCCCACAGGCAGGTCTGACACAACGTCTATCTCTGGGTTCTAAGTTTGATGTCTGCTTAATGCGCCAGGTCAGAGGTGGCTCCTTATTTTGCTTCCCCCTGCGCTTCTCACACCTGCTACAAAATCTATGGGGCAGAGCGCAGACCTCTGGTGGGTCCAGAGGAGGCTCCATGTTACACTACTTGCCCTGCTCCTGAGTGGACTGGCCCTTTTCGCCTGTGTTTGTCTTTTTCCTTCTAATCTGTAAGGGCAGCTCCAGTGAGCCCCAAAGTACTAACGAGGGTTTGTGGGTGAGAGAACAAAGCAGGGAAGGCAGGTACCTCTCTGGTCTGACGTACGAGTAGATGGTGTCCAGGGGCGGCAGAGGATCAAATCCCATCACAGACTGTGTGGTCACATCCTTTAGGAGGGGACAAAAGTAGAGACTCTGGAGCACTGCTGGCAGCTCCTGCCTTCCTGAGCTTCAGTGGTCTCAACTCAGACTTGAGCCATCTGTCAGGAGGCGGTCACTACACCTGACAGAAGCGGCCATTTCTGTTTCAAGAAACTTTAGGTCTGGGTGGAACAGACTGTCCCAGAGGATTGTCAGGGGGAACATGTATGGCATTTTATCTCAATCAGTGGGATGTAGGACAGAGGGCACTTTCCACAGGCGCTGCCATCTATATTCATGTTACAAATGACTGCCCTAACTACAGACCATGGACTAGGGAGGAGAGCCACTGGGCGCCACTGGGCTGCTGGTCACCAAATGATGCAGCCTTGCCCCCACCCACCCCCAAGGGCCAACAGAAAACACATCTGTGAAAGCAGAGCCAAGGCTCTGCTGCAGGTGGCACACAGTTACCTGAGTATTGTTGCAGGGGTCTGTGAGGAAGGGCTAGGTCTCCATCACAGAGAGTGTGACGCCCTGGTGAGATGGCTCACTAAGGAATAATACAGTGAGGAAGGCCCGGAGAAACTGGCTGGGGGGAAGAGCCCTCTGTATCAGTTTCAGCTCTGCCTGGCACGCAGGCCACATTGTGGGTAGCTAGCTATACTGTGACTGGCACACACAAAGTCCCCATTTTCAGCATTCCTCTCTTACCGAGGGTAGGGCAGCAACAGCCTCCTTGATCTCAGAGAGTATCACATGGCGGTGGATGTTTCTGGGTGCACGCTGGTACAGCACCTTCCGCCTGAGGCCAGAGTAGACAACGGCAGATAAACTGATAAACTGGTGCCCTCAGTGTAAAACACCAAATCACCCATACCCACCTTGGGGAAGATCCAGCAAGGACTAGCTTGTTCCAGCCTCCTACCTGTGTTATTTAGCCCATAGCACTGAAGCAAGAGTAGACTCTGAAAACAGAGTCTACTAGTTTGTTCTGCACTTTGATCCCTTCATCCATGATGTGAAAATGAGCATAGCTGTGGGTAGTCTGGTGAGACACTAGATGGTGTCCACAATGGAATCCCTGGGTGTGTCAGTCGTTGCTGCTACCATAGGGGGTCTGCCTCCTGCTGGACAGAGCTGAGACCCAGTGCAGGGAGAGGGCTGGAAGCAAGAGTACTTCCTCTTCCCCATTCCTCAGATAGTCCAGAATTTAGCCTTGTGTGTACCACCAGACCTCCTGACTCCACAGGGAGATGATACAGCCAGGGCAGAACAGAGCCCTCAGAACTAGCCTGGCCTAGCTGCCCCCAGAGCCAGGATGCTGACAAGGACCATGAGCAAAACTGCACAAATGAGCAAAAGGGCTGCTTCTCAAATGCAGCAATAACAGCTTCTGAGTTACAGAAAACCCCACATGTAGAAAGGAAAGCAACAACAGGTTGCCTGGCTGCCTTTTGGTTTCAACTTTTGTCAAGAAGAGTAAGAAAAGCAAATCAAGGGCTGAAGAGATGGCTCAGAGGTTAAGTGCAGTCTGCTCTTCCAGAGATCCTGAGTTCAATTCCCAACAACCACATGGTGGCTCACAACCATCTGTAATGAGATCTAGTACCTTCTTCTGGTGTGTAGTCATACATGCTGGCAGAACACTATATACATAATAAATAAAAAAGTCCTTTGAAAAAAAGAAAAGCAATCATGATAGCAAATATGGGAACAGAGCACAAAAGCAGAAACAAGCTAAACAAAAGCACTAGGGTCCATAACAACCATCCCTTCACATCTCTGTGTCAACAGCAGCAGCCATGCCCAGAGCTTCCTAGCGGATCCTTCAAAGTCAAGCTGAAATCAGAGGCCCCATGTTTGTGATAAAGACCAGGAGGAGACACAGAAAGGACTTGTGCCCGCAGGGTGCCCTCCCTCAGCGAGGGTCTTCGACTTATCTGTCAGGCTCAGCGCACCTGCTCTCACAGGCCTCCACAGCAGGGTCCCCAGCATCCACTGCCTGCAGAACCTCACGGACGTTTTCCTCCAGCCAGCTCATAGTAGCGGGATCTTTCCAAAGAAAGTGTGACCTCCCAAGGTACAGACTCACCAGCTGGCTCAGGGCGGGGGGCTGGCTGTCGAAGAGCAAGGAAAGCAGACGTTTGGCAGAGCTCCATGGTGGGCAAAGGCATATCCAGGAAAAGCCTAGTGCCTTGGACTAAGGAGGCTACCCCTCGGCCGCTGACCAGGATATTTTACCTTCCGAGGGCTGGGTTCCTGAGGGGTTGAGCACACTTCGTATTGCTTGAGTTTAGTAAAAAAAAAATCACTTGACAGAAATGTGAAAAACACAAGAATGAGTGTTTTTATGTGTGGAACACCACCAAAGGATGGCCTACAGCTGCTGGTTAGGAGCCTGAAGGAAGGGTGGGAGCCACGACATGACATTTATTGTTCTTTTTTCTGTGTGTTTTTTCTTGTTTATGAGAAATGGGACAGCACAGAAATCTGGGAAAATGAATGATAGTAAAGACCATGAGCAAACCTCATGAGATGAGAGGCTGTTCACCTGGCCCGCAAAGGTGAGATGTCTTGCACATGGATGTGGGCTCTAGGGGCTTTCTCAGCTAGACAGTAGCCCCCAGGACAGACTTCTCTCTTCCTTTAAGGGGGAGGGGAACGGTGCCTACAGGCTCACATCCTTACCTTATCTCAGCATCTGGCCCAAAGAAGCGGTGGTTTGAGACTGTTGCATCAGGTCGCACACTGCAACACTCCAGCAATGGCATAAGAGCTGTGGGGGAGGGGGGAAGAAATGGCTCCATGTATATATACTGCAGTCCTTGTTGTACTGGCTCCCAGCCACTATCTGTTCTTAAGGTAAAGGAAGCTGAGCCCAGCACTCGAGAGGCAGAGGAAGGCGGATCTCTGTGAGTTCAAGGCCAGCCTGGTCTACAAGAGCTAGTTCCAGGACAGGCTCCAAAGCCACAGAGAAACCCTGTCTCACAAAAAAAAAAAAAAAAAAGGTAAAGGAAGCTGGATAGACAAGGGTCATTTCTGACTAGCATTACAAACTTGTTCCTAGGCTGGGTTTTTCACACTAGGCTCCAAGGTACCTCTGAACCCTGGGAAGTGGATGCATGTCCTGCTGACTCTTGTTCCATCTGCATCCAAGAAGACTTGCCTATCACCTCTAAGGCTGGATGGTTTCATCATACAAAGGTCAGACTTGAACGTAGACTAGAGGGAGTGGGGCTGATTGTGTCCTGCAAGACCAGGATCAGATCAGTGGTCAACACAGGGCTCCTCTTGCATGAAGGGCTGTTCACTAAAGTGCTGGCTTCTCTAAACAGCTTGCACGGAGGGCTGTTCACCAGAGTGCTGGCCTCTCTAAACAGCTTGCATGCTGGTAAGCTACAGAACATAACACAGTCCTCCCAGTGCCCTTCTGGGGACAAGCTCATGCTGCAGCATCCTGTGAGGAGGCAGTGCTCGCTCAGCACATGGGCTACCAGCCTATACATCGTCAGCTGGTCAACAGAAAAGGCACTGCTAGCTACATCAGACCACAGAAGGCATAAGCAGCTTCTAATGGAACTGACTCTCACTGGGTCAGCAAATCTGGCACTATTTCTGCCTGAGGCTGCTCAGGTCTGGTTGGTAGGCAGAGTTCTGGCCAAGGCTTCAGGTCAGAGTCTACAATATAGTACCAATCCTGGGTCTTTCTAACTGAAAAGAGGTCGCCCCCAGGAATCTCATGTCAGTGTCACTCGTGTACTCTTAGGAAAGCTCTCCTGGCCACACGTCTGTGGGAATGTCTGGACAGTACCCCAGGGCCGCCTCCTGGCTACCAAAGCCAATGCCCTTCAAACTGTCTCTGGGCTAGCCTCAGGCCTTTCTAGATAATACTGCTACTTTTTTCCTTTATTACCAAAGACCATGACATACTGTGTACTCTCCCATCCTGAAACAAGACCCCAAAGACATCTGTCTCTTTCTCTCTTCTCACCCCTCACCAAACTTGTAGCAAGCTCATTGAAGTGGGAAGATCAGCCACCTAACTAGAACTACACCAAGTCTTTAGGCCTTTAAGGGAATGCAATCTTTCCATTAAGTATGGGGAGGGCTGGGATCTGGACACAATCCCCAGGAAGACAGGTTACCTCCCCAGACAAGAGGTGGCACTCACCTCCAGGGAACATGGTAAGCGCCTGCTGTATCAGGAGGGACGCTTGTTGCCTGGCAGCGGTGAGCTCATGCTCAGGTAAGTCTGTCTGCTGACTCAGAAGGAAATATGCCAATGGAACTGAGAAGGCAAAGTTGGGGAGCTGGGACAGGTTCCGATGAGCCTATAAGGGATGAAGAAACAAAGCCTGGGGCCTTAAGTTCATGAAAACAAAACACGTAGTTTACAGATACGCAGTGGGGGAGCCTCACAACTGCTTCTTTGTGGGCCTCTCACCTTACCTCAGGATGAAGCAAACCATTCTCTACATGTAGAAAACACAAAAGGACACAGAAGGTAGAAATCAACCCAACCAGATGACTGATGCTACAGGAGCAGACAAGGGCCTCAGAGCCACTAAGGATGGATGTCCCCTGCCTAGACTCTCAGCTTCAGAAACAAGGAAGCCAGCACTCCTGCCTATGTAGAAAGCTCATAAAGCAAGTCAGCAAAAGTGAGATCTGATGCCACCTAACCTAGAAATGTTTTCCAGTAATTTCCTTTCTTTCTCTATGGTTTGTGAGAAGACAAGTGTTGTGGAATTTTTTGTTTGGTTGGTTTTTCAAGACAGGGTTTCTGAGTAGTTTTGGAGCCTGTTCTGGCACTAGCTCTGTAAACCAGGCTGGCCTCGAACCCACAGAGATTTACCTGCCTCTGCCTCCTGAATGCTGGGATTAAAGGTGTGCACTACTACTGCCTGGCGAGTGTTGGGGAATACTATTTTAAAGACTGTGATTTTGTTGATGCTGCATTTGTTTAACTCTGTGAAGCTGTGATTCTCTGCCTGTCTAACACACCTAATGGTCCTAATAAAGAGCTGAACAGCTAATAGCAAGGCAGGAGCAAAGATAGATGGGGCTGGCAAGTAGACAGAGTAAAAGGAGAAAGGAGGAAGAGAAGGAGAAGCAAAAGAGGAGAGGAGGACGTGAGGGGCCACCCACCCAGCCACCCGCCACTCAGTCAGCCGTGGAGTAAGAAGGAAAGGAAGATGCCCAGAAGAAAGGGAAAAGGGAAGAAGCAGTAAGAGGGGAAAGGGGGACAGGACAATTTAAGAAAAGCTGGCAAGAAACAAGCCAAGCTAAGGCCAGGCATTCATACATAGGGATAAGCTTCTGTGTGTATGATTTACTTGGGTGTTGGGTGGTGGGCTCCCAAAAAGCCAAAAGCGTAAACATCACACAATAGACAAATGACTTGTTCTACATCTTTCCTATTGTGTATGTATGGTGCACACACACATGTATATGAGTGTGGAGGTTGGAGGTCAATATTTGGTGTATTTTCTCAGTTCTCCAAATTTATTTCACTTCTTAACTTTTTAAAAATAATTTTTATCTATTTATTGTATATGTGTATGTATATATGCATACCACAGCACATGTGTAGAGGCCAGAGGACAACTTGCAGAAGTCAGTTCTTTCCTTCCACTATGTGAGTTCTAAGAATCAAACTTAGATCATCAGGTTTGGTGTTAAGTGCTTTTACCTGTTAAACCATCTCTCTGCTTCTCCACCTTTATGTTCTGAGACAAGGTCTCTCACCATCCCTGAAGAGCATCAATTTGTCTAGGCTAGCTAGCCAATGCACCTGCCCCTGTCCTGTCCCTATAGTAACTGGGGTTACATCACACATCATCATGCCCTGCTTTTTATTCTACAACCACATTAGCCATAATGATTATTCACCTGCAGCCTCTTTGGCGTTTCCTGTAGCCATGCTTTCATGAGGTCCAGGGATTCTATAAATCAGATCCCCAAAAGCAAAACTTCCTGGCCAATTATACCAAGCATTATGTAACTTACAATGATTATCTCTTTTTGATAATGTAAAAATATGTACTGTGTTGCCAGGCGGTGGTGGCACATACCTTTAATATCAGCTCTTAGGAGGCAGAGACAGGTGGATCTCTGTGAGTTCGAGGCCAGCCTGTCTACAGAGCTAGTTCCAGAATAGGATCCAAAGCTACACAGAGAAACCCTGTCTCGAAAAACAAAAAGACCACCACCAACAACAAATGTACTGTGAAAAGAACTCAGGAGTAGAAACAGAAAACAAAGGCTTGTCACTTTTCTCCCTGCTTTTCCCTGCTGGAAAGCAATCAGCATAAAACCCAACACCTCCCTTCTCTGACAAGAACCAAGAAGATGGGATGGGATGGGATGGGAGTCCTGGACTCTGTTAAATTGTCTAGCAGTTGCATTATGGATAATGGCAGAACTGATCTTAAAGCACAATAAACTGGAATTGTCATTTCAATACATGTGCAGTCATGGACAAGACAGTGTATGTTCTTTCTTGGTGCTGTCTGGCACCCAAGGTGCACTTAGCATTCACATTATCTGGGCCAGATGGCAGCAGTGTGTATCAAGTTTTTATTTTATTTTTTTAAGTTTTTTGAGACAGGATTTCTCTGTGTAGCTTTGGAGCCTGTCCTGGAACTAGCTCTTGTAGACCAGGCTGGCCTCGAACTCACAGAGATCCACCTGCCTCTGCCTCCCAAGTGCTGGGACTAAAGGCATGCGCCACCAACACTCGGCTGCTATCTTTCATTTTTATTTACAAGTAAATCTGACGAGGCACAGTGATTGGTTTATGACTGTCTGTCCCGCATTGCTGCAGAATGTGGGTCTGTATGCTGAGGTGCCCCATGGTGACCCCTATATGACGCTCTGCTTCATGATCGCTTCTTACATGGACCACAGTGAATTCTGGGGTTTTCCCAACTTTCTATCACCACTGGTGCCACTGTTTGGGCATGTGTCCTTGGTGCAGGCCTGTGGAAAGGGGTTCTCCTGGTACCACTGTTTAGGCATGTGTCCTTGGTGCAGGCCTGTGGAAAGGGGTTCTCCTAAGGCTCTTGGGATACTCTAGGAAGACTAGATCTTGTTCAGCAGAGGTAATGAGGAAGCCAGAAAAGCAGGGGCCCTTGGAGCTACTTGAGCTCTGGCTTGGGCCTTCACCATCTCATCACAGAACCATCCCTCAAACATACAGGGTGTGGGTGAGAAAGGTAAGGGAGACAGACACACAGCTGCACATGGCGCACACATACCTCCCACTCCTGGAAGAGGCGGATCAGGTACTCATAGTTCCGGGCCCGTAAGGCCAGGTGGTCAATAAGCAGCAGCATGCACAGGGGGTCCTCATCTGGCTCAAGGCTTCCGGAGGCAGCACAGTGAGTGGAGAACAAGGTAGACAGAGGAAGTGTTGTCATGGCTGGAGACCCCACAGATCTGGGACCACTGTGGTGGCGACAGGTGGCCATGCAGCCAAAGTGAATACTCACCTCAGGATGAGCTTGCAGTACTCCAGCGCAGTACGTGGGCATCCTCGCTTCTCCAAGAAACTCATCTGCTTGTAGAGGGCCAGATAGAAGCTCCTAGATCAAACACAGGTACCTGCGCATTAGTGAGGGGCAGCAGAGCACGACAGCTGGAGGGGCCAGCACTGTGTCCACCCTCTGGGCTGAGACTGCCGCTCCTATGTGGCTAGATACAGTGTCTGCAACCATTCCCAGCGTGTCTGCAGGAAATGTGTGCTCCTTGTTATTTAGTAATAAATACATTTAGGCATGAAAGTCAAGCTTTTCCAGTTTTGAGACATGGTCTGACTCTACAGCCAAGTCTAACCTTGAATAAACTGGCTCAAGAGATCTTCCTACTTCAGAATTGCCAATCTGTTCACAGGTGCCACTATCCTAGGCTACAATCAATGTCTTGTCTTTTGTTTTTCTGGTTTAAGAGGAGATCCTGCCAGGCAGTGGTGGCACACGCCTTTAATCCCAGCGCTCGGGAGGCAGAGGCAGGCGGATCTTTGTGAGTTCGAGACCAGCCTGGTCTACAAGAGCTAGTTCCAAGACAGGCTCCAAAGCTACAGAGCAACCCTGTCTCAAAAAACCAAAAAGAGAGAGAGAGATCTCATGTAGCCCAGGTTGGCATCAAATTTTCTATGTAATCAAAGATGACCACAACTACTACAGCATGTGCCACCACACCTGGCTAAACCCATCTTCCTGCTAGCTGTTTACTGGTTACCTTTGAAGGAAAAGAATTAAAACCTATATAATTATACTCTTAACTTATGCTCAGATTTTAACAGTTGTCATAGCATTACACCTAGAAGCATAAAGCTGGATGGCTTTAGTCATCTTGGCAAGTTAGTTTTAGAAACTATTTCAAAGTAGAGTTTAACTAGAAGAGACAAAAGCAATACACAGGAACCCAGAGAAGGAGATTCAGTCCTAACATTCTGTGCAGGAGATCAGACAACGGCTGTGGCTAAGGTGGGGGGACTTCCTGCAACGGCAGACCAGGGATATCCAGAGAAGCAGAGTGCTAGATGGGAGGGAGGGAGACACATACGAGCTAAAACCAGAGGGTGGGCAGGCTTAGAGAAACAGGGTGAGGAGAATCTTCTCTGTGTGATCCCTGAAGTCAAGCTGTGTCCATGCTCATCTCAGATCTAACATTCAGGAGACACAACTGCAAAGCACACTATAATAGTCTAACCTCCCTGGGAACGGCTCTTCCTCCAAAACCAAGGAAAGCATGATTCCAGCCCTCACTGTTTTGTGGCTTGTCAGGCTCACTTATAACTTGAATAGGTTTAATGTTGGGCCAATCTGATGCCCGATTCCCTGAGCCCAGCCCTCTACAGTTCAGCAGTGAACACACCAAAGCTGAGATGGTGCTCTGAATTGACAAAGCCCTGATCCATCCTCTGGGACAGTCTTACATCACCTGTTCCCCACTAAGCTCATAACAGTCACTCATGTGACTTGAAGGTAGCCCGTTACTCACTCTAGGGTGGACCAAACTCACCTGTTCTCAGGTCTGCGGTAATCCAGCCTGCAAGTCCCACTGGTGAGACTGAACAAGGGGTGGAATGCACACTCCATGCTGTACAGTGCTCTCTCTGTGGGCCACAAATACCAGAGGATGGTGTCACAGAAAAATGACTATAACTCTCTCCTCTAACAACTCAAAACAAGGAACATTCTAGAAGGAGGGAGGTCATGAACTGGCACCCTGCAAGAAAGAGGGTGCACACAGGACTTCCCAGGTGTTCCTCCATGACTCGTATGCCAGGAGATACAACTGGCGCTGCGATCTGCTAACACTGACCACCCACACATGTACACCCACAGGCACCTGCACAAAGCCTGCACATGTATGTCACAGCAGCCCCATTTCCGACAGCAAGAATACAACCTAAATGTTGATCAACTAATGACATACAGAAAACGCAGTCTATACACAGAAGAAGTATATAGCAACAACAGGGTGCAAGTATGGCACATGCCCCAACACGGATAGCAAAGATGGTAAAGGAAGAAGCCAAGCACAAAAGCCATGTTTGCATGACTTCTACACTTCAAGCATAACTACAGACAAAGTATACTAGTTGTTCCCAGGACTGAAGGACAGAGACTGCTTACAGACAAAAGGGCTTTAAAATGGATGAATACAGATTGTGGTAAAGGCTATACACCGGGCGTGCACTAAAAACAATGAATTTACATTTTACACAAGTGAATTCTATCTCCACGAAACACCCTTTGTCATGTCATGAGTTGGCATTTGCCTGGGAGCTGGAGCGGCTCGAGCGGCAGGCGCAGGTGCGCAGGTGCAGGTGGGCTGGCTCACCTATCAGGTCTCGAGCCGTCTCTTGATCCTCCTGAAAGCGGCAGGCGTCACTGAGCTGCAGAAGCGAGTCGACATGATAGGGGCTTGTCTGGAGCAGAGCCTGTTGGAAAGGAAGGTAATCTTACAGAAAAATTGTAGGTAGCACCCTCACGGGACATGCCTCAGAGGGCACCAGCCTATGTCCCATGTGAGAAAAACGATCACCAATGAAACAGTCATAGTTTGTTTTGCTTTCAGTCCTTTTTTTCTCAAGCTTTATTCATTTTATGTACATGAGTGCTCTAGCTGCATGTACAACTTTATGCCAGAAGAGGGCATCAGATCCCACTATAGATGGGTGTGAGCCACCATGGGTTGCTAGCAATTGAACTCAGGACCTCTGGTAGAGCAGCCATCTCTCCGGCCCTAGTTTTTGTTTTTTTGAGACAGGGTTTCACTACGTATCCTTGGCTGGCCTGGAATTCACTATGTAGACCAGGCTGGCCTCCAACTCAAGAAATCTACCTACCCCTGCCTCCTAAGTGCTGGGATTAAAGGGCTACACCACCATGCCTGGCTCATAGTTCTTTTACCTCTAGGTACGTGATGTTGTGGCTCAGCTGAACCACTGATGCAGTTCAAGTGGGAACTCAGAATTGGCCTAATTCCCCAACCAAGAGCAACGGAAACTAGAATTTTTTATTCTCCTGAAAGGACTGTGACATCCTTTAGGGATCAGGTACTCAAAGGTACAAAGAATGAGCTCCTCTTTGTCCTCGGTGATTGCAAACTCAATTATGGCACATGCATGGGGTTGGCAGGGTATCCAGAGATAACACAGGCTGTAGCAGCACAGAAGGGACAGGCTACCTGGAAGAAGGGAACCAAGAATTCCCCCTGCTGAACCTAAGCTAAAGGCAAAGGCAGATGGGAAAAGATCCCACAATGCCCTGAACACAGTTTGCAGAAAGGAACCGAAAGCACAGTGTGGCTCTCCTCTGAGAGGCTACAACCGGATCTGGCCCAGGCACAGTGCACTGCTTGACCCCCAACCATCAGGAGTTGTGGGGTTACACACCACAATGTTGTTTGGCTCCATGGACTCCACAGCCACCAGGAACTTGTGCTGTGCTTGTTGGTACTCCTCATTATGCTCAAATGCAAAGAAAGAAAGGCCTTTCTTGGATTCCAGCAGCCGCATTGACAGACCTGGAAGAAATATTGCTCAGGGAGGGTGTGCTGGGGGCCAGGCTGTGGCACTTTGGAGGACTCCCAGCTCTTGGCAGTCACAGCCCTCCTTCCTGGCACAAGTATGCCACATGAACACAACTCAAACTGAGTGTCTGGCGCAGGCTGGCCAGTTCCAGTGCTATACAGGCTATAAGCTGCTATCTGCCAAGAGCTCTTGCAGAGTGCTTAGACCTGCTCAAACTGCATGAGCTGTAGACCTAGAGTCCTGTCTGTTTTGCTTCCTCAGATCCACCCAGAGTACACATAGGAGGGAAATGTGTCAGGTCAGTGTGAATGGCTAGGAGCCATACTAGAGACTATAGCACATGTATCTGCGTGGTAGGAACACCATGCCCAGGTTCTTGGGATTAGCATCCAAAAGGCTGTGCAGTGAGCACTGCACTAGGACCTACGGTGAGGGTGACTTATGACACTCTTCTCTGTTCCTTCTATACAATGTTGGGTGCACAGGGACATTTCCCCCTGGGAAATTTCCATTAAACAGACCAGTAATTCTTGGTCCCCTAAGTTCCCCTCCTAAAATGGTCCTACCTAAGGACAGTCCGGCAGGACTACATGGTCAACAAGCTTGCCTGTATGTGTAGATATTCTTGTTGGCAAGGCAAGAGGCCTGGCAGGGACAAAAGATACTATTAAGTACCAGTGCACAGGCCCAGAGCTCCTACACAGGTCTTCACCAGCACAGAAGCACCGGGACTCTTGGGGAGGAGCAGGACCCCTTCACCACCACCACCAGTAAAGCCACACACACTGCAGGTTCCCTGCCCTTACCCTCGGAGGGGCTTTCATGCCTGTCAACTGAGACATGAAAAAGGGTCTCTGGACATTATATTTCTATGCCACACAGCCAAGTACCTCATGCCCTTTTGCCTCTCTGTACTGCTGCCCTCTTCCTTTAAATTATGCATATTTGGTAGCTTGCTATGAAATAGAAAACCATAACAACTTAAAATAAAGGTGACTGCCCAAGAGAACTAAGAGTATTCATACCAAATCTAAGTCACTCCCGAAGCCCAGCAGGGCCTCACCTGGTTTGCTGTATCGGGGCCAAGTGCTCTTAGGGGTTGTTAGCCATGTACACTTAGGATATACACGCTGTCTTTGTCGAGGCCTGGAGAAACAGAACACAGCAATTTCACTTTTATGGTGGATGTGGACCAGGCTGGTCTGCCTAATCTCCACGAAAACTGCTAAACTCAAAATGCAGACAGGGAAGATAAGTGAAAGACACTGTGAGTAGAGCAGTTAGGGGATAAGACAGGGTAGATGGAACAGAGTACTAGCAACAACGTAGCCACCACCACACAGCCAGAGAAACAGAGACAGGGAATTCAGGCTGGAGGTGAAGCTCTGAGAATTTGTCCAGCACATGTGAGGCTCTAGGTTCATTCATAGCAATAATAAAAAGAGAAAGTTCAAACAGTCCAATAAAAAGGCGGGGGTGGGGGGAGGAGGAAGAGGAAGCCAAATGTGGTGGCACATATTTTTAATCCCAGTACTCAGGAAGCAGATGTAGGTGGATCTCTGTGAGTTTAAGGCTGGCTTGGTTTACCTAGAGAGCTCCAGACAGCCAATGATACACAGTGAGATCATCTTAAACAAAAAGGCAGGCCTGAGAAGTACTCTGTTGACAGATGTGAGCTAGAGTTGGCTCCCCTTGGGCATCAGGCTGAACAAACATAACCCTTGGTTATGGCTGAGTGCTGGGGAATGAGATAAATACCTGACTGATAAATCAATACAGCAAAATCTGCAAAGGAAGCAATGGCAATAAGGAGAACACTGAAGGACACCTGCACACTCAGAAGGACATTAGCCTGATGGGTTTGCAGGGAAAGGAAGGCCAGGCTCTTCACAGAGATCTTGCATGGATCACAGCAGCCACGCCCTCCCCACCTGTGCACACCCTGACCAGATGGTAAGCAGTAGGGCACAGGTGGCAGGGGAAGAGGAAGGAGCCGTCTCGCTTCCAGGAGAGGAAACGTCGGGCTGCCCTGAGTGAGTCACATGTGGATGTGTGTTGTTCTGCTTCCTCGATAATTTGAGATACTTTGAAAAGAATGAGTAACAAGTTGTATTTCCAGGAACAAGATAGAAAAGCTTATTTTTCTTTCTCTCAAAAAGAAATAAAATAGCTGCAGGAGAAAACCAAGTGTATTAGAGAAACAGAGTCAAAATCTGAAGGAAAGTAAGATAGGCAGTTACCCATAGCCAGTTCCTGGTAGGACATGACAAGGGAACTGTCCCAAGCCTACAGGATGTGGGAAGGCCATCTGGCCTAGTCTGAAGTAAGCCTTTCACCTGGAGGGGGGTTTAGGATACAAAGGGAGGGTCCAGACCTACAGAGTGGTGGGCATGCTCAGAGGGGTCTGGGGAGGAACTCTGGACAGATATTGTACAACAGGAAGAGGAAGTCCCCAAAAGAGCACTGGTCACACTGGAAGGAGAAAAGGCTCCGGGCTTTGCCTCAAAGCAGCAGGGTAAGGAGTGGAGAATGAAAAGGAAAAACACGGTAGCTTCTGAGACAAATCTTAGGCAGACATAATTTTAACATTTTATATTTTTACCCATGGTCTTTTTATGTAGCCTAGACTGGCCTTGAATTTGAGATCCCCTGCTTCAGCTTCCTAAGCACAGGGATTACATGTGAGTGCCACCAAGTCTAGCCAAGGACTGTGGTTTTTTTAAATCTTCTGTTTCAGCCAAGCAGTGGTGGCACACGTCTTTAATCGCAGCACTCAGGAAGCAGAGGCAGATGGATCTCTGTGAGTTTGGGGCCAGCCTGCTCTGCAGAGTTAGTTCTAGGATAAGCAAGGCTACACAAGGAAATCCTATCTTGAAAAACCAAATCCAAACAAACTTTTGTTTTTGAAAGCTTTTTTTAAAGATTTGTTTTATGTTTTTGAATGTTTTGCATGCATGTATGTATTTGTACTAGGAGCATGCCTGGTACCTGCGGATGTCAGAAAAGGGTGTTAGATTCCCTGGAACTGGAGTTATGGATGGTTGTGAGCTACCATGTGAGTACTAGAAATAGAACCAGGTCTTCCACAAGAGCAACAAGTGCTCTGAACTGGTAAGTCAGCTCTCTAGCCTGTGTTTTATATTTTAAAACTGATCCATGTATTTGTGTTCACACTCATGCACACATGTGTGGGCATATATGTGCCATGGTTCCAGTGTGGAGGCTGGAGGAAAACTTAGGGGAATTGGTTTCTCCTTCCATCCACGTCAGTTTCTAGAACTGACAATTGGCAGCAGGCAATTTGACTTTCTGAGCTACCTCTCTGGCCCAACTTAGAAGTTTTAAAGAAATAAGCCGGGCGGTGGTGGCACACACCTTTAATCCCAGCACTCGGGAGGCAGAGGCAGGCAGATCTCTGTGAGTTTGAGACCAGCCTGGTCTACAGAGCTAGTGGGTTAGCCCTCATTGGCAGTTTGACAATATTTGGAATCACTAAGACACACCTCTGGGTGGTCTGTGAGGGCACTTACAGAAAGACTCACCCTGAATGTGAGCAGCACCAATCAATGGGCTGGGATACTGGACTCAATAAAGGGTGAGAAGGGAGAAAGCACCAGGATCTCTCTCTACTTCCTGACTGCAGTCTCACACTCCTGCTGCCAAGCCCTTCCCACCACAACAGACTGTATCCCCTTAAACTGAGAGCCAGAACAACCCCGTCCTCAAGTTTCTTCTGTCAGGTGTTTGCCACAGCAACAGTAAAATAACTAATACAAAGAAACAGAAAACTTGGCCCAGGGCAGTACAATTAAGAGAACTGACTGACTGATTGGCAGGGCTCACGTATTCCAGACTAGCTTCAAATTCACTGTGCGACCGAGAGTGGCCCCTGGCCCTCCTGCCTCCGTTCATCAAGTGCTGGGAGGACAGTTGTGTGCTGAGGGTCAAACCCAGGACTTCAAGCATGCTAGGCAAACACTCTACCAAAGGAGCCTATAATTGCAGCCCCAAAAGGGAACATTTAAAGCATAAATATTTTTCATCAATGTTCCCAAAAGAAGACATCAAAGTCAGAAAAATGAAAGACTAAAAGTATAAAACAAGAAATAAATAAGTAAGCCAATCATGGTGGCATACACCTTTAATCCCAGCACTTGGAGAACAGGAGCAGGTGGATTGCTCTGAGTTCTAGGCTAGCCTGGCATATACACTAAATTCTAGGCCAGCTATTACTACATAGTGAGATTTTATTCCAAACCACACAAAACTCCACAGGAAACGAAAGTAAAGTATAAGTAAAGGGTGAACGAAAGCCAGTGGACTTAGTCATAGTCTAAGAAATAAAAGTAGAAACAACACCAAAGCCCCCCAAACTTCTCGTGTCTGCTATGAGAAGAGGCTGACCCTGGGTAGAGTGTGGATCTAAGCGGTACAACTCCTCTGAGGGTAGCTTGGCAGCGGGCAGCTCTGTCTCACAGACGCTGTGCAGTCATGGGATGACAGCCAAGAGCTGAACACAACCCAGCATCTGGGGCGAGTACCCAACCCTAGTACATCACAGCATAGAGAATGACAACCTAGAAGACCAGACATGCAAACCAGACTGTTACAGTGACCAACAGAATTCTCTCATGGTCACATAAAGCAAGTACTGGCATGTGCTCCTACACTATATAACCAATTACCAAAATAACACGGGGATGTGGTGAGGATGAAAGCCAAACGTCAAATGACTAAGCGGACTAAACTTTTTCAAAAGATGCACTTGTTTTACAATCAGGAAAAAAAACCCACAAAACTTAGGAAGACAATACTAGGGGCTGGAAAATGGTTTAGCTATTATGAGCATTTTGCTGCCCTTATAGATGGCCTGGGTTTGGTTCTCATCGATATGTATGCAACACCAATTCCAGAAGACCTGACACCCTCTTCTGGTTTCTGCAGGTATTGCATGTACACAGTACAATTTCATACATGCAAACTCTTTGAATGTATTTTCATATATGAAGCACCATATCTTTATTTTATCAATAAAAATAATAAAATATTAAACAATAAAAAGACAGTGCTAAGCTAGCCTTGACAGTACAAAGCTTACAATCGTAGCACTTAAAAGGCTGAGGCGGAAGGTTAGAGAACTCAAGTTCCAGGCCACAGAGAGTCCTGTCATGAACAATAAAACAAAGATAAATCTTTCTAGACATTCTGATGGAGAAGCAGAGAGAATACACAGAATACACATTGCTTCCTAACAAAATTCCCAGAGGTGGACCCTTGTTCCCTTTTCCTTGATTCATGGGACACCCTGCAATGCTATCCCTGTGACATGTCGCCCAGACACTAAGAACTATTAAAAACTACCACAAATACAACACCTCATCATCACCTCAACTTCAGATTACATAGCTGCTGACTGAAAAACAAAACAGGACTTTGAACCACAAGGTCTTTAGCATCTTTGTAAAAATATGATGTCCATCCTAGGGAAGAAGGCATGAAGGACAAACCCTGAGCACATGGAGTCCTGATGACTTCACAAATCATTTTTGACTCATCTCAGATCCAGTGCTAAAAGCTCTACTTACTTCACTACGGACGCAAACCCCCCAGGAACACTCACGCTCTCTCTCTGCCCCAGTCTCCCTCTACACAGCATTTCCCGTCAGAGCCTGGGAAAGACGGACACAACCTGCACAGCACAGGGTGACCGGGGCCTCACCGTTGTTCGCCCAGGACTGCTCGAGCACCAAAATACCTTTTCAGTTCCGTATCTGGATTCAAGTGCCTGAGGAAAAAGTTTAGAAAGAAAAATTATGTTCTTCTACAGTAATTCTAAATTTTTTTATAAATTTTCAATTTTTATAAAATTTTATAAATTCACATAAGGATCTAATAGGGAGCTTGGCATGGTGGTAATCTCAATACTTGGAAGGTGTAAGCAGGAGGATCAGAAGTCCCAGCCAGCCTTGAGCACACTGTGAGACCCACTCTCAAAAAACTGACAACAACCTCTGTAGTAGGAACTATGTTTTACTTTTCTGAATGGGAACGGCTGTTCTACACGGCTCAAGAATCCAAGATACATAAAGCTAAAAGTCCTCTAAAATACGAATGAGTGTTTCTTCTTCCTTGATATTTCTTAAATGTTTAATAAGCCTGATTTATTTGCTACTGAGGCAGAATGTCTCATTCTGTAGCCCAGGCTGTCCTTGAACTTGTGGCAATCTTTCTGCCTCAACCTAATGAGTCCTAGCATCACAAGCAGAAGCCATCATACCCAGCACGACATTGCTTCGTTTTGTTTTTTAAAGGAGTTGAATGTCAAGCTGGTGGCACAGACGAAGGGATGCAGGGGATTCCACATGTGAGATGCATGTTCTCCCTGAACTGCATCCCTACACCTCACCACTGTCCCAGAAATAGAGCATACTTTCTTTCTTGCATTCATCTTATGCAGCCTTGTTCTCCAGCCTCTACTTCCCTAGTGCTGGGGCTGGGATTACAAATGTGTATCATCAGACTTGACTGGAGAAAAAAAAGATAGTAAAATTTTCTTCTTCTTTTTTTTTTTCTTCAAATATTGTTTTTCTCTCCTGAAGTGAGGGCAGGGCTTTACCTGTGCTCCACATACAGGATGTGCTTCCTGGAGTTTAGTGGAGGGGGGCCTGGGTGGCTGAACCCACTGCTGTCTTCAATCCTCTCTAAGATACGATCAATATCTTCTAGCCCATTTTCCTAAAAGTCAGAACAACCTGTTAATCATTACATTGACTTTCACTGCTAGGATTCTAGGCATGTACCACCATACCTGGCTCTGACTTTACTTCAAATATTATAACCATTAGCAACAAAATGATTTATTTTGAAAAAGAATGATTATATTGATTTACCTCCTAAAGGACATGATCATACGCTGCACAGACGTTCAGAAAGTAGACATGACTTACTAGAGAAAGCCAGAAGAGCTGGAATCACAGACTCAGAGGGTCCTGGAAATCACAGGCTAAAACACCACATTCTGTCCTCTAGAGGAGCTTACCTCCCTGGGTAAGCTGAGTCATGACCCTTCGCTGGACAATAACAAAGCTACGACTTTTTTTCAGAACTACAGTAAAACAATGGGCAGGAGGCAGCAACAGGACTGTACTGTCTGATGACAGATTCAGTGGCCTCTACACTCACTACCAACTTAAGCCATTAGGATAAGACAAAAGTAAGTTGAGCAGGGAAGAGATCTAGAAGGAACGCTCACCTCAAAACACAGAACCCAAGAGTGAGGTCTGACAACCAGGGAGCAAAGGGCACAAGCCAGAGCAAGATCTGTGATGTTCCCTTTTGTTCTCCTGACCTCTCAGCCACATTTCAGTGGGAAGCAATCAAAATGTTCAATAAAACAAAACTTTCTTCAGAACCAGCCTGAGGGACCATAAGGGAACAGTGAGGCTCAGGCAGAGGAACCAGCCAGTTTGACAACATACCGAGGGTTCTCCTGTGCAGCTTTTCTTATTTTTCTGCTTCTTTTTCTTCTTTCGGAGTTTGCCACTTGCATTAGACTAATGGAAGGAGACATTTTAATCAATGGAAAGAAATAAAATTGGAAACATTAAGAACTACGCAACAGCCAGGTGTGGTGGCGCAGGCCTTTAATCCCAGCACTCGGGAGGCAGAGGCAGGCGGATCTCTGTGAGTTCGAGGCCAGCCTGGTCTACAAAAGCTAGTTCCAGGACAGGTTCTAAAGCTAAAGCAAAACCCTGTCTCGAAAAACCAATAAATTAGTTAATTAATTAAATTAAAATTTAAAGAACAAGTTCAATTCCCAGTGTGATAGTCCTCCTTTTTCCCACATCCTCAAGTCTTTCCAATTCACTTGCGGTTCTGCAGTAAGAAACAACTCCCATGGTCCTCCCTAGTGACAATGGTGGGCGTGGCCTCTCATACCCTGCCCTGGTGCTTCAGGACTTCCCATACCTACAGTAGACTTAGCTCACAGGACCATCAAGTCACCTGACAACTGTCATTCTCTCTTCATTTTGCCAACCATTTCCTGCTGTGCTCCACCTGCCCTGAAGATGGGGACTCACTGGGCCAGGGTTCCTCATGGTGAGCCTACCTCCACTCTCCTGCAATACCTACGGTAGCCAAGTCCTTCTGTGAGAACTCAGGCTTCACCAGACAACATCTTCTGATCAGACACAGACACTCTTGAAAGAGGCAGGTAGACACTCTACATGGTACCCACGAGGCTAATAATGGCCTTCATATTTCCAAAGAAACCTCACCTAGGTTCCTCAGGGCAACCAGACAAGTGATGGCTCAAACTCAGAAGAATTCAAGAAACTGGTAGTACAGGGTAATAGCTCTCCCTCTGACATGCCTCAGCCGCCCCATCACCATACCTGTTCTGGGAACCCTGCCTTGGCCACGTCCTCATCTTGCTTCGCCTCTGGGTTTCCATGCTGAGCCCTTCCTTTGTTCCCTGATGACACAGAGTCTGGTAGGGCACAGTCAGACCTCTCCCCATTTACCACAAGGTCATCCTCAAGATCTTCAATGTTTATCTAGAAAAAAAGACAAGGACATGAAAGCAGCTGAGCGTCACAGTTCAGTGTACGCAGATACACTTGAAAATGGAGAGGGCTCTGAAGGGCTCAGGGCTGGTAGTGGAAAGGAAGGAGTATCTGGTTCATGTAGGACAGCACATTCCTGAGCTTCTGAATGACTTCTGGCTCAGTCAGCGCACCCAAGCGATCTGAATGGTTGAATGGTGCATGGCAACATCATCTCGAGGCGTGACATTCAGAACCCCAGACCACAAGAGCCCCATTTACTGAGTATCTCCCAAAGGCAACTTCAAATTTTTTTTCTTTTTTTTTTTTAACGTCTATGGGTATTTTGCCTACATGTATGTATATGTACCACATGTATTTCTGGTGCCCATGGAAGCCAGAGGAGGATGTCATATCCCCTGGAACTAGACAGTTATGAGTCACCAATGTGGTTCAAACCTGGGTTCTCTGGAAGAGCAACCAGTGCTCTTGACCACTGAGCCATCTCCAGTGTCAATAAACTATTTTTTAAGTCTGTTACACTTGCCAGACAAGGTACCATAATGCCTGTGACAGGCTGCTAAAAGAGAAGCTACTTTTTGAATTGGCAAAAGGAAGCCAGCAGAACTCTTCATTCCAGAGAGTGATTATGCACCTAAAAATCAGGAATAGCAGCTATCTATGTACAGGAAGAACTGAGGAGACGTCTGGAAACATCACAGATGTTTCCCTTTGATTGATGACAAGCTCTCACAAATAGAATATAACACATTCTTTCCTCACTATGCAAACCTTGCTAATGATTCCTCACAAGGGTGGAGGACAAACAATTAGAATGGGCTAAAGGACAAGTTTAGCAGCGAAGAGCACTGGCTGCTCTTCCATAAGACCTAGGTTTGAGTCCCAGCACCTCCAAGTCTGCTTACAATCACCCATGCTCCAGTCCGGGGGATCCAATGCAGCATTCCAGCCTCCGTGCACACCAGGCACACATGTGATACGTATGCATACATGCAGGCAACACTCACATATACACATAAAAAGAACCTTAAAAAAATGAACACGCCTATCATCACCCTCATGCTATTGAATGCACTGTTTGTGGCAGTAAGAATTTAGTTCCACCAGGTGGTGGTAATGCACATCTTTAATCCCAGCACTTGGGAGGCAGAGGCAGGTGGATCTCTGTGAGCTCAAGGCAGCCTGGTCTACAGAGCTAGTTCCAGGACAGCCAGGACTGTTACACAGAGAAACCCTGTCTGGGATAGGGGGGGTTAGTTCCACTTTATAGATACATAATAATAAACTGAATCCCACCCAAACAAAGGCCTAGCCTTTGTCCTGGTTTCTGGGCAGTTAACATCTAAGCAAGCCTCTGGTCATTCTCCACAGTAACATCCTCTTCACTGGGGAGTCAATCCACACTGACCAGAGGACTTACAGGGGCCCTGAGGCCAAGTAAGATGGTAGCAACATGATCTAATGTGGGTATCCAAAGTCACTATCTCATCCTCCAGAATCACCGCAGAGCCAGGTCAGCTAAGTGAACTACACAGTAAACCCCATTCAAGGGAACTCTACCAACATACTGCATAACCAGCCCATCTTGTAACCCCTGATTCCAGAAAGAGACAAAGAACCTGAAAATGGAAACGCAGGTCACTTTCCCTGGCTGGGAATGCTTCATGCACACGGTCATGGATATCTGAAGTATTGGAGGCCCACCTGCGTCGACAGAGCAAGCACGGCCTCTGGTGCTTCCCTCTGTCCACGCTCTGTCCTTGTGCAATCTGTACATGTTCCCTGAGGTAAGTCATAGAACAAAATTCTTATTTCTCACTATTTTTTTAAATTTTTTTTAATGTTTTCTTTATTATTTATACAGTATTCTGCCTGCATGTCTGCCTGCAGGCCAGAAGAGGGCATCAGATCTCATTACAGATGGTTGTGAGCCATCATGTGGTTCCTGGGAATTGAACTCAGGACTTCTAGAAGAGCAGCCAGTGCTCCTAACAACTGAGCCATCTCTTAGGCCCCCACACAATATATACAAACATATATAATATATACTATATAGAGACCATACATATACATCATATGTTTTTATATCTATATTTTATATTATATTCTCTATATAAACACACTTAACATAAGTATATTTGTGGGCTGGAGAGATGGCTCAGTGGTTTAGAGCACTGTCTGCTCTTCCAAAGGTCCTGAGTTCAATTCCCAGTAACCCAATGGTGGCTCACAGCCATCTGTAATGAGATCTGGTGCCCTCTTCTGGCCTGCAGACATACATGTAGGGAAAACACTGTATACATGATTAATAAGTCTTTAGAAAAAGTATATTTGCATTTAATATATAATAGCTTGTATTATACATATTATAGAATATATAATATAAACACACACACGGTTTTGTTTTTGTTTTTTTGAGACAGAATCTCTACATGTGACCCTGGCTATCTTAGAAGTCACTCTATACCAGTCTAGCCTCAACTCACAGAGATCTGCCTGCCTCTGCATATGCCACCATGCCCAGGAGACTATATCCCTGCACCTGTCCCCGCCCCAAGACAAGGTTTCTTTGTGTAGCCTTGGCTGTCCTGGATCTTACTCTGTAGACCAGACGAGCCTCAAACTCAGAGATCTGACAGCCTTTGTCTTCCTAGTGTTGGGATTAAAAGCATGGGCCACCATGGCCCAGTTGAGACCATATCTCAGAAAAAAAAAAAAAAGAAAGAAAAAAGAAAAAAAAAAGCCATGTGGTGGTTGTGTATTCCTTTAATCCCAGCCCCAGGTCTTAGGAGGAATAGGCAGGCAGATCTAGCATGCATAAGACCCTAGGTTCAATCCGTATCACTGCAAAATTAAAAAAAAAAAAAAAGAACATACTAGTACTCAGCAATAAGAAAGACCGAACCACGAATACTCAAAACTGAGTAACTCTCAAAAGTGTGCTCTGAGCCAGGGGCCAGGAGAAGTGAGCATATACATACCAGATATCTAAAGCATGAACAATTCACACAGTTGGAAATGTCAAATGCATACTGGATGTTGCAAGTAGATATATTTTATTATATACCTTGAATAAGTTGATTTCCTTTCTCTCTCTCTCTCTCTTTTCTTTGAAACATGGTCTTACTAAAGTAGCCCTGGCTGGCCTGGAACTTGATATACAGTCAAATTGCCCCCTAACACAGAAATCCTCCTGAGTGCTGAGATTCAAGGTATGTGCTATCATGTTCAGCAGTAAGTTGATTTTTAAAAATTCTTCTGATTGAGCCTGGCAATAGTGGCACATGCCTTTAATACCAGCACTCAGGAGACAGAGTCAGGCAGATGTGAGTTTGAGTTCAGCGTGGTCTACAGAGCTAGTTCCAGGACAGTTAGAGCTATTACACAGAGAAACCCTGTCTCAAAAACAAACAAACAAAAAACAAAACAAAAATTCTTCTGACTGAAATAATAAAGATGATTTCTAATGTAAAGTCAGGAGTGACCCAGGCCATCTTTACCCTGCTTCCTTCTCCAAAGACGACATCATCAGCCCCTAAGAATATATCCAAGTAAACCACTTACAGTAATGTTTCAAATAGTGCTTTTGTCCCCTTCATTTCCAACAGCACACTTCTGCATTGTTGAGTGCTGATCCCATGCTCAGCATATGCTACACACTGTACCCATGAGTTTATGCAGTATTTATGACAGTCCTACGAGTTAGCAAGAGCATCCTTCCATCTGACTCCACAGCCTTGCATGCATGTCTTATTAAACTCATCACAGATTGGTATGCATGTTGGGTGTCAGACACTATCCTGAGCAGCAGAGATACATCAGTGAACAACAGAGTTTATGTTTCCAAAAAACTTATATTCCAGCAGTGGAAGACAATCAGCATACACACAAAAAGAATAGTATAGTGTGTTTGTGGTACATGCCAAGGGGAAGGAAAGAAAAATCAAAAGACAGAATGAAAGGAATGTGATTGAGGATGGTTGTAATTGTAGCCAGGTGGAAAGGGGAGAAGCAACCAGAAGGATAACACCTAAGCAAGCCCACGAGAGGTGAGAGTAAGTCTTATGTGAGCATATCAGCAAAGAAGACTGCAGCCAGGCACAGGGGACACAGCGAGGTCAGGGTGGCTGGAACACAGTGAGCAAGATTAGAAAAAGATGAGGTCGGGGAGAACAATCCTGCACGAACCTGGCTCCTGACAACCGCTGGGAAGGGAGAGCTATCAGCTATGTATTCAGAACAGAGTGTAGAGAACAGCAGTAATGAAGTCTCCTGTGCACCGGGAGCTGAATACAAAGGGGCCTCTCTCCGCACCCAGGCACTGTACACATGTTAGACAATGTTAAAATTGGTTAGTATCAGTATGAATGTTAATAACGTCTTCAAATTCTGATGTTAGTTTTCCTATAACTATGCAAAGACTTTGGAGGATGAAGGAGCATTTTGATTCTTTAATTGGCAATTGTTGAATTCTTCCACAGTGGCCTTGAGGAACAGAACTGTCCATCAAACAGCAAGGCAGACTATCCATATTCAATATATATCAATATTCATTTAAACATTACAGAGGATTTAAAAAAAATACATAGCACTGTGATCACAGCTGATTGTTCAGGCTCCTAAAGGTGCAGCATCAGAAATAGTGCCTCAGTTTGTATTTGGTTTTTTGTTTTTTGGGTTTTTTTTTGTTTGTTTGTTTTTTGAGACAGGGTTTTGTTTGTTTGTTTGTTTTTTGAGACAGGGTTTCTCTGTGGCTTTGGAGCCTGTCCTGGAACTAGCTCTTGTAGACCAGACCAGGCAGGTCTCGAACTCACAGAGATCCGCCTGCCTCTGCCTCCCAAGTGCTGGGATTAAAGGCGTGCGCCACCACCGCCCGGCCTGTATCTGGTTTTTCCATCACAAGCCTCGGTTGCTTTGTAGGTGACCCCTGAGCCCAAACTCAAGCCCTCTGGAAAAGCAACAAGGGCTCTAAGCCAGAGCTCCTGTCCAGCCCCTTTCCTGCCTCCTTCAGCAATGTGGGCTAAGCCAGTAATACAGAGAAAGAAGTAGCTGAGCAGTGGGCAGCCTGGGCTCCAGAAGCCGAAAGGCAGCTGCCTGCCGCCTAAAAAAGAGGCAGGTGAACAGTTCGAGAGAGTTGGGGGGGCAGGAACAAAGGGAGGCAGACGCTGAGAACTGAGGCTAAAGGTAGAAAGTTGGAAAGAGTCAGGGAAGAAAAAATGCAAGCCTTGATCACCAGAGGAAGAGTTCCAGAGAGCTGTAAAATCTTCAGGGCCAATGGTCTCAGATACCCAAGGTCTGAGAGCTAACACTAGTTGCTGCTAAGGGAAGAGTCTGGATGCTGAGGAAGACTCACTTAAAGGAGAACAGTGCGACGTCTGAGGTCTGATTGGAAATCACCTCTTGGAGAGAAGGGAGTGAGGTAACATTAAAGACATGCAGACTGAATGAATGTAACTGGGAACTGGGCCATGGGCACATAAGGGTGATTTGTATTTCCCTTTACTTTTTTATTTTTTATTTATAAGATAAGGCCACCATGCTCCTGCTTCTTTGAAGATGGCACCGTTAATGCTTTAGTGTGTATCTTTTAAAAAATGTTTATTTTGATGTGTATGCGTGTTTTGCCTATATGACTGTGCACCAAGGACAAGAAACAGTAGGAATGGGAGCTACTTTCAGGCTGAAAATCAGAGGAGGAAGAGTTCTGACAGAACCAAGGGGTGGCTTTAGTCCCACTACCACCACAGACTGTACAACATTCCCTCCCCTTCCTTCCTGGAGAGATAAACGATCTCTGAATCAAACTCCTGAAATGTCTACGCCATTTCCCACACTCCTCAATATCTTTGTATATGGACTTTTAAACCTGCCAATTGATAAAAAGCAGGGGACAACCCACTGCAAGGTTATTACAAAGGACTTCCAGACAAGTTTTCACTCACTCAAAAATGGCCACTGAAGCCTTACCATATGTGCACAGTGGAGACACAAAACGACTGAGATCTGCCCACACATGAAGCCAGAATAGGCACATATGGAAACTGCAGACACAGGTCAGGCAGTCTTAAGGAAGAACATTATGAGACTCGAGTGCTATATATTTACTGCGTCAGACACCTGCTGCAAAGGATGAGTTAGGTACAAATGCTGGGACAGACAGAAGTGCTGTGGCGAATAAACCGAGATGTTTGTAAAGAGCTAGAATCGAGACCCCCCTCAAGTGGCAGACAGGAAGCCATGCCCGCCGCTCTACAGCACTGGTCCCAGACAGCACAACCCTACTCTTTCACTTAAGCCCAGACCCGACTGAACCCCACCTTCCACTCACCAACCCTGCGGGCCCTCCCCTTAGCTGTCTCAGAGGTCATGCCCCGCCCGCCCTGACGTCACGGCCCAGTCCTGCCCCTATGTCACACTACGCCTCTAGACACTGGCCGGAGACACGCCCTATCCTGCAGCGAAGTCCTGTCACTCAACCCTTTGACAGCATCCCGCCCCCCGCAACCTTTAGGAGCCCCTTCGCTCAGCATTTTCTCCCACTTTCCAAAACACGATCTCGGCTGGGGAGCCCCGCCCCTCGCCACCACCCCGACTCGCTCTGCAGCACAGCCTCATCACCCCACCCACCCTCCCGAAGACCCGCCTTCCCCGATGCAGCGCAGTCCCTTCACTCCGCCCACTCGCTTGCAGTCTAGACTCAACTTTAGGCCCCCTTCGTATGACGTCATGCCCCCCACCCCGTCCCCTCCGGCTGCCCAGCTCCTCACCAGCTCGAACCGGTTGTTGACACGGACTCCTTCCTTCCCGGCGCCCCGGCGCCGGCCACCCGACCCTTGTTTTTGTCCCTCTTCCTCCGCGTCATCGTCATCCGAGAGGACAAACTGCAAGGCGTCGGGCCCTAGGGGTTCTTGGCCGCGCTGTTCCCCCCTCAGCCTCCGGAGGGCCCGGCGCGACATAGGACCCGACAGCCTGATGTAGGCAGAGGGACGAGGAAGAGCAGCCGAGCGGCGGCGCCTGCGCACTTGCGGCGCGCTGGCGCAAGGTTGGCGTGTCGCGTTTGCGCGCAGCGACTCTCCGGAACTTCCTCCCAATCACCCGTGCAGCCCGAGAAGGTGCGAGGGTGGCCCGGAGAGTTCTCGCGAGAGTTGGGCCCTAGCGGCGGCCCGGCGCCGACCGTACTGCAGTATTTCTTCGGCTTTCGAGGGGTACGGGTTGCAGTGACGCGGTTGGGAACGCGCAGGCTCAGAACGCCGCACGGCACGCCACTGACGTAGTTCCCCGGGCTGGCGGACGTGGGGGGAGGGTTGGTTAGGTGGGGCCAGGTGAGGAGGGATGGGAGCAGGTACGCACACTGCCATGGTCTGCGTGCGAAGAGACTGTTCAGATAGGACCGTGGAGCCCCTGTCTGCGTAGCCTACCCATGCGACCTGTCCGATGGTCCCCACCTCCACACTGCTACTAGACTGCAAAGGGACGGTTTCCGCTTTTATAAACCGTCTAAGCCGACGAACATCGTCAAGACAGATTCCTGCATAGCTCCTCTCTGAGGTGCACGGAACCGAGTTAGGCGCTAGGAGTTGTTTTTTTATTGCCGCGAACGCGACAGTGGATGCTCGTGTTCTGGTGGTATTGGGTGAGGAGTAGCGTCTAGGTCTGGCTCGGTGGCCAGCGCTACGTAAATTCTAATTCAGGAAGGTTTTCACAATAAGGATGTAGGGACCCTCTGCACAGATCTGGCTGTTTTCTTTCTTTCCTTCTTTAAAACAAAACAAACCCAAGATCCGGGCAGTGGTGGCACACACCTTTAGTCCCAGCACTCTGGCGGCAGAGGCAGGCAGGTCTCTGAGTTTGAGGCTAGCCTGGTCTACAGAGTTCCAGGACATCTAGGGTTACACAGAGAAACCCTGTCTCTCAAAAACAAAAGAAAGCAAACAAGCAAAACACCCGAGATCTTGGCTGTGTATCCCTGACTGACCTGGAGCTTGCAATGTGGACCACGCTGCCCCTTGAACTCACAGGGATCCTCAGTCTCTGAAGGTCCGGGATTACAAAGCTGTGCTATGTCCAGACCCAGTTTTTATACTTAAAAAAAAAAAATTCCCTAAACAAGCCAGGATTGAGGCCCTCCAAAGTACAAATGTAAAATAAACTGGTGTTGGGTCAGGCCCTTTCCCACCTTGGGAGCAGAGGAGGAGAGGACACCGAGTGTGGGGACAGCCTTCACTGTTGTGCCAGGCCGGTCACTGTTGTAGATTCTTGTTTTGGGAGATAGATGTCCTTTTACAGGTGAAGAAGCTGACTTAATGAGTAAGTAACCCAGAGAGAACCTGGGTTTCCCTTCATGTGACTCCCCAAACCCCAACAAGGTAGGCTATTTGCAAGGACAGGTGGGCAGGGCAGCATCCCTTATTTCCAGCTCTGCTGTGACTCCACTCCAGCCTGCCTCCCCAGGGAATCTTAGTTTCTCCCTAGGTTGAATGCTGAGTCCAATGACTGGCTTAGCTGCTCTGCCCACACTATGCAAGAATCTTAAGGTACTTCAAAGTTGATGTCCCGTAGCTGTTGTCTCAAGGTGTTTCCCCACATCCCCTTCCCTGCTTCTAGTCACAGTTAAAAGTCCCAGCCTCTTCCACACCATCCTCATGTCTATTTTGACTGTTCAGCACCAGGCTAGTTTCTGTGTCATCCGTGATCAAGTGGTGTGACCAGCTTACCCAGGCCAGTAGCCTTACCTATGACTAAAATGGGAACTCTCAGTCTGGAACCACTTCTCCTGGGAGACGTCGTGGACACTGAAGGATGCATCAGGCCTAGCCTGGGAGTTGGTCTCCCTGAACTGCTGCAGATCTGGTTCTTAAGGAAATCTTGGCTCTGAGCCACTCTGTTTGGCCTAGTATCCAATAGATGAGGCTGAGGCTGGCTCAGTGGGCTGATGCACAGCCTACTGTTCTGGAAGAGACCAGCAACCCCAATGGCAATAAGACAGAAGCACACACTTCCTGCCTAAGCAGCCTCAGGAAGCAGGTGTAGGGAACTGTACAACCTGTAAGCATTACCCTCAGCCCAGCCTAGCTGTTTCCCAGGATGGGCTTTTGTTGCTTTCATTTGTGTTATGTGGAGATCAGAACCTGGGGGCTGTGTTTGGGAGTGTGAGCTGGATATGTGGCTACTTTCGAGTCTGTATATTAGCAGTTGTACTTAGTTCCTGGAGTAGCTGTCTAGGAGAGCACTACATAAACATGAGGGTTTTCTTGTCTGAGAGTTCACTATATAGCTCAGACTTCTCCAGAGCTTGCTATGTAGCCTAGATGAGCCTCAAATTAATGCTCTTCCTGACTCTAATTCCCAAGCGCTGGGATAACAAGTGTGAGCCTCCATACTTGGTTAAACGTGGGTGTTTTTATTGCTTGTTGAGTGTCAGTAGTAATTCCTGACCCTCTCTGCCTGTTCTTTTAAAACAAAACAAAGGGCTGGAGAGATAGCCCAGTGGTTAAGAGTGGTTAAGATGCCGCACAGGCAGAGGACCTGAGTTCAGCTCTGAGCACCCACATGGCTATTCCCAACTGCCTGCAACCCGCTCCTGCATGAATGTAGTGCACAAAAATTCATGCAAAAAACCTGCATAACATAAATATGTCTTTTAAAATCTAGAAGACGATATACAAAGGCATTCTATGAAGTGCTCGAACAAGTGCTGTGAGCTAGCTGCTTTTATTGGGTGTTCTAATTTCAAAGACAACACCCACAGATCCATCTGTCACAGTCTTGTGCCTTTGGTGCCTCTTCTAGTCTTAAGCAGGGTGTCAGAGCCTGGAGGCAGTCAGGAAGGCTCAAGTAACAGGCTTCAGTTGGAATTCTGGCATCTTCTGAGATAAGCAGTCAAATCCCTTTACCTTACTGAACCTCTGTTTCCCAATCTGTAAAGTGTGGTGATGACAAAACCCACCTCTTGGGTGCATGTAAGCAGGCAGGGTGCTTAGCACAGCCCTTCCTGAGTCCTGTGTAGGTATTTCCTCTGGGCTTAATGAACATAACCATCAGCACCGTGCAGCTATGGTAACCTGCAGAGCACATCGGCCTGCAACCCTGGCAGTGAAGTAGATAACACATTATGCGGGTATGATGGTCTATGGTGATGGTTATAGGGTTATTAACCTGGTAGGAAGCAGGTCACCAGGCCCTCACAGGAGATTTTGGCCAACCCTCCCACCCCCAGCTGCACCTTGGTCTCGGTACAGGAAGTAGAAAATTGGTTGGGGGTGTGACTTACATTGAAGCACCTTTCATGAGCTGTCATCTATGCTGGGGTAGGGCTTGGGGGTGATGCAACTACCCAAGAGTCACTTATGTTCCTGTAAGGGACCCCTCACCATGTTACTGTAATCTCAGAAGACTCATCGGTTCATCAAGCTAGACTTGAGTGGATCATTTCCTTGGTCTGTTGGTGACCTATGCAGGGGGAATAGATGTTTGTTCATAAGTCCCCAGGAGAAGTCACACAGTGCCAGAAAGGGACCAAGAGCAAGCTTGGCTTGGGGTGCCTGGGCTTCCTCACAGCACAATCCCACAGACTCAGAGGCCTCCTGGGTGCCTCTGCTGCTTGAGCACCCTAAAGGACGGTAGACCTGATATTCAGGTTCACCTGAGAACCAAGGTGCCCTGTCCACCCAGGGAAGAGACGCTGCCATATGCTCACTACAAGAGAACCAAGGCATGGAGCAGGAAAGCTGCCCTTTCTCCATTCCCCAGTCTCCCAGCCTTTCCAAGGATTCCTGAGAGGAAAGAAGGAAGGTCCTGGAATAAGCTTGGCCCTAAATGCACTTTAGGGCAAAGAGACAATGTATATTAATATAAATATATAGGCTGTATATATATTATAAATGTATCTATATATGTATATATGTACATGCGCAAGGGGGTTGATGGCAGCTGTGCTCCAGGATGGGGATCAGGGTGGCCATCACAACAGTCACTGGAAGTTGAGAGTCCTGGTGTTGGGGATATAGAGGGACTGGGTCTGGCGGCTGCGTCGTGGAGTGGCATTGAGGACATCCACACTCTTGCGGCTTGAGCATACTACATCAGCCACGAAGCTGGTGCAGTCACTGCAGACATCCTTTAGGACACAGCCATGGGCATAGATGTGGGGGAACTCCTCCTCTACGCTCCTCCATTTTGGTCCCTGCAGGGATCTAGGATGGAAAGATGCCAGAAGAGAACCATGAGAAGAGAGAACCCTATTACAGCCGAGGTCCTCCAGTGGCCTTGTCCTGCCACTTCAGAATCCCAAATCTTGCTTTTTATGTCCACAGTCACCCCTCCAAGCTCCCTGCTGCTGCTTCTCTCCTTCCTCATGGCTCATCCATAGGCGTCTTACTGAGCGCACCTGGCAGTGTGCATCCCTGCAAAGGTTTTTCCTGGACGGGCACTGAGGTCCTGAGCCCAGACCACCCAAACCCAATTCCCTACAACCCTGCCTCCAGAGCCCTGCCAAGTGACTTGTTCCTTGGGGAAATCCTCACAGTGCCATAGACACCTTTCCTAGTTCCCCAGTTATGTTCAATTCTCCACCACCACAGGATACCAGCAACAGTGCAAAAAAACATACTGGAAGGCATCTCTCCTCAGTGTTGGCGTGGCTTTGGTAGTTGGCACCTTCTGAAGACTCTCAAAACCGAGTGTGTAGACAGGGATGTGTGCACACTTCTTGGAAGGCATCTTCATCTGCAACACAAGGAAGGGTGTGGAGAAGGTTCCTGAGCAACCATCCAGGCACCCTTTATCTTCCCCACACCCTGGGGGCTGAAAGGCTAGAAGTGGCACCCCCCCTACACTCTCATCTGAGGGCCCAGCATAGGCTCCTCTCTTGTCACACCCCAACTACATTTCCTGCTCATCCAAACTGTAACTTGGTAGGGTTTGGGAACTGTTTTACGGCACAGAGAGTGTGATTGTAAGTTCTGCACATAACCAGTATTTCACATGGAGAAGGATGGAGTGTTCCTGTGGTCCAGGGGCAGATGATAGAGAATTTGAGAAAAGTAGGTTCCTCTTTATGAGCTGAGGCATGATGGTCAGTACTCTTCCAAGTGTTTCTGTCCTTTACCTCTGAGTGGAAGTATGCATCCAAATGCAATATGATCTTGCTGAAAACTCCCTCAAGTCAAAAGGGGGATTTTGTAGGAGGAGAGAGAAAAGCTGTGTGTCTCCAGGCTACTCACATGGGATACCTAACAACTGTTAAAACTTTTTACTTATTTATTTTTACTTTGTGTGTATGGGTGTTTTGCCCGAATTCATGTCTGTGCACTCTGTACATGAAGTGCCCTTGGGCGTTGGATCTTCTGGAACTGGAGTTACAAATTTGTTAGCTGTAACGTAATGCTGTGGGACATGATCTTTTACCCTGTAAAGGTCTGTCACTTGTATTGGTTTAATAAAATGATGATTGGCCAGTAGCCAGGCAGGAAGTAAAGGCGAGCGACTAGAACAGGAGAATTCTGGGAAGAGGAAAGGCTCAGTCTACATTAATCACCTAGACGCAGAGGAAGTAAGATGAGAATGCCTCACTGATAAAAGGTACTAAGCCATGTGGCTAACAATGACAAGAATTATGGGTTAATTTAAGATCTAAGAGTTAGCCGGGCAGTGGTGGCGCATACCTTTAATCCCAGCACTTGGGAGGCAGAGGCAGGTGGATCTCTGTGAGTTTGAGGCCAGCTTGGTCTACATGAGCTAGTTCCAGGACAGGCCCCAAAGCTACAGAGAAACCCTCTCTCAAAAAAACAAAAAACAAACAAAAAAATAGATGTAAGAGTTAATAGGAAGCCTGAGCTAATAGGCCAACCAGTTTATGATTAATGTAGACCTCTGTGTGTTTCTTTGCAGATGAACAGCTATGGGACCAGGTGGGACAGAAACCTCTGTCAACAATGTAAGTTCTGGGAACCAAACCCAGGTCCTCTGCAACAGCAGCAAGTGCTCTTAACCTATAAGCCATCTCTCTAGCACCTTAACAAAATTTAAGACTGCTTATGAGGACCAGGCATGGTGGTACACACATACAATCCTACTCCTAGTACTCAGGAGGCAGAGGCAGGCATGTTTCTTAGTTCAAAGCAAGTTTGCTCTACATAGCCAGTTCCAGGCCAGCCAATGCTATACACTGACAGACCTTGTCTCAAAAATATCAAATACTACCTGTGAGTGTTTTAAGAAACTGTAGTCCTGGCCAGGCATAGTGAGTTCCAGGTCAGCTAGGGTTACATAGTGAGACCCTGCCTAAAAGAAAGGCAAACCAAAGGGCTGGAGAGATGTCTCATAGATTAAGAGCACTGGCTGCTCTTCCAGAGGTCCTGAGTTCAATTCCCAGCAACCACACGGTAGTTCACAACCATCTATGAGATCTGGTACCTTCTTCTGGCATGCAGGCATACATGCAGGGAGAATACTGTATTCATAGTAAATAAATAAATATTAAAAGAAGAAACACCAAAAACAAGCCAACCAAAAAACAAAACAAACTGTACAGTTTTAGATCATGTGTGTGGTTGCCGCCTGTAATCCCAGCACTTGGGAGGCAGAGACAGGAGCTGGAGTTCAAAGTCATCCTCAGTTACATAGAGAATTTTAATGTCAGCCTAGACTTTACACTCAAAACAAGCAAATACACTAATTAGTCTTGGGAAGCGTAAGAACAGCTTCTACTTAGAAGAAGACAATGGATGAAATGCCTCCTAAGAGGGCAATTGTCCAACACATCAACTGGAAACAGCAGTACCCCTATCCAGCTTTACCAAGACCAGGAAGGTTCTCCGAAATCCTCACCTTTACACTGCAGGAAGTGCACACAGCTCTGGAAGGAACAGAGAGAAAGCAATATTAGTTTAAGGAAGCCTAGGAAGGGAAAACATCCTCCTCCTGGCTTCCATGTCTGAGGCACGTATCTGAATCAGCCATCAGCTGACTGGCCAGATCCCTGGTCACTCGGTACTTTACTTTCATTTTACCCCAGAATCTTTCATCTTCTTGGGATCACATTCATTTACCTCTGCCTCTTATCTCTCTCAGGAATATCTGGCCTGGAGTGTTTCTGGTGCCTTTGATCATAGAAGCACCATCTAAGTAGAAAGGCTTCAAGATGTTCAGTTTTATACAGCAATTAGCATTTTAAAATTCCCATATCCAATTTCAGAAGTAAATGCCTGTCAGGTGTGGAGACACTGCACTGAGACAGGAGGATTGAGTCTAAGGAGGATTGAGCCTGAGCTATATAGTGAGGCTCTGTCTCATTAAAAAACAAAACAAAAAACAAAAACCTTCTTGTAAAAATTCAAACCTAGTCAGGTAGTGGTGACACAAGCCTTTAATCCCAGCAATCGGGAGGCAGAGGCAGGCAGATCTCTGAGTGTGAGGCCAGATCTCTATGGGTTCCTTCCCTGGTCTACACAGTGAGTTTCAGGCCAGCCAGGGCTACATAGAAAGACGTTGTTGCAAAACAAAACCAAACAAACAAATATAAATAAATAAATTTAACCTAAACAAGGCACGACGGTACTAACCCACAGTCCCTGCAACTTAAACTGAGGCAAGCAGATCATGACTTTGAGGCCAGTCTGGGGTGTACAGTAAGACCCTGTCTCAGGGACTGGGGGGAGACAGGAAGGAAGAAGAAAACATTGAATTGGCTGGGTGGGATGGAACATGTCCCTTCTTTGTCTGCTGATCAAGGCTCACCTCTTGCAGAATAGACAGGTAGGTGGCCAGGAAAATAGGGGAAACTTGGTTCGGCAGCAGCAACAAATCTGCAGGGAGAGACAAGGTTAGAGCACGGATGTGGAAGGCAGGCCACTGGGGTCCAAGTCCAGTCCCAAGGAGTGCTTGTCTCAGGGCTTCTACCCAGCCACTGAGTCAGCCCCAGACCCTTGTCCCACCCTCTGTTGCTCAAACACCCCTACCCTGCTGCCCAACGCATCCAAGCCTCACCTTCCCCCTCTTAAGGCTGCTGAAGAGCTCCTTGTCCTGCAGAAACTTTTCCATCTCAGCCTTCACCAGCACCCGGCGCACATCCACCACCTCCTCCACAGTCAGAGCCAAACTCTCCACAGGGTGGCTGAACTCCTGGGGGTGAGGGAGAGGGTCCTGCTTGCTCAGTATCCTAGGGAACCTATAGTTACCCGGTCTCAGTCCAAGAAACCTGGTAACTTACTAAAGTATGGGCATCAGCTCACTCACAACTGGGGCCTAGATCTACTTTAAGGAGGCCCTGCCAATACAGCAAGGTTCCCTAGTCCCATACCCCCAGGGACTGTCCCTTATCCTCACTGTCCCCATGCCAGAAAACCCCATCTCCTGCTTGCAAGGACACACCATTGTTCTAACCTTCTCCACAGAATCTTCCCACCCACCCTCCCCGCCCCTGATCTGTACTGTCCCCAGGAGCCCTGGCTGGCCCCAAGCATGCTCTCCTATACTCAGCAGGCCATCTGTCCTAACTGGCATTATGATGAGCGGTCCTGGTTTAACTTTACTAGTGTGTGGCTTAAGACTGGACACTAGACCTTCTGAACCTACCTTTTCTGTAAAGTAGAGTTGCTTCAGCTCCCTTGAGGCAATACAACATACAATTCTTTTTCTTTTGTGTTTTTTTTTTTTTTTTGAGACAGGGTTTCTCAGTAGCTATGGAGCCTGTCAGGGAACTAGCTTTGTAGCCCAGACTGGTCTTGTACTCACAGAGATCCGCCTACCTCTGCCTCCGGAGTGCTGGGATTAAAGGTGTGCGCCACCACCACCTGGCCAACATACAATTCTTAACATGGTGCCAGGCACAAAGAACTCAAAACGCTAGCTGCTGTTTGTGGAGGCAGGATGGGGACCAGCATACAGGGTGCCACGAGGACGAAACTGGATGTTTTTCTAGGATGTGCATTGGTAGCCCTGTGCAGGGAGAGCTATTTAGTCCTGGGACAGCACCAGGAGTTTCCGCATGTCCCACACGATCTGAGGCCCCAGGACTCCAGCTTCTTGTCTGTTGAGTTATTTGCAGTCAGGAGTTCCAGTATCAGATGCAGAGCTTAGCAGCCACCTCTCAGGGATGGGGGCAGGGCTAAAGGCCATCAGGTTCTCTGATTTTGATAGCCTAACTTTCAGAAAGTATTTTTTGAGATCTCAGAACTGAAAGGCCACTGTGGGATTTGTGGAATTTTAAAACATGCCCCTTCCTTCCTTGAACAAGAAATGGTCCTTAATTTTCTAGCCTTAAGAAATGGCTAGATGGGGCTGGAGTGATGTGGGATTCCCCTTTGTATGCTGTGAATATCATTGGTTAATAAAGGAACTGTCGGGCTGGAGAGATGGCTCAGTGGTTAAGAGCATTGCCTGCTCTTCCAAAGGTCCTGAGTTCATTTCCCAGCAACCACATGGTGGCTCACAACCATCTGTAATGAGGTGTGGTGCCCCCTTTCTGTCCTGAAGGCATACACGCAGACAAAATATTCTATACATAATAAATAAAAAAAGAAAGAAAGAAAGAAAGAAAGAAAGAAAGAAAGAAAGAAAAATAAAGGAACTGTCTCGGGCCTGCGCAGGGAATAGAGGTAGGTGGGGAAAACTAAACTGAATACTAGGAGAAAGGAGGCAGAGAGAGAGAGAAGCCATGTAGCCCCGCTGGAGACAGACGCCGGAACTTTAGCCGGTAAACCACAGCCATGTGGTGATACACAGATTAATAGAAATGGGTTAAATTAATATGTAAGAGTTAGCCAATAAGAAGCTAGAGCTAATGGGCCAAGCAGTGATTTAATTAATTCAGTTTCTGTGTGATTATTTTGGGGCTAAGTGGCTGGGAACTACTAGTGGCCTCCTTACTACACTGGAGAGATAGCTCAGTGGTTAAGAGCACTGACTGCTCTCCAGAGGACCTGGGTTCAATTCCCAGCACCCACATGGTGGCTCACAGCCATCTGTAACTTCAGTCCCAGAGTCTCTAACTCACCTCTTCTGGTCTCACAGGCAGTGCATGCATGTGGTGCACACATCCGGATAAAACACACATGCACATAAGACAAATAAATAACAAATGAATAAGTGTTTTATTTTTTCGAGTCAGAGTTTCTCTGTGAAACAGCCCTGGCTGTCCTGGAACTCACTCTGTAGACCAGGCTGGCCTCAAACTCAGAGATCCGCCTGCCTCTGCCTCCCAGGTGCTGGGATTAAAGACATCAGTACTATCCAGCTAAAAACAGTTCCTTCACATGTATTTATCTTACGTGTGTGTGTATGTTTGTGGAAGTTGACAACTTTTTAAAGTCATTCTCTCATTCTGTCATACGGGCATTGCCTGTCAACCCAGATGAGTGAGGGCTGGAGCAGTGGGTCAGGAGTGCTCGCAGAGGGACTCAGGCTCAGTGCTCGCAGAGGGACTCAGGCTCAGTTCTCGCAGAGGGACTCAGGCTCAGTTCTCAGCACCCACAGATGGACTCACTGTCGTCTGGAACTCCAGTTCCAAGGTATCTGACACCCGACCTCGGCAGGCACCAGGCATGCACATGGTACACAGACATACGTGCAGGCAAAATACTCATATAAACAAACAAATAAAATTAATAAGGCTGCCTTATTCTTACATAGAATTTATACTTTTTAAAGCATTTTAGCACCTGTCTTAATCCAAGCCTCAGTGAGATGGCGGTGCCAACCATAGTTAGTGTCCCTTCACACACATGTAGGATGCCCTGTAATCTACCGTCAGCTTTTACCTGTTACTTCATTTGATAAATCTGCACTGTGAAATTCAGGCCCAAGTTGGGGCTCCAAGGCAGCAAGCAGTATTAGTTCTTCATACAAACAACACAAAACTCAAAGCTGATGAGACCCAGCATGTCTCAGCCAACAGCACACTTCCTGCAACACTATATTGCCCTCAAGTCCCACAATTCAGGGTTCATCATCTCTCCTGACCCCACTGGAACTGAACAAAGCACTTTAGGCCTCAGAGAAATTGAAAGACAAGTCTCTGAGTTTGGAGTTGCAGTACCAATATATACCAGCAAGTGGCAGCAAAGAACAATCTCTCCAGATACAGGAACCTGGACCTTGGTCCCCTCAGACAAAGACAAAGCCAGACACATCCTGAGGAATGTTCCCCATCTCTCTCGGGCACCACACTAGTGGAAGGATGAAGATGATGCTGAAGAGGGCATCAGGGCAAACTACCCGGTCACTTACCAGCCACAGGTGCCTGGTGTCTGGTGCAGAAGCCTCTGGTTTACCCACTGGGCTCAAGCTGCTGGGCAAGGCGGAGCTGGGGTGAGGCTGGGACTGGTCACTCACAGGACAGAGAGCTGGAGAAAGAACACAGGCCCACAGGGACCGCCTGACAAGAGTGCTGTGCCAAGTGGGCAGTGGGGACAGCGTGTATGTCCCAGTGGGGATGGGGAACAGGCTAAAAGTCAAGCAGAGAGCTAAATAATTGTTTCCGTGGCTAAGAGCGCTAGTTTTTGCAGAGGAACCAGGTTTAATTCCCAACACCTACATGGTGGATCACAACCATCTGCAACTCCACTTCCAGGTGCCTCCCACACCTGGCCTGATTTACTTTTTATTCTATATGTATGAGCATAAGTATGTTTATCACTGTGTGCCTGGTGCCTGCAGAGGCCAGAGGAGGGTGTTGGATTCCCTGCAACTTGAATTAGAGATGGTTATGAGCCACCATGTGGGTGCTGGCAATCATTCTCCACACGAACAGCTCTTAACTACAAAGCCATCTCTTCACCCCTGCAAGGATTCAAGTTCTTTAGAAAATGGTTTGCAATAAATATGGGTCGGTTAGCTGATTAAGAAAAATTCTCAAATGGAAAGCAGGGATGCCTGCTAAATGGTGACAGACTCAGCACTATCTTTGCAGGCACAAGCTACACTTGGGTGCTTGCCTGCTCAAGGGAGATGTGAGTCTGAGGCTGCAACACAGAATCCATGGGATGGGCATGAAAACAGCGTGTGATGGTGAAGACGATACTCACCCTGGTCCTGGGTGCTAGGTTTCCAGGAGTGCATGCTGCCTGCCCTGGCCCGAGGCGGCTCTATCCCTGCTGGGGGCTGAGTGACTGACTGCAAGCCAGAGACCATCTCACTCCGAAGCTGAGCTAGGTCATGTTCCGAAAAAGAGCGATCCCGCTTCAGCGTTACCTCTCCACAAGGGGACTCTTCTTCCTGAAAGCACATCAGGCACAGCCCCCTTCTGACCGCTGCCCCATCCTGATTGATACCCCCTCCCAACTGCTACCTCCTCCTAACATTGCCCCCTCCCGATCGCTGCCCTCTCCTGACCACTGCCCCCAGCACCTTTTGCTCATCCTTGGACCAAGGCAGTGGACCCGAGTGTTAATTGACCCCACTAAGGCCCTGCACTATCCTCTACATGTCAGTAGCTCACATCGCCTATCTTCTGGACGTTCATGGCAAGTGTCTCAATAATCAAACCATTCCCTGAGGTCTTCCAGAAAATCCTGGAGAAGACAGATACTGCAGGAACGCTGAGCCCTCTGAGATGGCCAGCACTGAGGTCATCTTCCGTCCTAGTCGGCCAGAGAGCCTCACTGCAGCTAGCTTCTCCCATCAGCTGAAGGCTACTCAAGCTACTCATCTGGCCATAAGAAGAAAATAACTTCCCTTGTTGTGTTCAGAACAACAAGTATCCTGCCCCACTGATCCAAGATACTTCTGAGCTGAAAAGATAGGGAAGGGGCCACCTGCCACCCCGTTGGTTGGCTGCAGAGGATGTCTACTCAGTTGACCAAACAGACCCCTGTCCGGTTAAGCCTTTCCCAGCCCCATCAGCATGATCTTTTGAAGAATCCCTATTCTCTGACCTCAGATGTGTTCATTTCTTCCATCTCTGCTAAGGTGGGGGCTTTAAGCAGGACCCGAGGCCGTGGACGCTGGCTTCCACTCCCAGCATCCGTGACTGACAGGTTGATACAGGAAGTAGACTTGATGTCCCCAGAGCAGGCATTAAGGATGCAGGGCAGAGAACCAAACCCTGAAGGCAGGAAAAACAAAGGCAGGGGTGGATGGTGAGTGGAGAGGAAGAGGAAGTCAGCACAGAGATGAAGAGTGAGCAGCAAAGGCAAGGAGAACGGGGCAAGGGTGAACGTGGGGCAGGGAGGGAAAGGAGCAGGAAGCCAGAGCAGAGGCTAAGCAAGGAAGACAAGGAGGCCGGGGCAAGAACAGGGAATGATCTGGAAGGTCAGGGAAGGCGTGGCCAGCAAGCAGGGAGGAAAAGAAAGCCAGTGTAGAAGTGGAGAGGGAGGAGGGAAGATGAGGAGGCCAGTGTGAAAACGGTAGCAAGCAGGGAGGACAAGGAGTCCAGTGTAGGGGTGGACAGTAAACAGGGCAGATGAGGAGGCCAGTACGGGAGTACAGAGTAAGTGGCAAGGATAAACAGCCCAGGGCAGGAGGGGACAGTGAGCAAGGAGGATGAGGAGGTCAACATGGGAGTGAATAGCTTTATGAGTACCACTTGGTTTAATTCTCCACTTAGAAGGGGAAACTGAAGACTGGTCAGCCAGTTAACAAAGAGTAGCTAACTAAAATGGAGAGCTCCGGCAGAAGCCAGGTTGAAGTTCACTAACTTTATTTTGCAAGGAAGACCAAGTCTCAAATATTTGAACATATATCTGGCTTCCAATCAGTTATAAACTAGAGTTTTACTTCATTTTACTCCCAAATGTTGAAATCTGTCATCCATTATAACAATGAATAAAGGCAAAATCAGATCAAAACCCCTAGTCTGAGATGATTTCACTTTTATAGATCCCTAACTAAGACTTCACAAAGCCATTATAACTCCTCTAAGGTTTGGGGAAATTTTTTTCCCCCAAGAAGGGTTTCTCTGTGTAGCCCTGGCTGTCCTGGATCTTACTCTAAAGACCAGGCTGGCTTTGAGCTCACTGAGATCTGCCTGCCTCTGCCTCCCAAGTGCTGGGATTAAAGATGTGGACCACCACTGCCTGGCATAATTCCTCTAAGTTTACAGTTAAAAAGAAGTTAAGAGAGGGCTGGAGAGATGGCTCAGTGGTTAAGAGCACTGTCTGCTCTTCCAAAGGTCCTGAGTTCAATTCCCAGCAACCACATGGTGGCTCACAACCATCTGAGAGCACTGTATACATAATAAATTAAAAAAAAAAGTTAAGAGGTCCTGGGTTCTCTACCCACACAGGAGCTCTTGGGGCTAACCATCCCAAAATTTGATCTGTAGCCCCAGCGAGGTCCACTGGGGGATGTCTTCTCTCCCGTCACTCACCCTCCCCGCCTTGCTCACCACGGGCACCCAAGTGCTGGGCCCCTACTGGACGAAGCCTCCGCTCCTGCTTGATTTCCTCCAGGATCTTCTCGTGCAATGTTCTCTGCTTTTGTGGTACAGGGCGGAGTCGTCTCTCTGAGACCTGCCGCCGACATGACACACTGAGTAGGAAGGGGAAGCAGGTGATGACATGGGCCCACTCTAGAGGAGGGAAGTGCTGGAGTAACCTGGGAGACTCGGAGCTACTGCTCAGTAACCCGGAAAGAAGACTACTCAAAGAGGCTTTGTGCACACCTGATGTGAGGTGTAAACGGCTGAAAATTCTCCCCAAGAAGAAGTCACAGACCCTCAAGCCCTACACTGGAGATCATGCCCAACCTTCCAGCCAATGGGCAAAAGAGCCCTCAATGATCTCCCTCAGAAAGTAGATGTGGTAAGATAGCTCCCGGACTGGTCACCAGAGAGCAGCGGGCCCCACAGCATCCATAGGAGGACGTGTAGAGCTGGTACCTGCTTTAGTGGAGGCCGTGAGCGGATGAAGTCCAGGATGAGCTCATGTGCATCTTTCTTCACTCTGGGAGGGATGTCCCCATCAACCTGCCAGGAGGAGCAGGGTCAAGTTGAGCTTGCAAGGGCCAACTGCTGTGTTAGCGTGACCAGGAGGGGCTCACACAGCCCTGAGTATAGCCTGGTTTTCAGTCAGCTTCCCTCCTGAGGCCTCTTATTCTGTGGACTCAGGTGCATAGCCAATACATGGGCCACTCAGCTACAGCTGAGTCCTAATGAGCCCTAACCTCAGCTGCCTGAGCTTCCTGCACCTTCTTCAGGAAATGGGGCTGTAGGACCCATCTCAGAGTTGTCAGAAGAATGAAATTAATTTCTTTGTATAAAATTTTAAGAGTGATACCAGTGTACACAAGGCTTTGTTAATGTGTGTTACATGGAAAAATGTGGTTGGCTCTTTTGTTTGTTTGTTTTGCTTTTTGGTTTTACGAGACAGGGTTTCTCCTTGTTATAGCTCTGGCTGTCCTGGAACTAGCTCTTGTAAACTTGAACTCACGGAAATCTGCCTGCCTCTGCCTCCCGAGTGCTGGGATTAAAGGCGTGCGCCAATGTAGCTGGCTCTTAGCATCCCTCCTGATCCTTAAGAACCTTCTCCTTGCCCTAATTATTATACTGTATTCCCAATACAACCAAGAACTGTGGAAACCTGCCACATCTGCCTTATTCATATCTATAATGAGTATCAAACTCTGATCAAGCACAAGGGACAGGGCAAGGGTTGTTAGCGAGCAGAGGGCAGGGCCACTAGTAAATGGCAGCAGGGCAAGAACCTGCAGAAGGGAACAGGGCCAGGTTTTCTGGTGGGGGACGACAGGGCTGTGGCTCACCATGACCTTGCGCAGCTTGTAATTCCTGGCACGGATATCCTGCATCAGCATCTCGAAGGGGGTGAGCTGGAACTCGGTGGGCAGTGGGTTAAACTCCTGCTCCTGCACTTTCTTCAACTTCACCCCATGACGCAGCTCCCGCATAAGCTGGACCCACAGCCGGGCCTAAGGGGAGAGAAAAGAGCCTCAGCTCTGGCACCCAGGGCTCTCCCAGCACAAACCCCTCTGGGTGCATTGTGCTTTTCTCTGTCCCAGGTCAGGAGTCCATGTCTTACCCAGTCTGTGTGTCCCAGGTGGTCAAGCTCGGCCAGTGGCTGCTCTGACCGTGGCTCATCCTCCCCCAGCTTCTGCAGCATCTAGGAGCAGAGGTCTAGTTAGTGTAGAAGCGGCAGAGGCGTGGGCACAGCAGGGCCCTGCAGATCCCATCTAGTAGGAGGCACTTCTCTAGCACCCAGCCAGCTACAAAGGAGCTACAGAGGCACCTGGCCCAGGTTTGGGGGCGTGGAAAGAGCTGGGGACACCACTATAGCATAGCTTTGGAACGGTGCAGGGCACTTTTCATCTTCTCTCTAGCGACTTCTCTTGAGCAGGCCTGGTGAAAGCCTGGTGTCCGCATGGCTCCCTTGGGACCTACGTGCCTCAGAGAGGCACTGTCCTCCACAGGTGGTTGACACAGAAGGGGAAGCACTCCCCGTTGCCCTCCAGATTTCAGTTCACCCAACACCTCAGGACACCCTAGCCAAGCCAGGAGCCCACCTATTCTCTTGGCATGTTCATGGCTGTTTCTCTATGCATGGCTCATACTAGAGGTCACCAAGGACCTGTCTCTTAGCAGCTGTGTATGCTTCCTCGGCTGCTGTTCTAAGTCTGGAGCCCAGCACAGCGTGGCAAGTGTTAGTCTTCAAGTATGGGTGGGATTGAAGGTAGGTAGAAGACAGGATGAGCTAACCAGCAGGTCCTAGGAGGGAGTCCAGATATGAAATGCTAAGATGCCAGGGACTCAGGCAACTGGGAATTTGGGGAGAGATGCTGGGCTTGCTGCCTTGATGGCTCGGGGTCCGGGTGGCAGCCTGGAGCTTCTGCTCGCACTAACTCCCCACTGCAGAGATGCATCCGCCTGCAGCAGCTCCCATCCTGCAAGGACAGAGCTGGGCACTCTCGCTTTCTCTAAGCTACTTTGCCAAACTGCTTTAAAACACACTAGCGTGTGGGATTCCCGTGGCAAGGAGCAAAGAGGGTGGCTCTCCTGTCCTACTTAGAATAGCTACACAGGACCCTGTGCACCTGCTTCTGTCCAAAATCGCCAGCCCAGACCAGCCCAGATGTGTCTGTCCAGGAGCCTGTATCCTCAGCACCCATCCCGTGACTCTCTCTGGGATCAGTGGAATGTCGTGTAGAGGTGTGTGCTCCTGCTAAAGCTCATTTGTCTGGGTAAGGAATTGATTTCAGCAACAGAACAGACCATGTTCAAAGAAAGACAAAACCCCAAGGACCATGGGCCAGCCACAGGGAGCACAGTCAGAAGAGTGTCTTTGAGATGCCAGGGAGGAGCTGAGAGAGAAGGTGGGGATGGTGCATTGAATACTGGGAACCAAGAGGAGAACCTCCCAATGTTAGCATGTGAGAGTCACAGGGGAGGATCAATGGGTTCAAGCTGGGTCCCAGATTCCATTACTCAAACATCCCTGAAAGGCTGTGCCCGCTCCAAAGGGTCAGGGTGCTAGTAGCTAGGACCTTTCTAGCTACAGAAAAAGAGATACGGCACAGAAAAGGGCAGGGTGGAACCAGAGATCAACATCAACTAACTTAAAAATTAACTTCTGCTACCTGAGCAAGAGAGAACAACTTGAACCTCACCTGACCTCTTCCAAGTCCCCCTATCATCAATGAAATGTTCACGGGGGCCTGGACAGCCTACCTCACAGAGAAAAAAAAATGGTTCTCTTTAAGGAGTAGCAACTCCTCCAAGGAAGAATGGAGACAGCTGAAAGATGCCAAGCCCTAACTCTGGGTCTGGAGAAGTCAGGACAGGAGCCGGCTGTATCCTAGAGAGCATCTGCTCATTTGTAAGATGGAAGGAAGTAGGGCTGTGGCAAGCACAGTCAATGCCCCAAAAGGTTCTCTCACCAACCCACTCCAAATCTCCAAGTCCATGGGCCTGCCTGTGTGGTTCTGCAAGGGAAGAAGTGGCTATCTTTACATCACATTTTCAGAAGGAACTGGGGCTGGGAGAGGCCAACCAGGAAGCAGTAAGCCGAGCTCCCTCTTGCAGAGATGAAAGTGGCCTCAGAGAGGCAACAGTAGTGATGTAGTAGGCTAGGAGCCACCCCGATTCCTGTCTCTGAAAACCCGGCGAAAAGAAGCCATGAAGTTAAAAATGTATGAAACATTTTGGACAGTGCCCAGCATGTGGGGGAGGTACAGTCAGGCACCAAAGACCTTAACCCCTGTTGGGCCCCATTGCCTCTCTACCTCCATCCATCCGCACCCGATCTGCACCCCATCCCCATTCATCTCCCTCGATCCACCCAGCATCAACCCTTTCACTTGCAGCCCCTATCTCACTCACCTCCTTGGCTTCCCTCACTCGGGCCAGGAAGGCACGAAGCTCCAGCGTCTCCACAAAAAGAGCTCGGCACACCGCCTGGTAGTGGGCCGGTGCGCCATGGGGGTCGGTCAGGCGTGAAGCACACAGCTGCATGGCCTGGGCAAAGGTGCGCACAGCTCGGGGGCCACCTTCAGCCTCCTCCTCCTCTTCTGGGCCCCCATAGCCCTCATCTGCTGCCCCGCAGCTGCTGTCCTCACAGTCGCTGTTGGCCATGAGGTCGATGAGTCTCTCCAGCTGCGGGCTGAGCTCTCGCTCCTCACTCTCATCTAAGCCCCAGTCCAGTGCACGGTAGATAGCAAAGCCCAGTGACTGCACCATCTAAGGGACAGATAAGTCATATGGTCACCAGAGATGGCATTCCAAGCCACAAGGGCACTGGGGCCCACAACCAGCAACATCCACCATCATAGAACAGACAGTGATGCCAGACAGAATGACAGGCAGGGGAAGAGATCACAGTACCACTTATAACAGTGATACAGAAATATCACCTCTAGGGGCTGAAGAGATGGCTCACTGGTTAAGAGCACTGGCTGCTCTTCTAGAGGACCTGGGTTCAATTCCCAGCACCCACATGGCAGCTCACAACTGTCTGTAACTCAAGTTCCAGGGGATCCAACACCCTCACACAAACATATATGCAGACAAAACATCAATCGATGTATACCAGATTAAAAAAAAAAAACCACCTCTTTGCCAGAAGAGAATCATGGCACAAACAAAACATGGACTACTGTCAAAAAGATGTCCCCCAAAGAGCACAGTAACTTTAGAAAACAGGAAAAGTTTTACCAATATGCACTGAGCATGTGACTCATCCCCTCCCCTCCCAGGTATTTAACCCAGAGAAAGGAAAAGTTCATCCACACATGATTTGTTCATAAACTACTCATGTGCACTTCATAGTAGAGACAGGGGTATGCCCAGAGTGGGACGCTATAGAACAGGAAACACACACACACACATCACACAGATCAGATGAAAAACCTTTATACAGTGTGGTCCCACTTGCATGACTCTAAGCAAGCTGAGCCCATCCACAGCAATGGAGATGTCAGCAGCTCCCTGAGCCGGGGCACAGTTGGGATGGGAAAGGAAAGGACTTGTCTTGACTCTGGTGCTGACTGCACAGCATGTGCCCCCCAATATATAAATATGAACGAGATAATCCAGGTAAGCATTAGTTTCTCGTGTAATATAACAGGATGGCTCACATCAAAGGAGAAAGACCAGCTGACTGAGCAACTGATGCTGTGATGTTTCTTAACCACTGTAGTTTTGGGGGCTGGGGATTTCTTTTTCTTTTTTAATTTTTATTTTGTAGTGCTAGGTACCAAAGCCAGCCCTTCACACATAGCATGAGAGCACTCAATCACTATAGCACACCCTGGCCCTAGAGCTTAATTCTTAGATGTCCCCAGAGGCCCATGTGCTAAAGCATTAGTCCTTGGCTGGCTTCCACTGGGAACTGGTGGAACTCTTAAGAGGTGGGCTTGCTAGGCATGGAGCACACATTAATTCCAGCATTTGGGAAGCAGTGTGTATCCCAGACCAGGATGGGCTACATAGTTAGACCCTGTCAAAAATAAAGAGGTGGTGTTGAGTGGGAGGTCTCCTGCTCACTGGGAGGAGCTATTAGAAACTGGCTTCCAACTTTCCTTCTTTTCATACCCAGCCAAGAGAGAAGCAGCCTTCTCCTCTGTGAAATCCTGCTATGATATGTTACATCACCATAGTCCCAAAGCATTAGAACTAAGTGGCTGTGAACTGAAACTTCCAAAACTGTGAACCAAAATGACCTTCTACCCCTTGTGGAGCTTGAACCAGAGCCGTGTGGCATGCTGAATACACACTTTATCACTGTGCCACAGTCCCAGCCAAACCTCACATTTCTGATTATCTACGGAGTTTGTTACAGTAACAGATGACTCACAGCATTATAAAAACAGATGGACATTTGTGCTGACCAAAAAAATTATGTCATGCTGAGCAAACAGCTCACGCCTTTAGTCCTAGGCAGAGCCAGAGGAGCTATGTGAGTTTGAGGCCAGCCAGGGATATTCAGTTAGACCGTGTCTCAAAAAGAAAAATACTTTGTTATTTATTTATTTATCTATTTATTGAGACAGGGACTCTCTACCTGGCTGTCCTGGAACTCACTATGTAGACCACATTGGCCTCAACTCACACAGATCTGCCTACCTCTGCCTCCCAAATGCTAGTGCTCTTAACCCCATTGGTTCAACTCTCCAGCACTATTTTTCTTCTCTTTCTTTCTTTTCTTTTTGTTCTTGTTTTTTGAGACAGGAGTTTCTCTGTGTAGCACTGGCTGTCTGGAATTCACTTTGTAGACCAGGCTGGCTTCGAACTCACAGAGATCTGCCTGCTTCTGCCTCCTGAGTGCTGGGATTAAAGGCATGCGCCACCACCCCCCAGCTCTGCTTGCTTTTGAAGGTAGTATCTCATGAAATTTATTCCTGATCCTCCTACCTCCCTCCACTTCCCCAGAGCTGGGATTACAGGCCTATGCCCACCTAGTTGTTATCTGAGACAGGGTATCTATGTAGCCCTAGCTGACCTCAAACTCATGGTCCTCCTGCTTCAGTCACCTTACAGGCCTGCTCCACCATACCACACCCAGCCACACCTGAGGGCATGTGATGAGCATGAAGGCACTGGGGACACGGGTCAGGCCCTGGGGACTGGTGGAGCTCACTGTGCGAGGGTCTCGGGGCTTCAGCTGACTGAGCTTACTCAAAGTCTCCACAATACCCATTTTTAGACAGGGTCATGCTATGTAGCCTTGGCCGGCCTCAAAGTTTTAAGCCTCCTGTTTTAGCTCCCCAAAAGATTATAAGCATAAAAATTTCATAAAAATATGATTTTTTTCATTTTATTTTTATTTTGTGTATATGGGTATTATGCCTACATGTAAGTCTGTGCCAGGTTCCTTGGGACTGCAGTTACACTGTGAGCTCCCATGTGGGTGCTGAGAATCAAATCCCTATCATCTGGAAGAGCAGCCAGTACTCTTAACTGAGGATCAATTTCCAGTACTACTGAATGGTTTTCATATTTTCCTTCTTTGAACAGACTGTCTGGGGCTGGAGAGATGGGTTCTCTGGTTAAGAGCATTGGATTCCATTTCCAGCACCTGCATGGTGGTTCACACTTTCCATAACTCCAGTTACAGAGGATCCAAAACCCTCTGATGAATTCCTCAAACACCAGATAAGCACATAGTACATAGACATACATGCAAGCAAAATAAATGGATAGATAGATAAATACAAAAGAAATATATGTAAAATATTTGTTAAGAAGAAAGAAAAGGCTATCAAAGGCACACACACATAAAAATAACAGCTCGGGCCAGGCAGTGGTGGCGCATGCCTTTAATCCCAGCATTCGGGAGGCAGAGGCAGGCGGATCTCTGTGAGTTCGAGGCCAGCCTGGTCTACAGAGCTAGTTCCAGGACAGCTCCAAAGCCACAGAGAAACCCTGTCTCGAGAAACCAAGGGGAAAAAAAGCTCTACTATGTAGATGCTATGCTAAGCCTATGTAAAACTCATCCTATTTAACCTCAACAACCCACTGACACAACCTCCCATCTCATATACAGAGGGACAGAGGCAGAAAGAGATATGTTAGGCCACTCCATCACAGCTAGAAGCTGGCCAAACTAGACCTTGAAGTTGGGTCTGTCTGTGCTATGCTCTAAGCTTTCTGTTATATTGCTAGGGTGAGAGGACATTGTTGTAGAAGATGGACCCAGAGCCTCAGCAGGAGACTGTCCACTTTCTGGTACCACCTTGCCCCAGTGGCCTCTTCCACTCGTTTCTGGCTAGCAAAGTATCCTAGGAAACCTGAGCCTGAGGCAGGCAGAGCAATAACAGGTCAAAGCCAGGGTCAGGCAAGAGATAAGGTCTCTGGGTCCCTACAGGGACATCTCAGAAGATGCTGGAGCCTGAGGGGTCTGGGGAAGGTAACCCTTGACTCAAGAAGACTGATGAGAAGGGTCAAGTCACAATGGACCAAAGCCTGGCCCACCCTTGGGGCTGCTCTCACCTAGTTTGATCTACTTTAAGCAGGTTAACGTCACAGACTGTTTCCAAGGCAACTCCCTTGGATGCAGAGTATGACACCAACATCTAGTGGCTAGTCATACCTGGCAGTAGGCAAACAGCAGGGCTCTGGCCAGCAGCCAGGATGGAGTGCCCAGGGAAACTGGGGACTCCAGAGAGTATCTCAGGACTGCTCTCGGGTGTGACAGTGGAAAGGAAGAGCTAGCAAGGTAAGGGGACAGAAACATGGAGAGGTCACACAGTAGATTCTTGTGTTGTAGAGGTAGATGCCAGGCAGGAGCAAGGTGGTCCAAGATCTTCAGTGTGCCTCATAGCTCTGTGATGCTTAGTTGTGTGGCAAAGTCACCAATGGAAATCACAGGACTCCATGGAGAAAGACAGACTGAGAAGCAAGCAGGAAGTCCTCCTACCCCATCCCAGTGCAGCCTGCAGAGAAGTAAGTAACCCAATCCATCCAGGCTACTCAACCACCTGCCCCCCGCCCCGTGCTGGCCTACACAGCAAGAAGGAAGGGGAAGAGTTAACTCCAGCCAAGCCTCTTATCTGATGGCTTCCTTGGCAAAAAGCTTTTCTGTGCCTCAGCTCACTGGAAACTTTCTCTGGAACACAAAGAATGCTTTCCATTAGGAAGAGCCTGGGCGGCTGGCCAGTCTCAGGACCTCCAACCTGCAAGTTCAAGCTTGGCCATCAGCCTGGAATCTGAAAGCAATTAGAGGGGCTGCCTAGGCGGTTCATGAAACCTAAGTATCCAGGAGGAAGCTTAGACTTTGAGTGGCTCCCTCGCCCTATTTCCTGGGGATGGGGCTTTCAGGCTAACACCTGGGCCTCTGAGAACAGTCCATGTGAGACTCCTTCATTCAAAGCTTTTACAAGCATTCTTATGGTGTGTAATACTAGGCATCCTTTAGGTAGTAGGTAGCAGTTTCACCTCTGTGAACTCTGGACAGCAAGGCTCAGCTGACCTCCCAGGCCAGCGGACCTGGACCTGGAGAAATAAACGATCTACAGCTGTGTATACAGATAACTGGCAGTCACACGACACTGCAGATGCATTAGAAATACAGCTGTTCTTCCCCCAATTTCTAGCCACCTATATGTAAAAACTACTACCTTCACAGAGTTCCTAAGTGACACTCAGCAGTGTTGCTTGGGTGACAGCATTCCACGGAAGCAGGGATATATTGTCACTGGCATTAGGAAGTATGTGTGGTGATAAGATGTAGTGCCAGCTGGGTATACTGGTACACGCCTTTAATTCTAGCACTTGGGAGTCAGAACCAGGTGGATTTGTGAGTTCCAGGCCAATTTGATCTTCACAGTGAGATCTAGGACAGCCAGGGCTAGGTAAAGAGACCCTGTCTCAAAACAAAACTCAAATAAATAAATAAATAACAAAAATGTAAGAAAGTATATAATATGTTTCCCTTTGAGGCAAGATCTAGGTAGAGAAGTTAGAGGAGGAAGCAGCAGCAGCAGAAGCAGGGGCAGCGCATGACGGAATCCTCCCATTCAGTCTCACCTCTCCCTTGGAGAGCTATCATGCTAAATAAACACAGAAGCACAAAGGTTTCTTTCCTCCCTCCCTTTCTTTATATTTCTTATTTGTTTTTCCTCAGAGCTTCAGTCTCCCAAGTAGCTGGAATTACAGGTATGTACCATTGCATCCAGCCTGTAAATTATTATTATATTAAAATTATGCTTTGAAAAGGTAATAAAAGGCTACATTTCAAAGAACAAAAACATCAGGGCAGGGAGCATGCCCTGGAATTCCTCTCTCTGGCTCTCTTTGTTGCTCAGATGGTGCTCTTTTCTGGTCCCCAAAGGTCCCTTCTCATCCTAGGATACAAGTGGTCTCCAGTTTTGAACACCTTTTGGGAAACAAGTAGAAGAAACAGAAGTAGCACTCATTAAAAACAAAACAACTGGGAGGCTGGAGAGATGGCTCAGGGCTAAGAGCACTGACTGCTCTTCCAGATGTCCTGAGTTCAACTCCCAGCAACCACATGGTGGCTCACAGCCATCTATAATGAGATCTGGAGTCCCCCTTCTGGCATGCAGACATACATGGAAGGAATGCTATATATATAATAAATAAATAAATCTTAAAAAAACTGAAATAAAGCAAAAAGGCGTTGGAGGGGGCTGGAGAGATGGTTAAGCGCAGCTGGGCGGTGGTGGCACACACCTTTAATCTCAGCACTCGGGAGGCAGAGATAGGAGGATGTCTGTGAGTTTGAGGCCAGCCTGGTTTACAAGAGCTAGTTGCAGTACAGGCTTCAGAAAAGAACTACAGAGAAACCCTGTCTCAAAAAACCAAAGGGGGTTTAAAAAAAAGAGGTTAAGAGCACTGGCTGTTCTTCCAGAGGTCCTGAGTTCAATTCCCAGCAATCACATGGTGGCTCACAGCCATCTGTAATGAGATCTGGTGCCCTCTTCTGGTGTGCAGGCATATATGCAGTCAGAACACTGTATACATAATAAATAAATCTTAAAAAAAAAAAAGGCCAAACATAGCAGCTCATGCTTGTAACCCCAGCATTACTTGGGAGACTGAGGTAGGAGGATCAGGAGTTCAAAGTCTCACCCAGCCTCAGCTACATGATAAGTTGAGGCCCCAGTGCTGGTTATTCAAAACCATGTAAAACAACACCAGTAATAAACATCAAATTCAGACCATTACCTAAAGACAATGGGGGTTTGGGTTCTTGGTCATTGGCTGGCTTCTCATCTGCCGTAAACTCAACGCCCTGAGAAGCCTACCCTGCAGACCACATCACTTTCCGGTGGACTAGAGTAAGGTCAGCAGTACTGAGTGGTATTGATAACCAGGGCTGTGACCACACTAGGCTCCTCACCCTGCCTGTCCCCTGTGAAGAGCTTCACCCAAATCTGTTAAGAACTTCACGTTTTATCTGTGTCTTCCCTCACTTAAAGGATGGTGTAACTTTGTATACTTAATAATTTACATTCTATAATACAGGTGTCTTAGTTAACTTCTGTTGTGATAAAACATGCTGACCAAAATCAACTGAAGAAAAGATTTATTTCAGTCTACAACTCTCAGGTTGTAACTCCCATCACTGAAGGAAGGAACTCCAGGCAGGAAACCGGAAGCAGGAACTGAAGCAGAGCTCATGGAGGGTGCTGCTTACTGGGTGGCTTGCTCCTCATGGCTTGCTCAGCCTGCTTCCTTACACCATCCAGGACCACCTGCTAGGGATGGCACCGCCCACAATGGGCTGCACCTTCAAACCCCATCAATCAGGAACCAAGAAATTCTTCCACAAACTTGCTTATAGACCAATCTTATGCAGTCATTTTTTCAATTAAGGTTCTCTCCTCTCAGATGACTCTAGCTTGTGTCAAGTCGACAAAAAACTAAGCAGCACAACAGATAAATTTTATTATATATCAGGTAACCTAAAATTGCTTTTTGGGCTGGAGAGATGGCTCAGGGGTTAAGAGCACTGGCTGCTCTTCCAAAGGTCCAGAGTTCAATTCCAGCAACCACATGGTGGCTCACAACCATCTATAATGAGATCTGGTGCCCTCTTCTGGTATGTAGGTATCTATGCAGAGCACTTGTATATAAAATATAAATAGATAAATAAATAAATAATGAATAAAGCAAACTTAACCAAAGAAGGAAATAAAAATTTAAAAAAATAAATAAATACCTGGGCTTCTGAGCTGGCTGGTAGCACCACCATGGTTGTAGGTTCTGTAAGAGAAAACAGTCACGATTACTTTGGAAGCCCCAAGACCCCTCCAGACAACGCTGCTCACCTCTTCTCCCTCTGCCCCACCCTCCCTGAAACACACAGCACATCCAAAGGGACACCAGAAAGCTCATAACAGGCTGAGATACCTGGCCCCTTGAAGAGAATCCCCAAGGCCTAGCCTAAGCCAGCTCTGGGCAGGATTGAGGCTACAGAGCACAAGTGATGTGGACCCTGCTCTCAAACACAAGCTGTCCATCCCCTGGTCCATAGCAGTATCTCAGAGGAGAAAGGCAGCATCGAGGGCCGGTCAGCAAGACTGTGTGTATGTCTAGGTTCTGAAAGGGGACTGCTCAGTTGTCTCTGCAGGGAAGACCCATCATCTGAAATAGGTATACTGCTTCCCTAGAACCGAGGTCCTGTGAGCCAGATACAGCAGGAAGATAAGAAACCCTGGCCAAAAGGGTAAATAAATCCACTCTTGAGGGTCCCTTGGTTTGGGGTTTTTCCAATGGCACCTCTCAAAGGAGTCCCTGGGTTGAAGGGCGGGTAGAAGCTGGTCTCTGCATTTGATTTACTAAACACATCAGTAGTAAATGCCAAGAAGCGAGTCTGTATTTTCAAGGGCTTACTCATGTGGCTTATCCACAGCACCAGAGGTAGATAGCTCCGGCACCCACTTCTCAGATGAGCACCCAAAGGCAAAGAACGAAGTCCTTGACTCCAAGGCATCACAGCTGGTAAGTGGTGGGGCTCAAGGAGGCAGGCAAGAGACCTGAGAATCTGCGCTACTAGCAACTCCCCAGTTACCCCACTTCCCAGGCCTCCCTTAATTACGTATAAAGGCAGAACCATGCAATGATATGAACTACAGCTTCCTTAAGGTCTAGGACAAAGTAAGACATGAAAAATAACAAACCATAAAACGCTCTACTAGGTAAACCTGCTAACTCCACAAATATCTTCAAATTGCATCAAGGACCAGGAAGATTGCCAAAGATAGGGACTGCGAGATCCATTAAAATAATGGAAAACAATCCACCCCCCAACATCAGGGGGCAATAAAAAAAAAGTGAGCTCAAAGAGCTGTTGGGGGTGTGTGGTCCCAGGGACTCTGTCCCCAGCCCACTTTGGATGCTTAACAAAACTAAAAGATGAAAGAAAATTTGAGCAAGAATAAGGGTACTTCCTGGAAAAGGTCAGTGCTCTGAGTCAAGGGGTCATGAAGGCAGGGCAGGCTGGTGGAATTTAGCCAGTTCTGAGCACACAGTCAGTGCTGGTCTGGTCTTCAGCTCTGAGTAGCTTTTTGGCTGGATTTATTTATTTATTGTTTTTCAAGACAGGTTTCTCTGTAGCTTTAGAGCCTGTCCTAGAAGTCATTCTGTAGACCATGCTGGCCTCAAACTCACAGAGATCCACCTGCCTCTGCCTCCTGAGTACTGGGATTAAAGGTGTATGCCACCATCACCTGGCTTTCTGGTTGGAATTTTTTAAAAGACAATGTCTCATGTGCCCCAGGCTGGCCTTGGAAGTCACTGTGTAGCTGAGGAAGATCTTCAATTTCTGAATTTCTTGCTTCCATCTCCTCAGTACTGGGATTATAGATGCATGCAAACACACTGTGTTTATGCAGTGTTGAGACTAAATCCAGGCCCTCCTTGCTGTGTAAGTACTATACCAACTGAGCTATGATCCTAGCCCATGAAGAGAATATTTTTAATGCTTAAACAGTCAATGTTAAGTCAGGTGATAGGGGTACACACCTTTATCCAAGCATTTGGGAGACAGAGGCAAACGGATCTCTGTGAGTTCGAGGCTAGCCTGGTCCACAAAGCAAGTTCCAGGACAGCCAGAACTAAACAGTGAAACCCTGCCTCAAAAATAAATAAATAAATAGTCAACGTTAACAAGAGATATGCCAAAATTGTTTATGAATTTAATTATGCATCAAGTTGCAAAGATTTAGAGAGTTTGGCTATTGCTGTTTTTGAGATAGAATATTATTGTTTAGCTCAAAGTCAAAGTCATTACAATGCCCCTGTCTTAGCTTCTTGAGTGCTGGAATTACAGGTATATACTGCTATGCCAGGGGAGTCTTGGGTTTTAATGAGCAAGCTATGGCTTTATGAGGTTCTAGGATGACAGTGACCTCCACATGGCCAGAGGCCAGACCTACGGATAATACAAAACTAACAAATGTTAGTGACATTTTCAACACTGTGCAGCTGAATGCTGAGACAATAAGTGGGCACCGTCGCACCTAGCTTCTAAGAAGACTTCTCTACATATGAAGAAACTGGAGCTCAGGCAGACTAAGAATTTTACTTGCAATCATACAGATGATAAGTGATGGGGCCAGGCCAAGGAGTTCCCGTTATGTCTGAAATGCTATGCTGCGGTGGAGCCAGAAGTGGGACGCCAGGTTCCTGTCAGCATCATTTCTGCTAAAGATTCAGACCCAGCGTAGTGCTCATGTCCCCAGAAGGGCGTCTTTACCCTGAAAGGAGAGCAGCCACTCCAGGTTCTCTTGATAAAATAGCAAATGAGGAGAAATCAAGGGGCTGGGGAGCTTTCCTGGAAGCAAGCCTGTGTCATGGAAGTGAGACAGTAGATCTGGAGAACAGCCTGTGGCTTCCGTAGCCCCAGCCCCTCCTCCAGAGAGACTTCCAGGGAAGGTGCATCTGCCACCAATAGTAGGAGCTTGGCAGCTGGAGCCACAGTTGCCTCCAGGGAGCCAGCTGTCCTCCAAGAGATTGAAGTCAGGTTCTGACCAGTCCACTGTTATGGGGCAAGTGTCTGGTATCACTTTGCCACCCAAGGGGCAGAAATGGCACCTTCCTGCCTAACTTATGGCATCACCTCAAAGAAGTGAAGTAACAGGTGCAGAGACGTTTCCTAAGGTGTGGACTGCTCAGTCATGCAGTCATACAGTAGGGTGGTAGGACCTCCTGACTCTGACTTCTTTTTGGGCTTAAGGGCACGGGCAGCATTAGCTATCCATTCTCCATGATATAACCCCTCTTCACTCAGCTAAAGGGGACTTTACACATCTTAGGAAGGCTTTTTCCTACACAAGACATTCCCCACCCCAAGTCTAGACTCCTGAGAGTATTTTGACAGTGAATGAAAGCTAAAGAGCAGAGCCTTTTTAAGCCCCAAAAGACTTCCTGTCCTGCATCTCAGGCACAGTGTTCAGAAGTCCCTATATGGCCAAAACACACAGGTGAGGGGCGTGTGCAAAGAAGATATGACACACACAGTTCCGGGTGGACAAGGGAACTGGCCACAGCCCTCACAAGGCAATCTTCCAAGTCCTGCACAGTTATACACTCTCTCACCTTCTGATCTAACAGGTCAGCCTTTAGAAGGCACACCCATGCATCACAATACCTTCAGGAACACTCAGGGCTGAGTCTATCCTACACCAAAAATGCATATGTGCCACTCTAGATAGACACACAGGGAGGGCATCCATACCCAGGACATTAGGTTGTCATTAAAAAGAATAAGGTGGCCAGGAAGGGTGGCAGATTAAGAAATTTACTTGAGGGGCTGGAGAGATGGCTCAGCGGTTAAGAGCACTGACTGCTCTTCCAGAGGACCTGGGTTCAATTCCCAGCACCCACATGGCAGCTCACAACTGTCTGAAAATGCAGTTCCACGAGATCTGACACCTTCACACCAATGCACATAAAATAAAAGATAAATAAATCATTTAAAAAAAAAAAAGAAAGAAATTTACTTGAAACCAGATCTGGGAGGCTGAAGCAGTAAGATTCCAAGTTTAAGGTCAACCTGGATAACATAGAAAGAAAGACCCTGTTCCAAGCAAATCACCGAGCAAGATGTCTTTTGTGTGTTGAGTTGATCCAAAGCCCCCATTCGGGGGCGGGGGGACAAAAACAAAAACCGGAGCAGCCTGAAGTTAGGAGGAAGTGCACACGCCTCAATGCCGGCGTGTGCAGGAGAGCCTCACGTCCACAGCAGCCTGTGAGAGGGAGGGGCCTCCTCCAAGGCCTTCCCTTTCAACTTTCTGAATCTGAGTACTGGCTGCTCTTATAAAGGTCTCATTCCATTCCCAGCACTCACAGGACAGCTCACAGCCATCTGTAACTCCCATTCCAGGGGATTCAGTGCCCTCTTCTGGCCTCCATAGGCATCAGGCATGCACACGGTACACATACATACATTCAGGGGAAACACTCATACATATAAAATTTAGAAGGAAACATTCTGAATTTGAAATATGTATGGAAAAGTGAAAATACAGCCCCTACATATCTCTTAGGTCAGGGTGCAGCCTCCAGCCAAGAGACTGTGGAGTCAAAGGTCATGTGACTGAGTGGTGGCGGTTCCCGCACACAAAAGTGATGTGATATCACCTACCAGGGAGGGCTTGTCAGATTGAGTGAAGACACACTCAGTGACTGGCACTTATTAAGTGAGCCACACATAGAGGCGGGCGGCTTCCATTGTCAAGAAAGGATCTGTAAAACTCAGTTGTGACCCAGGTCAAGTATCAGCCTTGGAAACTGGTGAAAGCCAGGAAAGAGAACCACCCACAGGAAGGCACGGAGTCTGAGTCCTGTGTTTGTTTAACAAACAGAGTTCTGTGGGGCAAAGGGACACAGGTGTGTCCTTCCTTCTCTTCCACAGATGGGTGGTGGCTCATCCCGGACTGAGAACAGCAGGCTTCTCTAAGCACTCGTGCACACACACTGCCCACACACCACTCCCAGGAAGTATCTTCCTACAGCAGGAGCCCAGTCCACCAGTGGCAGGTCTGGAGGTGACCCATATCAGCAGGGCTATATCACAATGTTAATTGGCAGTGCTAATATCAGAGCCATATCACGATGCTGAGGCCTGCCTTACATGTCAGCAGTACATGATGCTGAGGCCTGCCTTACACCACAGGCCTTGAGCACTCATGACTCTTTAACAATGGGCAAACCTTGGGGACTGTACCCTGCTACACTTCCATACCCAACCCCTGGTAACACATCCGGGTCATCACCAGGACCACACCACTGATCCCAACAGGAAGACAGAGTCTCTACCCAACCCCTGGTAACACATCCGGGTCATCACCAGGACCACACCACTGATCCCAACAGGAAGACAGAGTATCTACCCAACCCCTGGTAACACATCCGGGTCATCACCAGGACCTCACCACTGGTCCTAGCAGGAGATAGAGTATGCAGCTGACAAAATTAGATTCTGAAAGATGGCTCAGCAGGTAAAAGTGCTTGTTTTGCAAGCCTAATGACCTGCGTTCCATCCCCAAAAGCACAGAGGAAGGAAGAATCTGAACCCTGGAAGTTATCCTCATGTGTCATGGCATGTACATCTGTCTGACTGTCTGTCTCCTTCTCTCTCTCACACACACACGTGTGTGTGTGCAAGTAACAAATCTTAAAACATGTTGAGCAAACTGTGTTAGAAAGAGGAAGTCTGGATTCCTTTAGGGTGGGACATCAGTGGATAAGGGCATTTTTCACGGAGCCTGACAACCTGAGTTCAATCCCTGGGGTCCGCATAGTGGAAGGAGATTACTGGCTCCTGCAAGTTGTCCTCTGACTTCCGTATGTGTGCCATGGTGTGCATGCACATGCACACTCAAAATAAATATATAGCTAAAGATTTATTATTACTTTATGTATGAGTGTTCGGTCTGCATATATGTGAGCTCACCACATGCATGCTGTGCCCACAGAGGCCAGGAACTGGTTACATTTGGAACTGGCTACAGACGGCTGTGAGCTGCTTTGTGATGCTCGGAACCAAACCCAGGTCCTCTGCAAAAGCAGCAAGTTCTTTTAGTCCACGAACCACCTCTCCAGTCTCACACTTTCTTTTCTTCCCGTCCTTTTTGTTTTAGTCTCTCTGTGTCCTGGAACTCTCTCTGTAGACCAGGCTGGCCACAAACTCACAGAGATCCACCTGCCTCTGCCTCCCGAATGCTGGGATTAAAGGTGTGTACCACCACTGCCCGGCTCATAAATTTTTCTTAAGGCCAGGTTCTGAGTAGGCATTCCTCCCCTGGGGCTAGCGAGTTACTTGAGCTTTTCAGGGGCTATTTCACCTAGTCCCCACTCCTGCTCCATAATGTTACACCAGTCAATGAGGCCCAGAGAGGGTAATAAACTTGCCTCAGGTCACCTTGGTGAGATTCAACCCAGCACTCACCCAGTTCTAGGCTGACACCCAACTACCAGTTGTTTCCCCTACTGATCATTTGAATTGCATGAAGACAGATCAGTCACCCAGAACTGCAGGTGTTGGTGACAGAGCTAGGAGGCCACTCCTTAGAGCTGGGGTATACAGAATCCAAATACAGCGCACTAGCAACGTTGGTGTTGCTGGAGAACTTGTCATTGATGGAGTCCTTTGCAGGCATGGCCACACGTACCCATAATCCTGGCAGTTGGGAGGTAAAGGCAGAAGGATAGGGGACCAGCTTTAGCTATATATCATCTTCAAGCCCAGCTTTGGCTAAATAAGACCCTGTCTTTAAAAACAGAAGAACAACAACAGAAAGAGGTAAAGATTCTCAGGCTCACCCCAGATTAGCAGGTCCAGGTTTTCTGGGTGTCTTAGTTAGTGTTACTATTGCAATGATGAAAACATGACCAAAAGCAAGTTGGAGAGGAAAGGGTTATTTAGCTTATACTTTTTATATCATAGTCAATCACTGAAGAAAGTCAGTGCAGGAACTGAAACAGGGCAGAAACCAGAGGCCATGGAGGGGTGACGCTTACTGGGTAGCCCTTAACTTGCTCAGCCTGATTTCTAAAGGAACCCAGGACCACCAACCCAAGGGTGGTCCCACTCATAATGGTCTGGGACCTCACCCACTGATCAAGAATTAAAAAAATGCCCTACAGGCTTGCCAACAGCCCGACATTATGGAGGCATTTTCTTTTCTTTTTTCTTTTTTTTATTATTTATTTGTTTGTTTGTTTTTCCTGAGACAGGGCTTTTCTGTGTATTCCTGGATGTCCTGGAACTCACTCTGTAGACCAGGCTGGCCTTGAACTCACAGAGATCTGACTGTCTCTGCCTCCTGAGTGCTGGGATTAAAGGTATGCGCCACTACAGCCCGGCTTAAAAATTAGCTATTTAACTTTTTTTTCTGCCAACTTTTTATTGAAAGGAGTAACTGGGGCTGGTATACAGTGGTAGAGAGCTTAAACAGCAAATACAAGGCCTTGGAAAATCTTGCACGTGGACTCTAAGCAAAAACTAAATTCTAGCAAATAACATCCAAGCTGAAGTATATAGGGGGAATGTCGACCGATTCCTGGAACTGCATTCAAAATGAAAGGGAAGAATGAGAGACCTTGATGGAAATACACTATGTACACGTTTGAAAATTTCACAATGAGGGACTGTAGATATTGCTCAGTGGTTAAAAGCATTGGCTGTTCTCCCAGAGGACCCAGGTTCAATTCCTAGCACCCACATGGCAGCTTAAAACTGTCTATAACTCCAGTTCCAGGGGATCTGACACCTTCACATAGACATATACGCAGGTAAATGAATGCACATAAAATAAAGTAAATCATTTAAAAATTGTAAAAAAAGAAAGTCATAATGAATTACATTTTATGTATAAGAAATATGGAATCATTTAAAACCTCTTTTGTTTTTGGGGTTTTTTTGTTTTTTTAAAAGATTTATTCATTTATTGTGTTATGTGGTAGATGAAATAGGGCTCCTAGAAGCTAGCCTGAAGGTAGAGATTATTCTAGATTTATGGTGTCTTAAACTGGATGTGACCATACTTGTGTTAAGCCAATTTAAGGATGTGCTGCAAAGCCATAGGAACCTCATACATTCGCTTTTAAGTTCTCCTCTTCTTTCCCTGGGGAAAGGACCACAAGCCCACTGTCCTGGAATAAAGGAGGATTCAACGGACTGAGAAAGCAATGGCCGAACTTCCTCTAGAAACTCTGGTCCTTAAGCTGATTTGCCTAACCAGCAGGGTGTCATCTCCAGGCAGGAAGGCCAACCCCCTTAGAGCTGTCTTACCCTGTGAGGAATCAGCTAATGACCAGAGCACAAACCCTGTCACATCTGTTTACATGGTTTACATTCTGGGACCAGAACTCCCACTATGAAAGGCCGAGAGGCTCTTAGCTGTGCCCACCACCTTTAACACACCTGCACCATGGCAGACAGGGAAAGGATTCTCTGTGGGCACCAGGCTGGCAGCAGATGAGGGTGGAGGAAGTTCAGGCCTTGAAAATAGCAGCAAGGCTGGCTGGGGCTGTACCTCTACTACAGGCTGAGCCACACAAGTTACACAGAGACCCCACAGGCTGCTTAAGACTTGAGGCTTTGCTAGGCGGTGGTGGCACACGCCTTTAATCCCAGCACTCGGGAGGCAGAGGCAGGCGGATCTTTGTGAGTTCGAGACCAGCCTGGTCTACAAGAGCTAGTTCCAGGACAGGCTCCAAAGCCACAGAGAAACCCTGTCTCGAAAAGAAAAAAAAAAAAAAAAAAAAAAAAAAAAAAGACTTGAGGCTTTCCCCTTCTAGAAGCACACTGAAGAGCAGGCAAACAAAGGCGTGGGCTAGCATCCTGACTTCAAGTATCCTGAGGACTTCTGGGCAACCAACCTTTGGGCACAGGCGGTATTGCAGAGTGAAAATACACCTGAAAAATTGCCTTCTTGCTGGGCATGGAGGTGTACACATTTAATCCCAGCACTTGGAGGCAGAGGCAGGTGGATCTCTGTGAGTTCGAGGCCAGCCTGGTCTACAGAGTGAGTTCCAGGACAGCCACAGTTACACAGAGAAACCCTGTCTCAAAAGAAGAAAAGAAAAAAAGAAAAGAAAAAAAAATTACCTTCATGCAAGGTCTAATTCAGAAGCGAAACCAAATTGGAAAAGCTATACACAGACACACCCAGCTCACACCCACACCAGTGTGGCCAGGCGTCCTGCCACAACCCCACAGCATTAAGCTCTTCTTTCCCCTCTTCTAAGTGGGAGGGCTCAGGGATAGAGCACTGGCTGTCAAGAAGCACACAGGGAACCCTTTGCAGAACTGCATTCCTCAGGCTGAAACCCACATTTGTGTCAAGGGTTCATTTGCATGGACCCTGGACACTGCATCCCAAGTTGCATCTGGCCAATGTACACAAAGGTGTGGCGCGTGGATACCTGCTGCTGTGCCATAGGCCAGAGCTCCACTCGGGAGGTGTGCTGTAAGGCTACAGAAACAGAAACACGAGCTCTGAGGCAGGTGCAAGTCATGCCCATCTCACTGACTTCGGACACCTGCTTTTCTCCTATGACCTTTAGTTTCTTCTTCTGCAGCACGGATCTCAACAGGATCCTCTGCAGGAAGAGGAAGCCCAACACTGCTGTGCGTTTGCCCTGTGAGCACCTCTGAACAGGCTCCAGTCGCCCATCCAAAGTAGCCTGGTGTTAGCCCCGCCGCAACTTCGCTGAGTGACCTTCACAGGGCACAAGGGGTGCCTTGTAGTGGTGGGGTGGACAACACAACTGTGACAGGAACCACGTGGGAAGGACCTAGCTCAATAAACATGTGTCAACCACAAATATTCTGGTATCCAGGAGACTCTGGAGGGTCAAATGCCCTCCTCTGCAAAGGAATGTCTCCTTCCTACTCATTTTTGGGTACCCTCAGGATGACTGAACAGAGTTACATGCAATACTAAACTGTTTAAGAAGAAAAGCCAGCTGAACAGGCAGCCCTAGCCACTGGTGAAGCTCAAGGGCTTCAATAGCCAAGAGCCAGGTTGTGGCTTCTCAACTCCAGTGTTCCAGTGACATTTCTCAGAAGCCAAAGATCTACTTTAGCTCAAATGGGAGCATGGGCCTGAGAGACAGACGAGTGAGCACCCAGTTTAAATAGATGGCCCATCTACACACGCAGTTACGGTAACAAGCTGCACAGACAAAACAGAGAGAGAGAGAACCCTGGCTGTGCTTCCGGGACACTATCTCTCACTAGCCCACGCTGCCTCATTCCAACCATTTCAACACGGCTCTGTGACATGCAAATGCCTACTCTTTCGTACTGTTGGGCAATAAGAGTAAAAATATACTGGCGGTGGTGGTGGCGCACACCTTTAATCCCAGCACTTGGGAAGCACGGGCAGGTGGATCTCGGTGAGTTCAAGGCCAGTCTGGTCTACAGAGTGAGTTTCAGGATAGCCAGGGCTGTTACACAGATAAACCTTGTCTTGAAAAGCAAAAACAAACAAACAAAAAAAGAAAGAAAGAGAAAAAGAAAGAAAGAAAAAGGAAAAAAAGAAAAGAGTGAAAATAAGATTGCAGTTCCATGGACACCATTGCCAGTTCTAGTGCAAACCGGAACTCAAGGCTACAGCACAAGCAGGGTTGGGAAGGCCTCACACCCATGCAGAATCAGCTGGAACAGGGAAGCTGCAGTTGCTGTCTTAGGGGCTCCATATAATCATCCATCACTGAAGGACATCAGGGCAGGAAGTTAAGGCAGAACCCAGCGGCAGGTTCTGATCCGAGGCCATGGAGGAGTGCTGCTTACTGGCTTACTCCCCAAGGCTTACCCAACCTGCTTTCTTATAGAAGCCAGGACCACCTGCCAACGGTTGGCACCACCCACAATGTGCTGAGCCCTTCCACATCAATCACTCATTAAGAAGATGCCCCATAGGATTTCTCAGCTGAAGCGCCCTCTTTCCAGATGTCTCTACCTTGTGTCAAGTTGACAGAGAACTAACCAGAACAGTTACACAGTGAGGTCATGGAGGCTGGGATATGTGAGAGTCTCTCTGTCTCTCTGTCTCTCTCTCTCACACACACACATACACCTGAAAATAGAAAATTGTATGTACACAGGCATGAAAAAAGAGCAGGGACGATAGAAGATTGGATAAAAAAAAAGTGGTACACTTACACAATGGAGTACTACACAGCAGAAAAAATAACGACAGCTTGAATTTTGCAGGAAAATGGATGGAACTAGAAAGCATTATTTTGAGTGAGGTAACCCAGACACAGAAAGACAATTATCACATGTACTCACTCATAGGTGGTTTTTAAACATAAAGCAAAGAAAGCCAGTCTACAAACCACAATCCCAGAGAACTTAGACAACAATGCGGACACTAAGAGAGACTTAGATAATCTATGTGGGAAATAGAAAGTATAAAAAGACAAGATCTCCTGAATAAATTGGGAGCATAGGGACCTTGGGGGAGGGTTGAAGGAGGGAGGGGAGTGGCAGGGAGGGGAGCAGAGAAAAATGTAGAGCTCAATAAATATCATGGGGAAAAAAAGAGAAAATGTTAATACCAATGGGAATAAAGCAGGAAATTTCACTAAAAAAACCACTAAAAAAAAAAAAAAAAAGAAAAGAAAAAAGAGCAGGGAGGTAAAGGGAGAAGAGACGGCGTAACCATTCACTTCCACTTCAGAGGAGGGTGAAGGATCCTGACCCAGCCCCAGGTCCAGCCACTACCTGTCTACATGGGTTTCCTGCAGGAAGAGATGACTAACCAGCACATTCAGGCTGGTGGGCCTGGAAGCTACAGACTCCACCAGGCTGATGGCCAAACCCTACTTAGGAAGTGGTCATGCTCCTGAATAAATGACCCTGGAGCTTGAGACAGACAAAGGTCACTAAGTACACTGTGGGTCCCTGATCACTAACCAAACTCCATTTAAGGAACTGGCTTTGTCCCAGAAAACACTCTGACTGGGCGGTGGTGGCGCACGCCTTTAATCCCAGCACTCTGGAGACGGAGGCAGGCAGATCTCTGAGTTTGAGGCCAGACTGAGTTCCAGGACAGCCAGGGCTACACAAAGAAACCCTGTTTCAAAAAACAATAAACAAACGAATAAATAAACACTCTGTCCTAAACACAACTTTAATCCCAGCACTTAAGAAGCAGAGGTAAGTGGATCTCTGTTAGTTGAGTTCAAGGTCAGCCTGGTTTACAAAGCAAGTTCTGGGACAGCCAAGGCTACACAGAGAAATTCTGCCTCAAAACATTCAAAAAGAAAAAAGAAAGTCACTCTTCCCTCAACATACAGTTTAAGTCACTCTACATGTTACTACATGTAACTCTACTTGCTCACCCTCCACTTCCCACCAAATGGCTCAGTCAGTGGTTAAAAGCATCTACTGTTCTTCCAGAGTGTAATTCCCAACACCCATGTCAGATAGCTCACAACCTCCTGTAACTCTGGCTCCAGAGGGCATCCAAAAACTGTGGATTCTGCAGACACCTCCTGAACTCAGGTATGTGTACACACACACACACACACATACACAAAATTAAAAATGATAAAAATAGGCTGGGAGGTGGTGGCAGAGGCAGAGAGGCAGGCAGGATCTCGGGAGGCAGAGGCAGGAGGATCTCTGTGAGTTCAAGGTCAGCCTGGTCTACAAGAGCTAGCTCCAGGACAGGCTCCAAAGCTACAGAGAAACCCTGTCTTGAAAAACCAAAAAAAAAAAAAATTATATAAATAAATATTAATTTAAACAAGTCAGGTATAGTGGCAATTTTAGCACTTGAGTGGCTGGGGCTGGAGGGTCTTGAGTTCCAGGAACCTGTCTCAGGTATGCACACACACACACACACACACACACACACACACACACACACACACACTTCTAGGGTGACTAGAAAAAAGTCTTCCATGAAGAACTGTATTTGGATCTGCAGCACCCATGTAAAAGCTGAGTTTAGCAGAAGGGGCCTATGGCCCCAGTGTTGGGGACATATACCAGGTAGCAGCCAGTCTAGCCAAAATGGTGAGCTCCAGGTTTAGTGAGAGTCTCAAAAAAATCTGGTGGAGAATAAGATCTGCATGGCTTAGAGAATGACCTAACTGGGTGACAACATCCAATTCGGCAGATTACGAAACTCTACAAGCATCAAAATAAACTTAAATGCTGACAAGAAAGTATGAGCATTTTTCTGATAGCTACCTCAGGAATAAACTACACAAGATCCTTTAGGGAATTCACTAGACTCTCAAGTCCTCCAGAAAAATGCTGGGCTGGCTACTTCCGGAGGGGTGGCAAAGTTTCAGCTGATTTATGAAGTTCAGAGATTGTTCTGGTAAATACAGTTGGTTTTTTTTTCTTTTGTTTTTTTCAAGTCAGGATTTCTCTGTATAGCTCTGACTGTCCTGGAACTCATTCTGTAGACCAGGTAACCTTGAACTCATAGAGTTGGAGGCCAGCCTGGTCTACAGGGTGAGGTCCAGGACTGGCTCCACAGCTACTGAGAAACCCTGTCTCGAAAGACCAAAAAACAAACAAACAAAAAAGAACCAAGGAACCAACAAGGCACTATAGTTCCAGCATCACCTGGCTTAGTGGGAGGATCACTTGACCTCAAGAGTTCAATATCAGCCTGAACAGCAAGATCCCATCCAAAAAAAGCAAGTCATAAGTCTCATTGACCTTCATGAGGTTTGTTTACCAACACATCCAAAGGTGTGCTTTATAGAAAGTGAAATTGGACCCCTTGGTGCCACACACAGGTTCCTCTCCCCAACGGTCAACATGGAGTGCATTCTCTGAACTTTGTCCCAGCAGGAGGCTGGAAACAATAAGGCAATAAGGACACAGCTTGGGGTGGGGGTGGAAAACAGGTTACGACTGTTCTTTTTGAGGGACCCAACAGGAGCTCAGCTTGGATGGTTCACAGTGCAGCCCCCAACTATGACAGTAAGCCACTTACAACCCTAAGCCTCAACTTCCTTGTCTTTAACATCAGAGGGCCTGATGGAGCAGGCTCCCTGCAATCCTGTCTTGTTCTGCAGTGCTGGGAGCCAGGTCCTGAGCTATATTCTCTACGGTAAGGAATGGAGTAGGTCCAGGAACAGTCTTGTAAGGAGGCTAGAGCCCCAGAAGTAAAGCTCCATGAATATGCAGGCTGCAGGGTCCCCGCCCCCCCAGGTCAAAGCAGTTGGTGGTGGGTGCACCTGTCCCTTCAGGCCAGTCTAGGGAAGATGAAGCAATACAGGGATTCTGAGCAAGAGCACCAATTTAGGCAAATTATGCCGCTCTCAGAGCGAATGTGGCCAAGGTTAAATCAGCCTACCTGGGTGCTGGGCTTATTATCTCCCTGTGAAATACATCAGTGCTTTTTTGTGCAAAATTTAACAACTCGAAACTGTCAGGCAGGGGTGTGGGAAGGAAGGAGCTGGGTGCAGGCTGAGAAGGCCTGAGAAAGTCGTGATGGCTCCTGTGTGTGCACAATGGGCCCTCCCTGTTACAGAAGCAGCTCTTGTCCATGGCTTCTCTTTGGCTTTGCTTGTCATTCCTAGGCCCCCGCAGATGCCTGCTTGGGGGAATTTCTGCAAGCCCACAGCTCCCAGTGTTGGAGAGAGGCCAGCCTTCATTCAGCAAACACAGAGCCTGCCTTTGTGCTCCCAACGGGGTATCAACTTTTAGGGTAATATCACTGTATGCTGTATACTAGAACTACAATTCTCAGGGGGGTGGAAATAAAGAACGGTAAACAGCCGCTTGAACTCACCACTCTGAGTAGACTTCAAGAATCTCTCAAAAGCTTAACTGTTGGTTCTGATGTTAAAGGGTTTTTTTGTTTGTTTGTTTTTTGGTTTTTTGTTTTTGTTTTTGGTTTTTTGAGACAGGGTTTCTCTGTGGCTTTGGAGCCTGTTCTGGAACTAGCTCTTGTAGATTAGGCTGGCCTCGAACTCAAGGTTTTTTTTTTTAATCACAAATTATACACTTTTCTTGCACTTACAATTAAATTCAGGAAATTAGTATCAGCTCAGTACAGACTCAGAGCAAAGCACACCCTACACACACACACACACACACACACACACACACAGAAAGCAACCCACACCTCTATGTAACCTTAAGGTCTGCAGTGTCACCAGGAGAGTGCCAGCTTCATGGGAGCAGCAAGGATTCACCCTCAGGCCCTGCTAGAGCAAAGCTGGAGGGCTACAGACGCCCCCAAACCCAGCTTGAAGAGAAAAGGCTAGAGAGAGGCTTCGAAATGCCGCGCTCCAAGACTTAAAGGTAAAAGATACTCGGGCTTCTAGCCAAAGCCCCTCTCCCTTGGGGAAAGCGTCCCCTGGCGCGAGCAGCCAACCGGCCTCTGGCCGGCACTTTAGGAGCGATAGGCTGCTGGTAAGGTTATCCTAGACGGTGTTTGTGTTGTGTGACGGTGGGGCAATCCTAGGTCGAAGAGGAGACAAGGAGTCCCAGATTCAGAGGGCAGGGTGGGGCCTTCTGGGTCCCACAGAGCGCTATCTTTACGCTGATGAGAGAAAAGGTCGAGGCCCCGGCACCTGGCACCGGGCGCCCTCAGCGGCCCGCCCGCCCTCCCGCCGCGCCGGCCACACCCCCACCCACCCCACTGCGCCTTACCGGGCTCCAGCCGCGCGCAAACCGAGCCGTCCCTGCGCAGGAGGATGTCGGCCGTGTCCCGGATGCGCCGCACGCCCCCCGGCTCGCCCCGCAGCCCGCGGCAGCCCTGGAAACACACGGCCCAGGCCTGCTCCTCGTTGATGGGCTGCTCGTACACCTTCAGCACTTCCTCCAGGGACAGCTCCCAGGGCTCGGGCCGCGCCGCGCCCCCCGCGCGTTCCGGTGCTGCTGCGCCGCCGCCGCCCGCCCGGGCCATGGCCGCCCATCATCGCCGCCCGCGCGCGCGGCGGGTCTCCATAACAGCGGGGCGACGCACCGCCGAGCCAGGGGGCGGGTCCCGCGCCGCCCGTGTGCTTTGTCATTCCGGCCCCGCCCCTCGCGAGCAGATGCAGGTGAGGGCGGGGGCTGCCGGAGAGGGAGGGCGTAGACGGGCCGAGAGGCGGGGCCGGACAGGGTGAGAAGGGAGGACTGCGTTAGGGAGGGGCGAGCCAGGAGGAGGGCTGGGGGCCAGCTGGAGGGGAGGGTGCACAAGGGCAGAGGACTAAGGCTGTTCGTTAGAATTTGGGGGTGGGGGGAAGACATTGAGCTTGACCGGGAACACACACATAGACACACACACACATGCACACGCGGCACACGTACACTCGCTCCCTCCCTTGACTATGGCTCTTTAAAGCAGACAGTGCCTGTGGTGGTCTTTCTGGAAGGCCTGGATGCCAAAGTGACCTTAGAAGGTTGCTATAGTGTGATCGACATGAGGATGACACAGGCTTTCCGGTCTTCACAAATGGTCCTTTCTCTGCTCGAAAGGACCAGCTTTAACCTCTTTAGTGTCTTTAGTGGCAAACAATGCGACTGTGATAACACACCACCTCATTTCCAGAGTGTACTGCCCTTAGTCTAGGCCAGTTGTTACAGGACACAGAAGTGGCATCAAGCTGAGGACAGCGCACAGCTTTGTTGAAAGAAATCTCAGCCATATTTATGACTGTTCAGAGCCACAAAGCAAAAAGATGCAACTGAAAAATAAATGATAATAAGACAAATGGTCTCAGGTCTAGTCACTGGCTAGAATCACCTAGGAAGCTAGGGGTTCCTTGAGGTTCAGGACAGCCAAAGATGGATAGTTTCAGCTCATTTGAGAGAGACTTGGTGTAGGGGATAGCTGATTGTCTCTTCTAGAGTCTTAATTGTCAATTGGAAAGAAACTTGATACAAATGAATTTGGCCTAAAATTGTTTATAATCAATAGCTGGGAAAATCTCAAATCCTTCTCCCAATTCTCAAGCTAGTAAGACACAACCAATTTACCAGGACTAAAGGACACTGAAGAAGAGGAAATGAAAGAGAAAGTTTTGTTCAGAATACATTGTGCAGACAATCTGGAACCCTGGCTCCTCTTCCCTAATCATCAGAGACTTCAGGGGCTAACTCAGGAGGAAACAGTAGGAACCTCCCACAGAGGGTCTTGAAGGTCTTGTTTATGTTAGGAGCAAGAGTGTGCATGGCAGTAGTTTAAGGAAAACTCCTGACTCACACAATGCCAAGTGCGGTGACAGGGCCCACTGATGAGGCCAGGCTGTTTTTTTATTGGCCAACTCATGGAATGGTTTCTGCTGTTAGAACTGGTGGGAATATGACCTTCTAGGAAAGCCTCAGCCCCAGCTCATCGGAACCTGGAATCATGACTCAGTCAAGCAGTGAACCACCTAAATGCTTTGTTTTCCCAGGAGTGATGGATCATGGCTGGGGATATCACAGTGGGGAGTCTCTCAGACTAACAGGGGAAAGTAAGAGTCCCAGTGGATGGGGGAATCCCTGATCCAGAGGGTAGCAAGAGATTAGGCAGAAGGCAGGCACTGTGCGGGGTAGGGAGTTGACTGTCTACTGGGCTCCCTCAGTGGTACTGCCCTGCCCTACTTTAAAGTACCCATTGTCACAGTCAGCGAGCTGAATGGATAGAGTTGTGGGATATTTGGGCAGAGGATGGAAATTACCTATGGGGAAGCTATTTAGGATGTAGCAAAAATACTATCTGTTATCAACTATAGAGCTCATATGTGAAAGATTCGAACCGCAGATATTCACACAAACCAGTGATAGGTGATTGGATCACGAAGCCTCTGACAAAATCGGTAGATAATCTACAGAAAGATTCCTAATTTTCTTATGTTATTGTGTGTGTATGATATGAGTGTGGGTGCTTGGGTACCATAACGTATGTGGAGATCAGAGGGCAACTTTAGGAGGTTGATGACGGAAGACACAAAATAATCCCACACTAGTTCAGACTTAGGTATAATAAAGGGTTATTTATCTAGGGGAGACTCACAGGTCACTGTCCTAGATCACATCCTCTGCATGAATGGGGAACAGGAACAGAGTCTGGCAGCCTTGAAGTGAGAGCTGGAAGCAAGAGAGCAAGCGCAGGCTTGCTATTGGCTGAAGGAGAGGAAGGAGCAGCCACAGCAGGAGGTGATTCTCTTTTTCCACTGTGGCTTCCAAGATGGAAGTCAAATAATCAGGGTGGGTAATAAGGCTTTCACCCAGTTCACCATCTTAACAGTCCTAGAAGCACAATTTAAATCGCATCAGGGAAGTGGTGGAAATGTTTGGTGGTGGACCCCAGTTAGAGAAAGCAGGCCACCAGAAGCAAGTTCTTGAGGACTATGGCGTGTTCTAGGACTCTTCTTTGTTCATCTCTTTCCAGTTCACCATGAGGTAAGCCGCTTTGCTTTACCGTAATGCTCTGCTTCACCACACAAGATTCAGAAGCAACAAAACCAAGTGACCATTGACCGAAACCTCTGAAACTAAGCCAAAATAGTTCTCCTTCCCTTAAGTTTTTGTTTGTTTGTTTGTTTGTTTGCTTGCTTGCTTGTTTTTAGACAGGGTTTCTCTGTGAAACAGCCCTGGCTATCCTGGAACTCACTCTGCAGACCAGGCCGGTCTTGAACTCAGAGATCCACCTGCTTCTGCCTCCTGAGTGCTGGGATTAAAGGCATGCGCCACCACCACCTGGCCCTTAAATTGGTTTTTAAGGAATCATGTCACAATATGTGGCCTATCTACCCTCGTTCTATTAAAGCTTTGAATTTTCCTTGTTGGCTGCAAGTGTTCAGGTTCTCATATAATAAGTGTGGGCCCCTAGCAGCTGCTGGCCTTTTCACCTGAATTAGTGTTAGGAGAATCCCTAAGTATCTCCAAGACATCGCTCAGTAATATTTAAAACAGTGGATTACACACGCGTGCGCACACACACATACACACACACACACACACACACATCTTTTTATGATCCTGAGGATTGAAGCTAGGAGCCTTGTGTATACTAGGTAAACACTCCAAAACTGAACCAAGCCGTGGCCCTATTACTAATAAATGTACAAGGTAGGTTCTGCTTTCTATCTCTTCTTATCTAAAGACTAAGTCCTCCTAGCCATGGCCAACATGAAGAAGCGGAAGCGTTAGTCATTTCTGTACTCACTCGGAGAGAGCATTGCTTTCTTTCCTCCAAGGCCATTTACTTATCTATCCCCCAAAGTGCCAGAGGAACCCAGAAATGGACCTCTGGTGAGACAAGAGACCCAAACCTCTTGATGGTTGCCATAGCAGCAATAAGGATTTCTGCCTTGTAGCCCGGGAGCCCTGAGTGACTTAAACCCAGCCATCAGAATTAAAGAGTGGATCAACTCAAAGACTGATTTTTTTTCTGTTTTTTTTTCTTTTTTTTTACTAAAGTGGTTCAGATGATCAAAGACTGATTAAACTGACCCCTGGCCCTGCAACCAGATGAACTGGGTTCTGACCTGAGTGCTGCTCTTGGTACAGTGATGAACTCTACCAGTTTGTGTCTGAAGTCAGTCAAGACAACTTTTCCACTATTTCCCACAGTTAAAAGTGGCCTTGACCCCTGTTCCCCATCAACACCTGAAGCATGTGGGAGAAGCCCTGAGGTCATAGTAGCTGGAGAACTGTCCTTGCCATCCACCAGCTGCAACTTTCAGGAAGTTGCACCTCGCTAGGCAGCGCAACAGAGCCAATCCGGTTGGTGGAGGTGTGGGTGAGCCAGCCCTGAAATAGTGAGCATGGGAGAGCTGTCCCCGTTACTCAGTTGTTCGTGGTAGCATGGGTGTGAGAGAGATGCCCATCCGCGTCTGAGGCATGGGAGAGCTGGCCCCGGGGGTCATAAGAGCGAAAGAGCTGCCCCTGGTCCACACCAGCTGCAGCATCCAGGAGAGAGGAGAGCAGCCCTTACAACTCCAACACAATAGATCTGGCCCTGAAAGTGTAGGTGTGGGAGAACCAACCCTGAGGATGCGAAATCAGGAGAAATGGCTTGTCGCAGCAAGGGGTGAACTAGCCAGGTCAATGCTTGGAGAGCTCACTCTGGTGGTGAAGAGGGCTGGTGGACTGACCAACCCTGCAACTACCCAGGCCCAGAACCAGGGCTCTGTGTTGGCCCATCCCAACATCCACCCCCCATCTGTGATTTCCTAAGGCATGGGGAAGGGGAGTTTGGTTCTGAAGACCCAGGGTTGCAGGGTCTTAACAACACAGACAGCAATGGGATGTCTAGGGAGAGTCCCAGTGAGGGCTCGGTGTTGATGGTGTAGCAGAGACCAAGGGCCTCGACCAATGATTCTCCAGCATGAGCACCTGCATGTAAAAATGTGTGGATAAAGGGGTTTACTATGTGACTCACTGTGTCACACTGCAGCTTCTATGACGAGATTCTCCCGTTCTTCCTCCCCTCTCTTTCTTCTCTAAATTTTGTTTTGTTTTATCTCTGGGGAGTGGATGGAGATGGGTGAGATTGGGAGACATGATGTGAAAAAAAGAATAAAAAGAAAGCTTTTAAAAGGTGGCATTAGCCAGGCGGTGGTGACACACAGCTTTAATCCCAGCACTTGGGAGGCAGAGAGAGGCAGGCTGATCTCTGTGAGTTCAAGGCCAGCCTGGTCTACAAGTGCTAGTTCCAGGACAGACTCCAAAGCTATAGAGAAACAAACAAACAAACAAGTGGCATTGGTGCTGGAGAGATGGCTCAATGGCTAAACTCTCACAGTTGTTATAGATGCAGATGAAGAAACTCAATGTACATAAAAACAAATAAATCTTTAAAAGTGGTACTTGAGTTGGGTGGTGATGATGTACACCTTTAATCCCAGCACTCAGGAGGCAGAGGCAGGTAGATCTCCATGAGTTCAAGGCCAGCCTAGTCAACAAAGTGAGTTTCAGACAGTAAGGACTACACAGAGAAACCCTGTCTCAAAACCAAACAAACCAAACAAACAAAAAATGAAGAGGATGGGTAGGCGAGGACTTTGGGTACTTGGTAGGAACTGGGCTATATATGCTTTTGGCCATACTCTATGTTGGTTCTTTGAAAATCCTAATGGGAATTTTCTGAAGGAGCTGTAAATTCTTCCTCTGTAGTAGCAACACATGGGAATGACTGTGGGCTGATGATTATGCAGTTACAGATGGAAAAGCTCTAGAAGTTAATCTGTGAACATCTTTAAAAACACAGATGCTAGAAAAGTCCCAGTTTCAGGTTTCTGTAGAGCAGATGGGTAAGGGAGGGCTGGATCCTCAGGTATTCTGTGACTGCAATTTGAAGGCCATTTCATGGTATGAGTTGCAGGGTGCAAGACTTTAGAGCCTCTAATGACTTGGCAGAACAGATGAAGTTCCTGGCACCAAGGCCGGAGAGAATCGGGCACATAGCCAATGTCAGAGCAAAGGTCTCATCCATTCACCTAGACACAGGCAGGACCGATCCACCTGCCAAAAGTAGAATGCTGGGGCCCTTGCCATCCAAACCCAAGTCCTTTTCAGATTCAGGTCGGCTTCTCCCCAGAGACTCCACGTATACTGTTTGCAGCGAGCAACCAGGCTTTGTGTTACAGGATTCGGAGGCCCCTGAATGTGCTCTTTGTCACATTCTATGCAGCCAGGTAGAGCCCGAGTTCAAGGGTCCAAGAGGAAAAGCTGAAACGTGAGAGTCTGGTTTTGTGTTTCGGGTTATTTTTAGGATAGTGATAAAGGTTATGAATCTCTAGGGGTAACAGATAGAGCCAGGCTGTGCTTGGCCAATGAAAGAACCCAGAACAGCTCCCAGGGAGGGACTCTGGGAATCGGTGTCACGAGGTTTCTGGGCTAGTGATTGGAGACACAGAGGCTGAAGCTGGGAAGTGGGAAAGGACCCTGAGAATCGGACCACACATTGCCGCAAGGCACAAGGAGGTTCTGGAGTGAAGCTGAAATTAAAAGAGGGACCCTAACATCCAAACTGCAGAGAGAATAGCAGTCAGGATCCTTTCAGATGCATGATGCTTCGAAACATACAAGCTTATGGGGTAGGTAGATGGTTAAGGGCACTGGCTGCTCTTCCAGAGGATCCAGGTTCAACTCCCAGCACCGGCATGGCAACTATAGCTGTCTGTAACTCCAGTTCCATGGAATCCAGTACCCTCATACAGACATACATGAAATAAATGGTTAACACATGCACACACACATAGAGTCAGTGGGGCTGGAGATGTGAGAAGGGAACCTACTCTCGAAACTAAGAGGTAAGAGCGTTTGCGTGTTTGATGCCCATTGAGAACAGCTGAAGTCGTCTACCAACTCTGAAACTGTTTCAGAAAATCCAGAGACCAACATGAATGGAATGCTTTCCCCAGTGGGTCACTAGTTGTTGCTGCACCTGCTCCTCCCAGCTGACATCCAGTCTTGGACGATGTGATGAGCATCCACGACTTCCCCAGGGGCCTGGGCTCTGACTGAAGAAAATGGTTGCGATACATACGGTTCCAGTTGAGTTTGATCCAGTTTGATCTTCAAAGATTCAAAAATGGCATATACTGGAAACTCTTACACCCGACGCCGGTCCCAGCCACTCGTATTCTCAGAGACAACTACAGTGGCAACGGTGTGCTAGCTAGTTCCACAGCAGCTTGACGCAGGTGTTAGTCATCTAAGAGAAGGGAACCTCAATTGAGAAAATGCCTCCAGAAGTTCAGGCTGTGGGCAAACAAGCCTGTAGGACGTTTTCTTAGTTAGTGATCAGTGTCAGCCCATGGTAGGTAGGGCCACCCCTGGGCTAGTGGTCTGGGGTCTATAAGAAAGCAGGCTGAGCAAGCCATGGAGAGCAAGCCATGGAGAGCAAGCCAGTAAACAGCACTTCGCCAGAGCCTCAGCATCAGCTCTGCCTTCAGATTCCTGCCCTGTTTGAGTTCCTGCCCTGACTTCCTTCAATGATGGATTACAATATGGAAGTCAAATAAACCCTTTCTCCCCCAATTTGTTTTTGGTCATGATGTTGTTTTTTTTTATTTATTTATTTATTTATTTATTTATTTATTTATTTATTTATTTATTTATTTATTTTTCCATGATATTTATTGAGCTCTACATTTTTCTCTGCTCCCCTCCCTGCCTCTCCTCTCCCTCCTCCAACCCTCCCCCAAGGTCCCTATGCTCCCAATTTACTCAGGAGATCTTGTCTTTTTATACTTTCTACTTCCCATGTATATTAGGTCTACTTAAGTCTCTCTTAGTGTCCGCATTGTTGTCTAAGTTCTCTGGGATTGTGGTTTGTAGGCTGGTTTTCTTTGCTTTATGTTTAAAAACCACCTATGAGTGAGTACATGTGATAATTGTCTTTCTGTGTCTGGGTTACTTCACTCAAAATAATGCTTTCTAGTTCCATCCATTTTCCTGCAAAATTCAAGGTGTCATTTTTTTTCTGCTGTGTAGTACTCCATTGTATAAATGTACCACATTTTCCTTATCCATTCTTTGGTCAAGGGACATTTAGGTTCTTTCCAGGTTCTGGCTATGACAAACAAAGCTGCTGTGAACATAGTTGAGCACATGTCCTTGTGGCACAATTGAACATCCTTTGGATATATACCCAAAAGTGGTATTACAGGGTCTTGAGGAAGGTTGTTTCCTAATGTTCTGAGAAATCGCCACACTGACATCCAAAGGTTGTACCAACTTGCATTCCCACCAGCAATGCAGAAGTGTTCCCTTTTCCCCACAACCCCTCCAGCATAAGTTGTCATCAGTGATCTTGGCCATTTTTTTTGTTTGTTTTTTTTTTGAGACAGGGTTTCTCTGTAGCTTTGGAGCCTGTCCTGGATCTAGCTCTTGTAGACTAGGCTGGTCTCGAACTCACAGAGATCCGCCTGCCTCTGCCTCCCGAGTGCTGGGATTAAAGGCGTGCACCACCACCGCCCTGCAATCTTGGCCATTCTTACAGGTGTAATATGGAATCTCAGAGATGCTTTGATTTGCATTTCTCTGATGACAAAGGATGTTGAACATTTCCTTAAGTGTCTTTTAGCCATTTTAGAGTCCTCTGTTGAGAGTTCTCTGTTTAGGTCTGTACTCCATTTTTTAAATTGGGTTATGTGACCTTTTGGTGTCCAATTTCCTGAGTTCTTTGTATATTTTGGAGATCAGACCTCTGTCTGATGTGGGGTTAGTGAAGATCTTTTCCCATTCTGTAGGCCGTCGTTTTGTCTTGTTGACCATGTCCTTTGCTTTACAGAAGCTTTTCAGTTTCAGGAGGTACCATTTATTGTTTCTGTCAGTGTCTGTGCTGCTGGGGTTATATTTAAGAAGTGGTTCCTTGTGCCAATGTGTTCAAGTGTACTTCCCACTTTCTCTTCTTTTTTTTTTTTTAAGATTTACTTATTTATTACGTATACAACATTCTGCCTCCATGTATGCTCACACGCCAGAAGAGGGCATCAGATCTCATTACAGATGGTTGTGAGCCACCATGTGGTTGCTGGGAATTGAACTCATGACCTCTGGAAGAGCAGCCAGTGCTCTTAACCACTGAGCCATCTCTCCACCCCCCCCCCACTTTCTCTTCTATAAGGTTCAGTGTGACTGGCTTTATATTGAGGTCTTTGATCCATTTGGATTTGAGTTTTGTACATGGTGATAGATATGGGTGTATTTTCATTTTTCTACATGCTGATATCCAGTTATGCCAGCACCACTTGTTGAATATGCTTTCTTTTTTTCCATTTGATATTTTTTGCTTCTTTATCAAATATCAGGTGTTTAAAGATGTGCGGATTGATATCTGGGTCTTCTATTCGGTTCCATTGGTCCTCCTATCTGTTCTTATGCCAGTACCAGGCTGTTTTCAGTACTGTAGCTCTGTAATATAGTTTAAAGTCAGGGATTGTGATGCCTCCAGATGGTCATGATGTTATATCATAGCAATAGTAACCCAAATAAGTTAAATGGGCTTTATGATTTGAATAAAAATGGTCTCCACAGGCCCATGGAGGTTGCAATATTAGGAGGTGTGGCTTTGTTGGAGTAGGTGTGTCCCTCAGGAATGGACTTTGAGGTCTCAGAAGCTGAAGCCTGGCAAGTGTGTCACTCTCTTTTCCTGCTGCCTGCAGATCCAGATGTAGAACTCTCAGCTACCCCCCCCACCATGTCTGCCTGCCACAATGATAATGAACTAAAATTCTAAACTGTAATCAAATGCTTAAATCAAAAGGCTTAATCAAATGTTTTCCTATAGCAGGGCGATGGTGGTGCACGCCTTTAATCCCAGCATTCGGGAGGCAGAGGCAGACGGATCTCTGTTAGTTCAAGACCAGCCTGGCCTACAAGAGCTAGTTCCAGGACAGGCTCCAAAGCTAGAGAGAAACCCTGTCTGGAAAAATCAAAACCAAACCAAACCAAAACAAGAGTTACTGTAGTTATGGTATCTCTTCACAGCAATACAAAGAAACCTCGTCCTGAAAAACAAAACAAAACCAAAAAAAAAAAAAGAAAGAAAGAAAGAAAAGGAAAAAAAAAGGAAAAACCCTTAACTGAGACATTTTCCTTCGCAAAGTCATTGACCCATGACTAATAGGCACATCTCCTATTTGTATAGAGAGGCATATCACATGCCTGGCTCTGTGTGTGATTTTTACCACGGTCATGAGACAACAGCTTGTACCTCTGTGCACAGTGCTTCAGTGCTTCTACACTGTACAGAACCACAGATCTCCTGAGTATTCCAGTCTGCTTTCCAGTTCTCAGTGAGGGACATGGGGGGGGGTGTGCGATCGTAATCCATAGTCCATACTGTTTGCCTAATCACTGCCCCGCCTGACCGCTTTTCACACGGCAAGAGTTTAGATGATTCTTGTCCATTTTTACACATGCAGTGTTCATCTCAAGAAAAGGACTCCCTACGGGCTGGAGAGATGGCTCAGCAGTCAAGATCACGTGTTCTTTCAGAGGACTTGGGTTCGGTTTCCAACACCCACATGGTAGTCCACAACCACCCATAACTCTAGTTCCAGGGGCCCAAGTGTGCTCTCCTGTCCTCCAGGGCACACACACATGCAGGGAAAACACTCACGCACATAAAATAAAAAAAATAATTTTTAAAAAATTAAAAAGAATCGTTTCCCTGGATGGAAAAGCATATAAATGTATAATTTTCTTGCATGCCTAGGAATTAAGCTCAGTCCCATCCAGCCAGTATTCTACATTTGATCTACTCCTGATTTCAGTATAGGAACTTAAAACAATCAAACTGCCCTCCAAAGAGGCTGTCTCCACTTAGGCACACATCCATAATGTTTGAAGGTATCTGTTTTCCTTAGCTTTCTTGACAGAGAAGAGGATCAGACTTTTGAATCTGCCAGATGTAGGAGCTCACACTTGTCTCGGCACTCAGTGGGCGGCAGCGAGGGGACAGCCCACAGCAGCAAGGGGACAGCCTACAGCAGCAAGGGGACAGCCCACAGCAGCGAGGGGACAGCCCTTATACTGACATGAGCTCCGTAGTGAGACCTTGTCTCAAAAGCAAAATGGGTTGGGAGTAGTGGTGTACACCTATAATCCCAGCACTTGAAGGCAGAGGCACTTGTGTCTCTGAGACTTCAAGGAGAATTCAAGGCCAGCCTGTTCTACATAAAAGAGTTCCAGGTCAGCCAGGACTACACACTGAGACCTCACACACACACACACCAAAAACAAAAATAAAACAGCAAACAAAAACAGGCCAGGGCCATGGCTCAGCAAGTAAAGGATTCGCTGCCCAAACCTGATGATCCCCATAACTTATAGGGAAAGGAGAGAACTCCAGGAAGTTGTCTTCTAACCTATATATACACCATGGCATGCACACACCCCAACAATTTCACACCCTGTATCTCTGTCTTCTCTCTGTCTCTCTCTCTATCTCTTGCACATACACAACAACAATAATAATAAATAAAAATTAAAATCCTTGTGAATCTTGGATAGTTATAAAATGGCTTAATGTGTGTTTTGGTTGTTAGAGTGAAGAGCAGATTAATATTTTAGTTTTATTAGTCACGTGGTACTGGCACATGCCTCTAATCCCAGCACTCGGGAGGAAGAGGCAGGCAGAAGATCTCTTAGTTGAAGGCCAGTCTTATCTCAAAACCCTGTCTCAAAAAAAAAAAGTTTTATTGTGTTTTAACATTTCTTTCTCTTTTTCAATTTTTTTTTGACAGGGTCTCCCTATGTAGCTGTAGCTGACCTGGAACTTGATTTATGGGCCAGGCTGGCCTTGAACTCACAGAGATCTGCTTGCTTTTACCCTCAAATGCTGTAATCAAAGGCATGCATCACTAATCTGGCTTTTATTTATTGTGTATGCCAGCATAAGTGAACTGTGTGCTCCTAGGTTGCCAGAAGAGAATAATGGATTCCCTGGAACTGGAATTATGGATTGTCGTTAGCTAGTCATGTGGGTATTGAGAATGGAAACTCGTCCTCTGGATGAGCATCCAGTGCTCCTAATCGCTGAGCCATTTCTCCAGCCCCCCTCATATCTTTTAAAAGTCGAGAGTGAAGGATGGCAGTGATTGGGAGTGTGTGCAACTCCCCTGGCCACATTTGGTGTTGGTACTACCATGCTTTGGTGTTGGTAGTCATCCACTCTTGCTCTTGCCATTCAAAACTACCAGCTCTCTTCTCCAATTCCTGGCATCACCATAGTTGACCCGGGCTCAGGGTCAAAATTCAAGTTTTTCTTACCTGGAAGATCAGCTTTTAAATACAAACTGATTCTGATAATCAGAAGCACCTGGCTTGCTCTATGTCTGTCCCAAACACCTCAGATCCCAGTCAGGTCCAGTGATCCAGTGATCCCTTTCAAGAATCCCTTGAATGAAAGCCAAGGTTTTCACAATACTTAAAAAGACCCTGGGGCCGGGCAGTGGTGGCGCATGCCTTTAATCCCAGCACTCCGGAGGCAGAGGCAGGCAGATCTCTGTGAGTTCGAGACCAGCCTGGTCTACAGAGCTAGTTCCAGGACAGACTCCAAAGCTATAGAGAAACCCTACCTTGAAAAACAAAAAACAAACAAACAAAGACCCTAGGGGCCCCTATTTTCCCTCTCTCCCTTCTCTTCCCAACTCCTCTCTGTGAATCTTTTTTTTCTTTTTTTAAGATTTACTTACTGTGTATACAGTGTTTTGTCTGCATGTATGCCTGCAGGCCAGGGTGCCAGATCTCATTACAGATGATTGTGAGCCATTGTGTGGTTGCTGGGAATTGAACTCAGGACCTCCGGAAGAGCAGCCAGTGCTCTTAACCTCTGAGCCATCTCTCCAGCCCCTCCCTGTGTATAACATTTGTTTGTTTATTTGTTTGTTTGTAGTACTGTGGATGGAACCTAAGGCCTCCTGCTTGCTGGGCTAACGTTTTGTTGTGCCCCAGCCTGGCCCTAATTTGCCGTTCTTTATATCTCTCACAACACCCTGCATCATCTGATGAGCTATATTTTACTTATTCATGGCTCTCTGCTCTCACTAGACCACATAGCCCACAAGGGCAGGTATTTTTGCCTCGTTTGTTGTTGTTAATGTTTTTACTGCTTCGTCATCAGGTCCAGAACAGCAAATGGCATTATGAGTAATCAACCACGCATGCACATAGCTCTCACATTTTGCTCACACTTTGCAAAATAGTGACAGTAATTTTGTTGATAATATTTCATTGTATCCCTTTAGACAGGCAGCACATGTTCTTTATTTGACAAGTATGGCAAGACTGGAATACAATCTAGATTTCCTCTTCTTTCTTTTCTTTTCTTGAGACGGGTTTTACCCACTCTGGCCTCGAGCTCACTGCAATCCTTTTTACTCACCCTCCTAATTACTGAATCATGAGAATAAGTCATCACATCCAGTGTTTTCCTCTTTCTTGGTACAGGGATCTTTTGAGAGAACAGAGCCTGGAAAACTGTGACACATGTGTCACATTTTGGCTCACTCACTCTTTTTGTAAATCAAGGTGGTTTTTTTTTTTTTTTTTGGCTTTTCGAGACAGTAGCTTTTGGAGCCTTTCCTGGAACTAGCTCTCGTAGACCAGGCTGGCCTCGAACTCACAGAGATCTGCCTGCCTCTGCCTCCTGAGTGCTTGGATTAAAGGTGTGCGCCGCCACCACCCGGCCTTGTTTTTGTTTTTCAAGACTGGATTTCTCTGTGCATCCCTGGCTGTCCTGTAAACTTACTTACCCTGTAAACCAGGCTGGCCTTGAACTCACAGAGATCTACTCTGGGAACTTACAGAGAATTTACTATTCTGGGATTCAATGCATGCACCAGCACCACCCGGTGTAAATCAAGCTTTATTGGCACACAGCTACATTTATTTGTGACATTTGTGACTGCTTTAAGCTACTTTAGCAAGTTGGGTAGCTGTGATAAACACAACATGGCCCACAAGGCTAAAATATTTACTTACTGTCTGGCCCTTTATAATAGAGTTCTCTTTCTTCCGGGGCAGCTCCTTCCACCTGTGATCCATATACAGCAGTTCCTGGTACTCTTCAGGGTATCCACTACATCAAAATAAATTCCATACTGATACTATTGTGTAATTTTTCACTATGCTGATGCTGAGAATGATGATACAGAAGCAGTGGTGCAGGAGTTTCCTGTAGCTACCAGAACAAACGACCACAAATGACCACAGGGCTTAAGCAGCAGAAATTCATTTTTTTGTTTTCTGTTTGTTGAGATAGGGTTACAGTATGTATCCCTGTAGAACTCACTATGTAGAACAGGCTAACCTCAAATTCACAGAGCTCCCATCCTCCAGCATCAGCCTTCGCCTCTGGGACTAAAGGTGTGTACCATCCTTACAGTTCTGGAATCCAGAAGCCAAAGTGTATGTGGCTGGCGTTCCCTCCAGAGGCCCCAGGAAGTAATTCTGCTCTTTGCTTGTGCAATGGTGGCTCAGAGTGTCTCTTTGAGACTTCCTCACTCCAATATATTTTCTTTTCCCCATCCCTCTCTTTGTTCGTTTAGATGGTCTCCTACTGTTATCAAGGCTGACCTGGAACTCATAGCAATCCTCCTGCCTCAGCTTCCCAGATGGTGATATTACAGGCATGAGCTACGTCTGTTTTTTTTTGTTTGTTTTTGTTTGTTTGTTTTTTCAAGACAGGGTTTCTCTGTAGCTTTGGAGCCTGTCCTGGAACTAGCTCTTGTAGACCAGGCTGGCCTCGAACTCACAGAAATCCACCTGCCTCTGCCTCCCAAGTGCTGGGATTAAAGGTGTGCACCACCACTGCCCGGCGCTATGTCTGGTCTTAAATCTGTCTTCATGCTTGGATCCTTGTCTCTTCTGTGTCATCTCTTAGTCTATCTCCTGACCCTTGCTGTCAGAGCTAGGAGTCTCTCAGCAATCCAGGATGCTCTTGAGAGCCTTTGTTTCTATCTACAATGATTATTTCCAAGATCCTTGTGATGTAGAAGCAGAAGGACCAGAAGTTCAAAGTCATCCTCAGCTACAAAGTGGGTTTGAGGCCAGGCTGGGCTCTCTGAGACTTTGTCTCCTCAAAAAATTAAACAAGGCACAGGCTGGAGAGATGACTCAATGGTTAAAAGCACTTGACAATCTCCCAGAAGAGTTCAGTTCGTAGCACCTGTATCAGATGCTTACAACTACCATCAGCCAGCCCCAAAGGATCCAGCGCCCTCTTCTGGCCTCTGCAGGCACCCACATATGCTGCACACCTTCACACAAACACACAGCCATACAAATAAAAATAAATCTTTTAGCTAGGCGGTGGTGGTGCATGCCTTTGATCCCAGCACTCAGGAGGCAGAGGCAGGGGGGTCTCTGTGAATTCGAGGCCAGCCTGGTCTACAAAATGAATTCCAGGACAATCAGGACTGTTACACAGAGAAACCCTGTCTCAAAAAATAAAACAAAACAAAAATTTAAGAGAAAATAAAAGGGAAAGAACAGACCCTAGCAGCGGTGTTGTTAAGGAGCCTGTGGGAATCACCGTAGAATTGTAAGAAATGAGGACTGGAGAGATGGCTCAGAGGTTAAGAGCATTGCCTGCTCTTCCAAAGGTCCTGAGTTCAATTCCCAGCAACCACATGGTGGCTCACAACCATCTTTAATGGGGTCTGGTGCCCTCTTCTGACCTGCGGCATACACACGGACAGAATATTGTATACATAATAAATAAATATTTTTTAAAAAATGAATGTAGGAGAATTGCTGCAATCATAATGGAAAAGGTATGTATGACCATGGATAAAGCATGCAGGTCGTTTATTTGTGCATGTGTGTGTTCCTGCTTATGTATGGAACATTTGTGTGCACGTGGGGGTGGAGTCCAGAGGCCAACACTGGGTGTCTTTCCCAGTCGGTCTCCACCTCATTTGAGCTCTGGCTCTATTTTTGAGATGGGAGTCTTGCTATGTCGCCTAGGCTGCCCCAAACTCCTGGGTGGGAATGATCCTCTTGCCTCAGTTTCCAGAGCAGTTGGAATCCCTAACCTGTGCCACTGTACTTGTTGGTAATCAGATTATAAAGCAGCAATTAAAAGAAGAATCTTTGCAACGAAGGCTTGAAAACATAATAAGTATTAATGGTGATGGTTTGTTGGTGTGATTTGGGGCAGGCTATTACTTTTTTGTACTTATTGTCTGGTCAAGCAGATCATCTCTTTCGTAATGGAGGAAAATGGCCCGTTTGTGTTGAAATAAACGACAACACTTCCTTGTGAAGATGCAGGCAGAGAACAGTGAGTGCAGGGTGAATTTAGAGGTTAGATTTGTGTTGGAGGAGAGTCCACCTTGTGGCCAGTGATGGAAGTACAGCCAAATCTTCTGAAGCCGGGGAGAGCGGTAAGGCACTCTGCTGCCGCGTAGCGCTGTCCCACACTGTACCCACTTGGTCCTGAACTACAAGGAAGCCTGGCCTTAATGATGAGTTTTGTTGAAATTTTTTCCCCTGTATTGGTGCTATCCAGTTTTGTGTCTTTCGAGTTAGAAGCTCTCTTTGACGTGTAAAGTGACTCTGGCTACCAAAACAACAATACCATGTTCTGGTCATGGAGGCTGATAAATCTGATTCTTGGAAAACCTCAGTTAGTCTTTGTCCCCTCAGAGGTTAAGAGCACTGGCTACTCTTCCAGAGGTTCTGAGTTTGATTCCCAGCAACCACGTGCATTACAGATCTCATCTGTAATGAGATCAGGTGCCCTCTTCTGGCCTGCAGACATACATACAAACAGAACATTGTATACATAATAAATAAATAAATCTTTAAAAAGGGGGGGCTGGAGAGATGGCTCAGTGGTTAAGAGCACTACTTGCTCTTCCAAAGGTCCTGAGTTCAATTCCCAGCAACCATACAGTGGCTCACAACCATCTGTAATGAGATCTGGTGCCCTCTTCTGGCCTGCAGGCATACATGCAGAATACTGAGAATACTATATACATAATAAATAAATTAAAAAAAAAGAGTCTGAGTGTATGCCTGAAAGTCAAGTGCAGTTATGTTACTGTAGTGCAGATAATGCCCTTAGTGCAGATAATGCCCACTCTTTCTGTTTTTGGTTTTTTTTTTTTTTTGGTTTTTTTTTTTTTGGTTTTTCAAGACAGGGTTTCTCTGTAGCTTTGGAGCCTGTCCTGGAACTCCCTCTGCAGACCAGACCAAGCTGACCGCGAACTCACAGAGATCCGCCTGTCTCTGCCTCCTGATTAAAGGCATGAGCCACCCTCGGCCACCCATTAATAATTTTGTTTTTATTCTGCCACCCATTAATAATTTTGCTGGAGGAGGAAGAAGTAAAAAGTAGTAAGATTTTTTGTTTTTGTTTTTGTTTTTTTGCGACATAGTAAGGTTTAATTGAAAGTGTGTTGCGGAAGTGTGTTGCGGTCGGGCGGTGGTGGCTTGGTCTACAAGAGCTAATTCCAGGACAGGCTCCAAAGCTACAGAGAAACCTTGTCTCAAAAGAAAAGAGCAAGCGAGAGAGAGAAGAAAAAAAATGTGTATATGAAATGAAAATGCATTGACTTTGTCTGTGCATTGTGTGTGCTTACTCTAGTCAGGACGAGTGGTAACTAGTACTGAAAGGGCTTCCCTTCACGTTCTCAGTTTCTCCTTTGCCTTGTCTCCTCCTCCCTTATGGTCAGTTGTACTCCAGGAATCTGGAGCAACCAGGCCTCTAAAAGTGGTTGTGAGTGGTGGGAATCTGCCCACCTCAATTCTTGGTGATTAGTCCTAGGAAGTGTGTGGATGCTTTACCCAAAAGGGGAAGCACCTTTGGAGACTTGAGGCATCCTATGCCAGCTGATATCCATCAAGGGATGGGGGTCTCGGTGCCTCCAGCTCTTGGTTCACACACTCCAAGTGCACACATAAAGTAGAACCCGTCGTCCTTCCCAAGGAAACCCCTATGCGTGTCAGGTGCATTTTACAAAGGGAGAAAGGGGAACGATAGCATTCCATGGCTGGTTCTCCTTCCTGAGTACTTTGAGTGCTTAGCGGGAAGGGATAACAGCTCAGTTCTCCTCCAACCTTTGGAAGTCACATCCCAGCAAACCAGTACTCCTACGGTTAGTTTTTCCTATAGTCAGAGTCAAATCAGCACAGCCCCAGTATTGGGGGTCGATCCGGAGTATTTTTTTGAGCAAAACAGGTAAAAGATTTTTAGCATCTTCCCAGGACTGGGCCATTATCTTCGCCTAGTCTGAAACCACGCCATCAACTGCAGTCAATTCGTACTGCCCACTCCAGCTCCAAATTCTGCGCCACTTTCCCCCTAGTTGTCATGCGCCGTGGCATTGCACCAAAGCTGCCGCAAGAATCGGCCTGCTCCGCTTCCCGAACGAGCTGTGCCACTACCAAGATGGCCGCGGAGCCAGGTTCCGCCCTCGAGGGGCGTGGCCAAGCGTGCTTCTAGCCAATGAGCGCTAGCGCTCGGCCGCCGCCAATTGGAAAGCAGCGCGGGCTCCAGTGCCGGCGTTCCAGTCACTATGTCGGGTTCCCCGGCCTGGGCTGCTGATGCTGGCCATGGACCCCTGGGTCTCCGAAAGTCTTGGACCGAGCTGCTGGGTAGGTCCCGCCACCACTACCTTCCGACTTCCACTCTGTCAGCGCCCACTGCAGGCCTCCATTCTCCTGGGCCCATTTTCCACTGTCCGCCCCTTCAGGTACAATGTGGCGCGGCCCTGCGACCTGCAGAATTCGAGTCAGCAGAGCCCCAAGTCTTCTGGTCTTCGTAGAGCAGCACTGGGCCCCCAGACTTTCTGGTCCCAGCCGCTTGCTTGCGGCAGCGGCAGATGACCGTCCTGATCTTGGGCAGCTTCTCCCTCAGCCTCCACGCAGGGTGTCACCTTGTGTACGTTGCGCTAAAATCTTTTGGAAAAAAAAATATTTTTAATCTCTTTAGCGGGCAGAGTCAAGAAGCAAAAATATAATCCTGAAAGGGAACAGAAATTAAAGGATTCCGCTCTGCAACTCCTGAGATACCACCAAAACATGAATGACCTTTTACTAGAGGTAAGAGGAAGCTGGCATTGGAGCCCATCCAGATCGTAATCTTTTTTATCCTTATAAGCCTGTGTACCTGGCGAATAACTGGTAAGTGCAAACGAGGTGAGAAGAAAGTTGAGTGTACTTTATGTCTTTGTAGATTTAAGCAGTTGGGTAGTAAATGTAATAATTCTTGAAAGGAATAAAAGAACTTGAGGAGCCAGCTGGAAAGATGGCTCAACACATACTGTTTTCTGTTTTTGTTTTATGTGCATGTTACCTGAATGTATGTATGAACCACATGTGTGTCCTCAGAAGGCTAAAGAAGGCATCAGATCCCCTGGAACTGGAGTTATGGATAGTTGTGAGCCACCGTGTGGGTGCGGAGGATCAAACCTTTGCAAGCACAAGTGCTCTACCTCTCCAGCTCTGACGCATCACGCTGTGCTTACAGAGGATCTGAGTTTAGTTCCCAGAACCCTTGTCAGGGGGCTCAGAGCCATCTATAACTAGTTCCAGGGGATCTGACACCCTCTTCCTGAGACTGCACAAACTGGTACCCATACACACAAGCAGGTACACTGTGCTGGCTAGTTTTCTGTCAACTCAACCCAAGCTAGAGTCTTCTGGGAAGTTAATCTCAAGTTAGGACTCCCCTGCCCCATTTGCCTGTGGGCAAGCCTGTGCTGCATTTTCTTGATTAATGATTGATGTGGGTGGTGCCTCTCCTGGGCTGGTGGTCCTGGGGTCTATAAGAAAGCAGGCTGAGCAAGCCACGGTGAGTAAGCCAGTAAGCAGCATCCCCCGTGGCCACTCTACCAGTTCTTGCCTTCAGGGTCCTGCCTTGAGTTCCTGTCCTGACTTCCCTGGATGATGGACTACAAGTTGTTTTAGAGTGTTTCTTTTATCTCTTTTTTTTTGGGGGGGGGGTCAGGGTTTCTCTGTGTAGTGGCTGTCTTGGAACTCTGTAGACCAGACTGGCTTTGAATCCACCAGAGATCCACCTGCCTCTGCCTCCCGAGTGCTGGGATTAAAGGTGTGCGCCACCACTGCCCAGAAAGATGGTCTACAAATTGTAAACTGAAATAAGCCTTTTTCTCTCTGAGTTGCTTTTGATCATGGTGTTTTTATCACGGCAACAGACGTTCTAAGACACACAGACACATGAACATACAAAAACGAATTTAAAAACAAAACAAATCCAACCAAACAAAAGGAAACTTGGGGGTGCCCATTATGCACTGTCCACACAATTGGAACTGTGAAAGTGGAGTTCTTTATGTTTCGGTTTGTAGGTAGAAGATCCACAATGTAAAAAATTGTGTCTCAGCAAACTGATTGATTGTGACAGTGCTTCAGCCGACTCTGATTGCTCCAGGGCCTTCATATGTAAGTTCCCACTGCTTACTTTCTTTTTTCTTCTTCTTTTTGTTTTTGTTTGTTTGTTTGTTTGGTTGGTTTTTCGAGACAGGGTTTCTCTGTAGCTTTGGAACCTGTTCTGGAACTAGCTCTGTAGACCAGGCTGGTCTCGAACTCACAGAGATCTGCCTGCGTCTGCCTCCCAAGTGCTGGGATTAAAGGTGTGTGCCACCACCGCCCTGCTGTAGCTGCTTTTTTCAATTCATTGAGTTAGAGACCTTTTAAGAAAAAGATCTGAAAAAAAAAGAAAAGAGAAAGATCTGTTTATAATAAGTAGACATTTAAATTCCAGCAGATAACTCCTACCTCCATGATATCCTAACCATGATAATACTCCCCTATGTATTATCATGGTTACACAGGTTTATGACTTGTTTTGGAGTTATTTTTTGCTGATTTTTAAAGATGTATTTATTGCTCTGTGTGTG